>JAFJYJ010000142.1:15000-450671 GCA_019022615.1 Acacia melanoxylon
TTTTTTTTTTTTCCTCGGTCGTTCTTCGCTGTTCACTCGCTCTCGTTCACTGGTCTAAACATCATTTTTCTTTCCCGCGTTCGACCAGCTCTTCCCCCCAGTGCCCAGCTCCCCCGTTGGTTTTCCAAAAGGCGCTTTCTCCTTTCTTCTTTGTCGCCATCGGTGTTTTCCTAACGCCCTCTCAAATGTCAACGCTCTACCTCTCTTAGGTCTTAAATGTGGCGACACTCTATTCTCTGCCGGTTTCGCCTCTCATTCGTTCACTCTCCCAGCCTCTCAAGTCTCGTATCCGCCTCGCCACTGCTGTTCCTTCTTCTTGTGCCTTCTTCAGCCTTCATGCTCCAGCTCAAGCTTCTCGCATGTTGCCTCTGCTTCATGTGCTTCTCGTGCTCTAGCAGTTGAGCTTCTCGCACTCTGCTGTCGTCTCTCCAAGCTTCTCTTCTGAGCTTCTTCCTTTTTTCTCCAGGTTCATCCGTTCGTCCCTCTCCATCTCCAACTCCAATTTTTGTTGACGTTGCTAAATAAATAGATCGGTAATAGTCGTCTGCCCTTATAATTTTATTTTGCTTTCTCAGTTCACTCTCAGTTAAATCAACATGAGGTAGGTTATTGGATTAAAGTTTTTTCCATATTTAGGGTTTATATGGCTTCTGCCTTCTTGCTTCAGGCCGAAATTGTTTGTTAATGACAAAGATAATTCTATGGCTCCGTGTTTCATCTCGCTAGCCTTCTTTTTGGTTTTTCATATTTGTTATTTCTATTACTCGAGCCCTAAGCTGGGTTGGCCAACTCTAATGTTTGGTGTTGCTTTTGTTATTTGTGTTTTGCCGCCAATCGTATTCCTAGTTACTGTAGTTTGTTGTTCTTGTTCAGGGTTTCTCCCTTTCTACTATTTTGGAAGCAAAAGATGGGTATAATTGAACCCTATAGAGCAATTTGATACATAACGAGCGATGTCCCTATATCAATTCACAGACTTGGTACTGAAAATTTTGTCACTGTCAGAATTGGGAAGGCCTTCCAGATTTATAATGTAATTTCACTATTGCTCAAAATCTTTTAAAAATGTTGATGTGGATCTTTATTTTGTTTGTTTATATTAGTTATTTCATATCTATAATGTAATGTCAAGACTGCTCATAATCTTTTGAATAGTTTGTTATCAATTTGATCTGTTTGTATTGATCATATCATTCTTGCTATAATTTTCAATCGACTTGACTGTTACCATTTTCTCAATGCAGTGTGCAAAGCTCAATTTGGTTCCCATTGGTGAGGTTTAAATGTTTCTTATCAAGTTTTGATTCAGTTCAACATATTTTATGGATCAAGCCTTCATTTATTGGAATATTCTATTGTTATGAAAGGTCCCAGCTTCCAAAGAAGATTAGAGCTCTTTCTTGCTAAAGTGATTACAGTTCTGCTTCATAAGGAAGTGACATTGCAGTTTTCAAGCGTGTGCACTAGGTTTTCCCCATGATACGCTGCAAAAAAACTCCCTCAACACAAAAATAAAATAAAAGAAAAAATTGTAAGGTGTTCATGTTGTATGTTAAAGTTACCGCTGACAACTTTATATATTTTGTTTATTTTTAATTTTCTTGTTCTGCATACTAGGTTTTTCAATTTTTTATTGCAAAATTTTCTTCAATTTTGGTCAGCTTGAGTTTGAAAATTAAAACATCACTAATAAAGTTGATGGCAACTTACCAAAAGAAATGCTTGAAGGAAATGAAATTAGAGTTTTTCGGATGAAATTTAATTTAATGTTATGCCTCTTTCAGGTAGCAACTTGGAGCAAGCATAATGCTAAAGTCAATTTCTTACTATTGTTTGGGAAGCATATCATTAGTGTTGATTCTCATGGTGGCATGTTCATATGGGCTTTCCAAGGGAATTGATCAGAACCTTGCTCCATTTCAACACATGAAGTTAGATGATAAGTTTATTGTCAGTTGTAAAATCCATCCAGATACTTACCTTAACAAGGTGATACCTCTTTCCTTATGGAGTTTCTAATTACAACTTGTGCTATTTACATATGCAATCATCTTGTGTAACACGGAAGCATTTAAATAGGTTCTTATTGGGAGGGAACAAGGTCCAATGCAACTTTGGAACATTAGCACAAAGAAAAAAAGATGAGTTTAATGGATGGAATTCACCTGTCTTGTCTTGTGTGTCTTCCCCTACTCTTGATATTGTTGTTGTTGGTTGTGCAGACAGAAGGATTCTGTTCGCAACATTTGATATGATGAAGAGTTAGTTACATTTACCCACTCTACACGAGGTTCTGTGACTGGTAAGTGCTAGAATTTTATGTTATTTAAATCTGTCAATAGTAAGCATTCATGCCACTATGGGGCAATCTTAAAAGAACTGTGCAAGTGCGACAAGGTTGTTTTGTGTTTTGATGGTTACTCTTATCAACATGAAAATCTTTGATTGATTCCTTTTTCTTGTGAATAGGATTTGTAAATGAATCACAGGGAAGATAAATTTTCAATTTAATAATTTATGGTCATTTGAAATGAAATAATAAAAGATAAGATGTAAAACTCAATTTGTAAAAAAAGATTGAATTACAGTGAAAGTGCTATCTTTTGCACATCTCATGTCTTCATTTTAGTTGGTTGTACTTGTAACTAGATTTAGGTCCAATTGAGAGAACGCTGTAATTCCCTTTTAATGAATTCATTGGACAAAATGCTCAATAGGTATAAAGAGAATATACAATACTTTGCAACATAACTAATATCTAGTAACCAACATGCCCACATAAATTTAATGTATTCCAAAGCATATGAAAATACTAAAACTTTTTGAAAATACTAAAGCTACATAACAATCTCACCTGATGGATAACTAATGTTACACTTGTTTACCTGCTTGTTCTGTTTCTTTTAGACGAGCAATCAATTCTAGCTTTAGGAGGTTTGTCTGGTGTTATAAGCATATGGAATCTGGAAAAGAAAAGGCTTCAATCTGTCATAAAAGAGGCTCATGATGGATAAATCACATCATTACATTTTTTTCCTAATGAGCTGTGATGATGAGTTCTTTAGAAGACATGTTTTTATTATCTTTTTTGGAGACACATGGGAATCATTTTTTGTTTCTGAAACAAAATGAATTTGTATCTATTATGGATTGGTACAAGGCTCATTTGCGATATGGCCCAACAAAAGGCAATCCACATCAGATCCACCCATAATGAGGGGAGATTCTAATTGCCCTATAACGAAGGCTATAATCAAGGAATATAAATAACCACTTGCAGGTATGGCGGCACAAATACATGGGCTGAGGCTCACAAAGCCCAAAAGTCCAAACCCTATAAATAGGAGATAAACCTAAAAAGTACGCATTCTTTATTCATCCTATTTACTATTCAGCCTCACTGTGCACACACCTCACCCCCTTTTGGCCTAACGCCATTTACGTGCACAGTGATCTATTATTCTCCTTGGTATCTGCCTTATAGATATCCTGGAGCAATCATATTCCCTTTGGTATCTGCTTTATAGATATCTTGGGGTACTCATCTGATCCAATATCAATATACCAGTCGATCGGCTAAACATCTATGTTCTTATACAGAACATTGGCGCCAACCGTGGGGATCTATAAATTTTGATTCTTATGACCAATGATGGTTGCTGTTGCCAGAAGTAATAGTCAGATGCTCCGGCATGACCAGTTGCCTAAAGGAAATGGCTAACGTTGTGGGAAAGGACAAGAGAAAGAGTCCACCTCCGAAAGGAAGGGAACAAATGGGAAATCAGAAGCAAGATTTCCATGGAAGAAACCCGAATAACATATCACGGGGTGACAAGCATGAAGGAAAGTATGGAAGGTATACTCCCCTAAATGCTTCGCAATCGCAAGTATGGAGGGAGGTAGCATTAACCAAGATGAAAAATGTTGACCGACCTCGACCACTTTGCAACAAGGCAGCCATAGACCAATCCTGGTTCTGTGAATTCCATGACGGACTAGGACACACTGCGAATCAATGTTGGGACCTCAGAGATGCTATTGAGAAATTTTTCAGAGAGGGTAAGTTACGGTAGTACGTGATAAAAACCCAAGGTTGACATAACAATAAGCACAAGCAAAGGGGCCGCAGTAATAGCCTGGTAAAAGAGAGAGAGAGAGAGAGAGAGAGAGAGAGAGAGAGAGAGATACCAAGTAGAAGAAACTGGATGATAACGATGATGAATTTCCTGAGCCCGAGTTTGACTGTAATGTCATCAGCAGAGCATTCGGAGGAGGAGACTTGGTGAGCCAGAGAAAGAAGTACTTAAGGGAGGTCCTTTCAATAAGGGACCAGCCGAGTTTCAAAGAAGAGCCTAGCAGGCCGGAACCTCCTCTACTATGCTTTATACTAAAGAAGATCTCAAAGACGTAGTCTCAAGCCGTCAAAATGGTTTGGTGATTACGGAAACCCTAGTAAACTATCGGGTTAAAAAGATTTTCGTAGATGCCGGAAGCTCGGTAGATATCATCCTCTGGGATGCCTTCAAACTGATGAAACTCGACCAAGAAGACTTAAAGCCATGTAAGACAACACTCACGGGTTTTAATGGGGAGCACACTCGTCCTAAGGGATACATTGACCTCAGATTAATGCTGGGAACGAATGAAGCATTCAAGTCAAAGCAGGTTAGGTTTGTCGTTGCCGATTTCCCATCCACTTACAACATGATCTTAGGGAGGCCAACTATTCACAACTGGGATATGCTGGTGTCCACCAAACATCAGAAGATGAGGATGGTGAGTAACAAGAATGAAGTTGTTACCATCAAAGGAATCAAAAAGAATCCTGGCAGTGTTACTTCGAAACGGTCAAAGAAAATGAAGATGGTACATTCTCTCCACCCCGGATTTGCGACGGAGATGGGAGAGCGAACAGAGGCAAAGCTAGACAACCTTGCAAACCAGTAAATATGGTTGAGCTGGATATCCGAGAAGATGCTGAGGTCCTAAGACAGAGTGATTTATGTGTGTAACATCCCAATTTTTATTATTAGTAATTAAGTTTTTTAAGATGTGATTTATTAAGTATTCTGAGGTTTAAAGGAGATCTAGAAGTACAAAATTAAGAGTTTTTGTCAATATTATAAGATAAATGAATTTAAAATTATAAATTATAAATATATATATATATATATATATATATATATATATATATATATATATATATAAACTAGAAGAAAAGGATAAAGGGGCACGTGGCTCCTTTTATCCATCACGTGGGAGGCATATAAACCCTCACCCATCAATTAAATAGCACAGTAGCGGCATGACAACACAGTGAAGCCTCGACGACGTCGATTTTAGGTTAGGGTTGTACTTTGGAAATCAATAAGATTGATTTGGGCGTGTGTTTAAGCTATTAGATTAGGAGTGGTGTGATAATAATTGGCTTTGGTAAAAGGTAACCACTTTCCTCATGTTGTGCATTATAATGTTTGTGAGTGTTTTTAATTATATAAAACTATGTTGATTATGCAAATTGCCTTGTAGGATTTATTTTCATGAAGAAATGACTAGTTATATTATATTATATGAATTAGTGTAGAATTATGAGATTGAAAATATTCTATTAGTAACTTGTGAATTATATGAGAGGGGATGGTGGATGTAGATTTGACGGGAGATTATTCAAAGAGAAAATAAGGGGGTGAAATCTTGTACAAAAATAGGAAATAAGGTGGTGGGCTTTTAGGTGTACATTGGTTACTCTTTTGACCCAATCGTGTTTAATAGGGCCTTGACACCTCACTAGTATATTAGAAGGGGAACCCATGGTCCAGTCTTGTGTTCTGTGGATTTTGGCCGGTCCATATCACTTAATCAATGAGCTTGTTGAGTTGAACTACCAGTCATATGAGTTAGTACTAGCCCAAAGGTTTAGTCAGAGGAAATAAGAGAGGATTGAAAATAAATTCGTGTATATTGATTATTATGTACTTGTGTGCTAAATATGAAAAATGAGATATTAATATTGTGAATTGATATATATACATATATGTTGCCATGTGACATTATTGATAATGCTATGATTTTATAGTATCTCACTTGACACCTCACGAGCAGTTACTTGTATGCCCGATGAGATGGATTGATGGTTACTATTTTTAGGTGATGGTTCTCATGCGGGTCCATCAGGGAAGGCTTCGGAAACTTAAGTCACTTTTGCTAACAGTAGTGCTTTCACCTTTTTAGTATATGTTGGATTATTGTATATTATCACGTTATGGCTCATTTTGCATACTCTAGTTTATTTTGACTATTTCGATAAATGATTATTGGTTTATTAAACCCTTAATAAATTATTATTTTATGGAAAAATAGAGAACATTACAATGTGTAGAGCAGCCTTATTATCACATAACAACTTCACAGGCAACGACATGGTAAAACTAACCTCCTTCATTAATTGGTGAATCCACACGATTTCACACACTGACTACGCCATGTCTCTGTACTCCTTTAGTCCTTAATATAGAATATATTTATCTAATTTAATTAGATTAAGAAAGTTGGTTAAGTTAATTAATATGATATATATTCTCTAAAACATCTTAATCATCTTCCTTAATTTAGTCATTTCTTCTCATTCTTGATTATTGTTGAAAGAGTATCAATAAAGGTTAATTGAGAAAAGATTGACATATAAAAACTATGTTTTATATTTAAAACCAAGATCATTAAATGTGTTATATTAACGTGGGAGTACTTGTGAATGATTTTCGTAACTACTTACATTTCAATCTGCCCAGGTTGAGTGGGCGGCCAAAAGCATTGAAAGCTTTCGGTCACCTTGACTAAACAAGTTCAGTTACAAAAGTCACAAACCACTAAAAATAAATTAAATGGAAAAGCTTGAAAGAATATAATCAACAAACTAGCCAAAAAAAAAAAAAAATCATTTTCAGTTAGCTCTCCTACCTAATTATCATCAATTTATGACAACAAAGTAACTACCTAAACTTATTATCTATTATACACTTCATAATAGAGGGAAAATGAGATGCAGGGTTGAGGGATTCAAGCAAAAATAAACAAGACCGCACCTTATTGGAGATGGTTTCCTTTGATCAAAGGGAGAACAACAGACTCCCATACTAGATAGTTGCTTCGATCCAACTTGATTGAAGACGTTTGAAAGGAGGATTAAAAAAGGGAGTAGGTTTTGGCGCCGCCGGAGAGGAGAAGAGTGTCAGCGCGATTAGGGCCAAAGGAACCAAAGGAAATATTAAGAGAAGAGGCCATTTGCAGTGGAATAAAGTGAGAGAAAAAAAAATCTTGGCTCTGGTACCAAGAAAGATAAAATAGGACAAGAGTAAATGAATTGTCCAAAGGATAAAATCCTCCTCTGGCCACTGTGCATTATATAACCAATGGGTATAACAGAATATTGTTACACATAAATCCTAGCCATACATGTGGCATACTTCGAGAAGACTCTATTTACAATTGCTAATCTCTATTTACAAATACTAATCTTAACACGAGGAAAGAACATCATAAAAACCATATTTAAACTTGAAGTGACTAAGCAACCATGTGTCTCTAGATCCATTTGCATAAACAGGACAATGCAAGAAGAGCAATGCCCACTTTTTTCCTTTTTTCTTTTTGGGTGTTTAAGAGACACGATTTCATTATCATGTGAAGGTTTTCTTCTCTATATTGCAGATATTTTGACTAAAAAGAAAAGTAAACCCCCGCCCAGAATATCAATGACCACATGAGCCATGTTAAATGGTGTTTGAGGGCATCAAATATTAAGATGTAAATTGTCAATTTAAGGAGCCTTAACAAGTCATCTACCTCAGCAATCATACCAACCATGTAAAATGAAGTTTATCAAGACAAACCTTGCAGATGCCAAATGGCTCTAACAATCTCTGCAGTGCAACCATCTTGTCCAAATCTCTAGTAAGCTGGAGATAATGCGATCAAATTCATTAGTTACAATATTTAAAATACAACACCAACATTACAACCCCCCCCCCCCCCAAAAAAGAGAAAGTAAAAGAATTAGAGGTCAATAAGAACTAAGTCAGTAAAAACTAAGTTGCAAAAGAAAAGATACTGAGAAGTAAATACAGCAGAAAAAAAATGAGATCAAGTTCCCTTTTCTTCTATATTCAGACTAACCTTTTTGGTAAAAAGTAGTAAGCTGTTACTGAATATAACCGTGCCCGTGTCGCAAGGGCGTAATAATTAACTTGATAGTGATCTCAACAAAATTGCATTAATGTGATGTCAGCAATTATGGGCTTCTGCCCTCTTTTTGGATAACATTATGTTTTAAAATGAACGAGGGACAACAACAACAACCACCACCACCACCACAACCTTATCCCACTAAGTGGGATCAATGCTATTGTGCTCTGTTCGAGACCAATTCTTCTGATAAATCATTAATTGAGAGATCTCAATTAATGACTTCTTTAGTTCTTCTTGGTCTCCCTCTATCTCTCTTCACAAGGCTAAAGACTAATCCGTTCAGCCCTCCTTATTAGTCCCTCCGTTGGCCTTCTTTGTACATGACTAAATCATGTTAAACAATTCTCTAACATTTTCTCCTCAATAGATACCACACTGATTTGTCCTCTTATATGATCATTACATATCCTTTCTTATATGACCACACTGGCAATATCAAGGACATCGCGCCTGCTCTTTTGGTTTTAAAGCAGGGAGATTGATGGGTCCCAACCTACCTCTTTGCTTTTAAGTTGATAAAAGAATCAGAGGAAAAGTTGCCTCTGATTATTCTGCCAAAAGTCCGCAAGAAAATTAAGTCTGCTAGGACAATGGAGGTGACTAATTCTCAAAAAAAAAAACCAATAGGTTACTACATTCAGTGATGCTAAAAAACGTGAAGCACAAAGCCTACAAATTATATAATAAAATGTGGTGTATTCACTCTCACAATTTAGAATTTAAACCTCATGGAGATCCACTAGTTTGTAGAGTTGCTGCACCAACTTGGCAATTGATTCATCTCGTGCCGGGAACCACGATAGTAATTCTTGAAAGTCCCTCAACTTCTCGCATGTCCTACGGCTAAGCTCTGGGAATGACAAAAGGAAAGATCCAACCAGATAGGAATACAACAGAACTCGAAAGGTTAGAAATATATCCATATAACTATAACCACATCACCAAAAAGGGGAAAAATGATGAAGCAAACCTGAATGTTATAACCCCTTCGAGCAAAAACCCCCAATAACAATATTAAGAACGCCAGGAGCATCGTTCACAAGCATGGATAAAGTGTGCGACCTAATTCCACTAGTCTGAAGGCATTATCCAATCAGTAAGAATGTATCATGCACTTCATTATGGCTACCTACGAACATTACAAGCTAATGCATACTGATTTGGTTGAAGCAATCCTTGTATTTAGCCCAATACACCCTCAATACTGCTTTTCTGAAAAATTAGAATAAAAGACATTTTGTTTGTTCTAAAAAACACGAAATATTAGATAATACCGGTAGACATAATAAATGGTACTTAATTCTCTAACACCATTTATAAACTAGGAATTTCTCAAGCAAAAAAACTGTAAGTTAAATATGAAGATTCAACAGTTAAAACAAGACTAATGATAATGGAATTAAAATTAAAAGTAAATTAAAAATATGCTTTAATCAAAAGAATAATCCAAATGGCATTTACAGGTAAGAAGTGGTTTAAATTTAGGCAATTAGGAGCAGAACTATTCAGATTAAGACAGATGTACCCAAGATCGTCTAGTTTCAGTTTAAATTCTAGAATTCAAATAATTTTCTTCTTCAAAAGAGAAAAATATAAAACCCAAATATATTACAATGCGTACCCAATAAACCATACATAAACTTCATTACCTTTTTTAAGAAAATTAATCAAGAATTGCCTAAGAGAAGGAATTACGTGTTACATCTGCAATGCATTATAAGGAGACAAGAAAAAGTAACATAAACTATCTTACATCTTCTTCATTGAGAACACCCCAGTGAGCATCAAGGACTTGATTGACTGTAAAGACACCAGATCTATAGGATAAACATCTCCCTTCACAAAAGCATACATATCAAGTTTTTTAAAAATAAAAGAAAGGAGCAGGAGGGGGGTTAACCAGCATCCAAATAAACAGTACAGAATGGACACCATTGCACAAGCAAATGATGAAATGCACTTGAGCCATAGTTAGCCCTTCAATCCATGTGCTAGTTACAAACTCATGTCAGAATAAACAGCAATAAGAATAAAATTTGATCTCGGATATTTTGTCAAGAAGATAACTACAGTAATACTCAACCACCAATCTTCTATTAATAAATATCATACGTAGTATTTTGGGCCCAAAAAATACATTTGCTGTCTTTTTGTTACTAGCATATTTGGTAGCAGTAAAGAAGTAATAGCTACAATCACCCTTCTCCATTACAATGGCAACTAGTTCAAGTTTGTCATGATTAAGAGTAAATAGAAGGCTAAGCTCTATTCTCTAGTCCCACACTACTAAAATTACCTAGGCCCACTTGAAATTGTTTAGAACCTTTGCTTAGTTTGATACGGATTTTTTACAGATGGAATTTCAAGGTCATTCATCAAAGTTATCAAATAGAATATCTTGATGACTGATATAATGAAAAGATGGTTATTAGAACACAATGGCATCTTGAGATCTACGTAGTTAATCTCATTTAGTAGGATAAGACTTGTTGGAGTTTCAAATTAATAGATGTGAAAGAGAAGCAGTTTCTGCTTGACAAAAACACTCTAGGTAAGAACTTTTGTCAATATTTGAGACATTTGTGTTTGGTAAATCTTTCTAAGAAAGTTCCTTTTGTCAATTAGAACAAAGGGCAAGTATAGGTTGGCCTTTGTAGTATGGTTTGGAGGCAGATAAAGTAAATATTTTTTAAACAGTGAGGTTATAATTGTCTTAAAAAATAATTCTACTGCTGCTGCTTCCAAGGAAAAACACCGGTTTTCTACTTCTATCTCATTGTTTAAAACCACTTTGCTACCCTCAAAAGCACGGTTTTCATCATTTTCCCCACAAGAAGCTTGGCCAAACGCCTTTAAACCTCAATATTTTTTTGGAGTAGCACGGTCAACAGGCTATCTACAGATAATGTCCAATGACAAAATCTACAGTTTGATTAATATACAAAATGGAATGGAACAAAAAAGAGAATATACCTAAAACTATTGACTTTATGGATGAGATATGTCCCATGTTGAGAAATGATAATTATTGTTGAGAAATAATAATAGAGACATAATAAACGTCGTATATCTGGATTAACAAGCCAGAGAAAAGGAATACCTTTCCCTTGTAACCAAACAGGGCATGAGTAAATAAAATTATTACCAATAAGAATTAAAATTTAAGATTAAGAACGCAAATCTTACCCCATGGTTATTTCATTTTGGGCAATAGGGTTTCTATTTTTCCCACCCACGAGAGCATCAATAGGCATTTTTCCTTCAAGATAAGGATAAGAAGCAGCTGAATATCTCCAAAATGGAGCATATGCACCCATTTTCTCTCCTTAAAGCAATCTAGTAGGAAATATATTAGATAACAGTGGCTTGATACATATTCCATAGCCTATCTATACAATGTTTGACAACAAAGAGCAATATAAAATAAAAAAATTTAGCCACTCAATTGAAATCTCACACCTTTCCAGTTCTGGCTATTTCTTTAATTCCAAACTTGCTCAGATTCCTTTGGACTGCAACCATCTTACCTGGATCTCCAGTAACCTATAACAAGATAGGCAATATAAGCTGAACGCAGCATTGGATTGACAGCATCACTGACAATGGCAGAGGTCGTAGATGACAATGACAATGGCAATGGTATTACAAAAATACATGTTCGATGAAGTGGGGGAAATGGTCTTTAAATGCAATGAAATTGAGTTAAAAGCATAAAGAGCCAAGCCAAGTACATAGCCATCTATCTCAATTTGTTCTTGTGTATGTCACATATCTAGAAAATAATTGACAGGCCCTGGATGATAAAAAATAAACAAGTCCAAGAATTGTCCCATAACGACCTCTATTGTCACGGAATGCTCCGAAATATCCACAATGTTAGCTCTGAAAATGTCTACCAGCCACTTTATCTAAAGTTGAGAATTTCCAAGAATAAAGAATTAGTAAAGAGAAGCAAAGAAGGCGCTCAGCCGCACAGACACAAGATACATGCACAAATAAAACACCAATAAATTACTAAGCAGTTACCTCAGTGCGATGTGTTGGATCAGCATGCACTTTTATGAGCATCAGTTCACATTCTACCTGGGGTTCTTTGGAAAGATCTTCTACCTGGCCAAACGACAAAGCCAGTTAGAGAAGTCCCAAACTAGAAGCAGGGACTAAATGTTTAAAAAAGATATGTGAATACAACTGAAATTTCATTCAAGATATTATATCGAAGACAAGAAACTGAAAGTAAATAAAAAGGGGTTTCAAATGAAGAACAGAAACTCCTAAAAGGACAGAAATAAACACTTATAAAAGCACTGTTATGTTTAGAACCATTAAGGCTCTAAAGGACTTTTTTTTTTGCTCAGAAAAGATACTTGCATTACTAATAAAGCGTCCAACAGATAGATGATTACAACTCATAATGAATACTATCAGCAGCAGCAATACATAAACAGCAGTACATAAACCAGAACCAAAATAACAGATAGCAAACAAACTAAAAAACAGAAGACATTAAGAAACTCCTGCTGAAGCGCTAGAAGAGCCAGGGACATCTCCACCAAAATTCATCTCTTGAGAATCCAAGGTTAGAATGGACAACAAGGAAGGTGTTGGTTGGAAAACCCACCCTACCAGGCACACCTCCTTATAAGCAATACCTGCTAAAAGATCAGCAGCTCTATTTCCCCTTCGAGGGGAGAAAGATAAAATAAACCCAACCTTGTTTGAAAAGAGACAGATAATATCATGGATGATGCTTCTACTCCTCCAATCACATAAAACAGAAGTTTTGGCATTCACAAAATTCACTAAATTAAGACAATCTGATTCAAAAACGACGTTGTCATGACCCAAATCAATTGCTAGCATAAGGGCTTTCTTGAGAGCAAGTGCCTCAGACATAAATGCTGATATGGACTTAAGTTTATCAACAAATCCCTACTTAAAAATACCATACTGATCTCAGCATACAACACGAACTCCAGTAGCGTCCTTACCTGCAACAAACGCTCCATCAATGTTGAATTTCAGCCACCCAGGAACAGGAGGCTTCCATCTCTCCCCTCTTACCGAATGGGAAGGATCATTAGGCATAGGATGCGCCATCTCCAAATTACCCCAGAATTCCGAGTTGCTTCTGCTAGCTGAAAAAATCACAGAAAAAGGGTCTGGCTCACAGCATTGAACACTTTTCTCATTTCTCTGCTTCCAAATTAACCAGAAAAGCCAACACATTAAAGAAATATCTTTGGAAGTAAAAGATTGTACACTACAAATCATCAACCACCACGCATTAAAGTTAGTAACACTAGAGCAATTTAACCGAGCCCCCAAACTAGACCCAAACCACACACAACGAGTCCAAGCACAGTAGAAAACAAATGTTCAATGGTCTCTTCAGCAGTCTCACAGATCGGACATAGACTATTCCGGGAATGTCTCCGTCTGACTAAAGCACTATTGGTTGCAATTGAATTACTAAGAATTCGCCAAAGGAAGTGCTGCACCCTGGGTATGGTTTTGATACTCCAAATGGACTTCCAGCAAGATGCAGGGATCACAGTCGACGGTCCAGCTCGCTGATTTGGGATCAAAGTCTTTTCCTTCTCTGAATGGTACCCTGCCTTAACCCGATACTCTCCATGCGGTGAATTAGTCCATATCAATTTGTCACTCAAGCCATTATTATGGATTTTAATAGACAAAATAGCATTAATAGCCTCAGTAGTAACAAATTCAGCAATAGGCGCGAGGGTCCACAAGCCATCAACTATAAGGTCACTAACCCTACCTGCAGAAACAATAGGATTTCCACTGTTTTTCGGCTTCTCAGGTAGCTTGACCCCTGGAATCCAATTATCTTCCCAAATTCGGACAGCTTGCCCATTACCAATATCCCATCTTAAATCTTGTTTCAAAATGTTCTTACCTGTTACCAAGCTCGACCAACACCAAGATGCTTTGTGCCCCTTATCTGCATCTATAAATTCTGCCTCTGGGAAGTACACATTTTTCATAACTTTGGCCCATAAGTCTTGAGGGCGAGTCATAAGTTCCAGGCCGTCTTGGCCAACAAGGCGTCATTCATAATGGCTAGATCATGGAATGCCATACCTCCCTGGCATTTCCCGGATGTAAGAGACCCCCAAGCTCTCCAATGTAACCGACCACCAAATGCATTACCCCCCACCAGAAGTTAGCCACTAGTCCATGGATCTCCTTGCAGGTTTGTAGCGGAAATTTGAAGCAATTCATAGGATACAAAGGGATGGCCTGGATAACCGCTTTAATGAGAACTTCTCTACCTGCTGAAGAGAGAAACTTGTGCCCCTAGCTTTGAAGTTTATTAGAGACTCGTTCTCGAATATAGGCAAGCGCTTGTTGCTTTGTCTTCCCCCAAATACTTGGTATCCCAAGATACCTCCTAGGGTCATCTGTGATGGGTATCTGTAGCAACTCTCCTACCTCCGTGCGCACCTCATCAGGGGTATTGGCTGAAAAAAAGATACTGGATTTCTCCAAGTTTAAAGCCTGACCAGAAGCCTCACAGTATTGTCTCAGAATCCTTGCCAATTGTTCACAGTTATAACGGCTAGCACTCATATAAACAAGCGCATCATCCGCAAAAAAAACTGAGTTAGGATCGGGCAGCTAAGACTCAATTTGATTCCTCGAATGAGCCCTGCTTCCTGGCTCTTGGTAATCATTAAGGATAGGACCTCCGTAACCAAGATGAATAGGTATGGGGATAAGGGATCCCCTTGCCGGAGGCCTCTACTGGGAGAGAAAGAGTCCACTTTGGCTCCCGATAAACACATATTCAGGTGGACGGACCTCACGCATTTCATTATTAAATTAACCCATGCCACAGCAAAACCGAAACGAAGCAACACTTGTTCAAGAAAATCCCATTCCACACGGTCGTAGGCCTTACTCATATCCATCTTCAGAGCGAATTCATACTTCTTACTGCTGTTCTTCCTCCTCAAATAATGGTAGACTTCATGCGCAATAATGATATTATCCTGGATGCACCACCCCGGGACAAAGGCTCCTTGATTAGGAGAGACGCAGGTATCAAGATGAGGTCTCATCCTAGTGGCCATCAGCTTCGATATAATTTTGTAGGAAAAGTTACACAGGCCTATGGGTCAGAATTGGGAAACGTGTTCCGGCCTATGAACTTTAGGTATAAGGACTAGATTAGTCTCATTGATAGGATCAAGCACAGAGTTTCCGGAGAAGAATTCCCACACCATATTGCAGATAGAGTCACCCACTTCCGGCCAAGCATTATGATAGAAAGTACCGGAAAAGCCATCAGGTCCCGGAGCCTTAGAGCTCCAAGGCTAAAAGCCGCTACTCTGATTTCCTCTCTGGTAACCAGTCGCATCAGCTGCTGATTCATATCATCCGACACTTTTAGTTCAATAAAGCTGAGGGCTGGCTCCATATGATCAGGGTCAGAAGGTGGAAGAAATTGGCGATGTTATTTTCCACGTCCTTCTGACTCGAAAGCCACTACCCTGTGTCATCTCTGATGCTAACTATACTATTTCTTTGTCTTCTCTAGATCGTTGAAAGGTGAAAGAAACGAGAATTTCTATCTCAAGCCGTTAACCAATTCACACGGGATCTTTGCCACCAAAATTTCTCTTCCCGCTCTAAATGTTTCTCAATAGCCATCTTCACGCTGCAAATTTCCTTATTAGCCCCCTGGACACATTTCCACGAATCAGAGAATCAAGTTGCCTTTTCAGCCTTTCCAGAACTAATGCATTATTCCGGAATTCCACTTTGCTCCACACTTCCAGCGCCTCCTGGCACATCTGGAGTTTACACTTGAACTTAGAAATACCGGATGAAGTTTCCTCCATAGGACACTGCCAACTACTACCCACAACCTGATGAAAATTGGCGTGTTAAGCCCAACATTCTTCAAACCGAAAGGTCCGCTTTCTATTTATCTTCTCAAGATGGCATTAGACAAAAAGCAAGTGATGATCCGACCCTGCTGGGGTTATATTATAAACTTGAAGATTTGGACATAAGTCCCTGAGATGGTAATTCCCTAACGCCCTGTCAATTCTTTCCCAGATCCTATTAGGTTCCTCCCTATTGTTGCACCACGTAAATCTATACCCGGTAAAACCAAGGTCCTCCAATTCACATCCCGCCACAAAGCACTTAAAATTAAGAATCTTTCGCCATGCCCTAGGCTTACCTCCCATTTTCTCCGACTGGGACAAAATATCATTGAAATCACCCAGGCATAGCCACGGTTCAGATATGTTTTGGCCTATCCTGGAAATTTCCTTCCAGCATTTCAATCTGCTTTCCTCATCAGGGGGACCATATACAAAAGAGATGTATTTTGGGGAGACCATATCCACTATGTCAACACACGTATGGATTAAATTAGGAGAAGAGACCAGAATACTAACCTTAACTTGATCGGACCACCAAAGAGCAAGGCCTTCACTTCTCCCAGCTAGGTTTACTAGCCATCCTTCCGAGAAACCACAACGTCTTTGGATCTTCCTGACATACGACGCCTTTTGTTTAGTCTTTGATAAGAACACCATCAGGGGTTGTCTGCGGCAACATTCTGCCTTCAAATTCCTGGCTGTCAAGGCAACCCCCAGCCCTTGACAGTTCCAGGCAATGATATTCATGGCGCACCGGTGGTTGGTCCATCCAACCACCGGCGTTTGGCATAACAGGAGGAGATTGTGCCTCAGAAATTTCAGATTCTTCAGTAACCCCAGACACCCAGCTTGGCGGAAAATCAATTTTAGAAGCCAACGAGAGATCCATGCTAGGAAGTTGATTGCCATGTGATCGAGTTCTGATAAAGGATTTAATTGATCGATGACTTCTCCGGCGAACTTTAGGTGCCGCTACCTCCGCTGATCGTGGGTCTGGGATAATTATTGGAGTGTCAAAACAAAGTTTACGATGTCGTTTGGACTCGGGTGGAATTAATTCTGACTCTGGATGTCGTTTAAGGTGAAAGCTGCGTAGAGACACAGACATCGCAGATATTGGGGAGAGCCCAAATTGGGGGGATTTAGACTCCTCAACTAACTCAGCCTCAACAGGAAACTCAACCAAATACGAGGGCTTGTCATTCAATGCCAAAACGCTCTCCTGCTCAATCTCGTATGGGTTATAAACAGGGTCCATATCCAAGGATTTGTTCAACACTTCCTTTCCAAGCCCAGGCCCATCTACGGGTGGATTACCCGAAAAATGCCACTTTGAACCAACACTAATTTCTTTTTTTGGGTCAAGGTCAGGACCCAGTTTTACAATGCTCAAGATTATAGGGTCCCCCCGTGAAACCCCCACATCACCCACATTAATTGTAGCACTCCTTTCAAGGTCAACTGGAGCATTGGAAGACACGCACGACGCCAAAAAACCCTGATGTGGCTCAGACTGCTTACGGCACACAATTTCCATTCCCATATGTCCAGCCGTCTGACAAGCCTCCAACCTCGGACCCTGTTTGCTTTTTTCCGTCCCCTCCGGCTCCGACGACCCACTCCGGTGAGGGTGATGAGCTTGACCGGATTTTTCCACATACAGAGCTTCATTCCAGTCTTCTTTGCAAACCTCCACAGCTGCTTCAATAGTACGAACCGCCGGGGTGCTCAACCAGCTACCATAATCCTGCTCCTCTCCACCACTGGCCCCCGGACTAACATCCTCTATACACCCTCTGTTATCATGCCCCAGACATCCACAGTTATAACAGAAGTTCTATAACCTTTCATACTTAACCCTAACCCAGGCTGGTTCTTTTTGATCCCTCGGCACAAAAAAAACCAGTTGATAAAGGCTCGTTTGTAGCAATGAGAGATCGCACACGCACAAAGCCACGTCCTAGTCTTCCCTCCATGAATGGCCTCTCGTACATGACTACTTCTCCAACCGAATCCCCCAAAATTTTCACATTTCTAGAGCTAAAGGTTTCCAGCGGGAGCCCATGAAACTGGACCCAGAACGGCGTAACGTTAAAGTTTACATCTTTTAGAACCATACAATCTTCCCATACTTGGAGACTTAAAAGATGGCCGAGAATCGACCATGGTCTTCCTTTCAATACCCGAGCAAAGTCCTTCTCCACCTTAAAGTGAAATAAAAAAGTTAACTTCTTTCGATCCAGGTCATGCACCTCTAGGTCTTCATCGAGTTGCCAACCTTTTCTGATCATAGAAATAACGGTAGGGATATTTAAATTCTTGTTGGTTAGAATTTTACCCACCAGTGTGATCCCCTGACTAACTTCCTCACGATCAATTGATAGAACCACTTGCTTACTCCGACAGGGACGACTACTCTGTCCTATCTCCATTTCACCACACACCACCTACCTCCTTCACACCCACACAGAAAGAAAACACTCAGAAAAGAAAAATCAGAAGAATAAGAAGACCTCCGTCCAAAAGACGTCGATCAAAATGGGATACGAAGAACCCCACTAACCCTCACAGAGAAGAGAGAAGCGCTCTCAGCAGAGAGGAAAAACATAAGCTCTAAAGGACTGAAATGAAAGGTAAAAAAGAGAGAGAGGATATTTTACCTTCCTAAAAAGAGAACTAGCGGTTAGATCTAAAATTAGTAAACTAGACTTGAGATTAAGCAAACCAGACCTAATCCCATCAGTATTAAGCACACTGATTACTGACAGTTGTGTCTCAACAAATATAATTTTTTTGATAGAATGCATCTCAAAATAATTTATTAATATGTAATTATCTGCAATCCTGTAAACCAAAATAGAAGCTAGAGGTGACTCATAACCTATAAAACATTCACAAGCTTGTGAAGCTGCTCTACAACTTGTTGAAGCACCCTTTCAGCTCCAGATACTACTATGGTGAAGAGCGCCTTGTCTTCATTCAGACCAACAGCAAGTGACTCAATATTATATCCCCTTCGTACATCATTTCCTTTTTTAAAGTCATCAAGGCCTAATTTTTTAAGCCTACTTAAACCCCTATATAATGAGGAGTCCTTCTCAAAGACACACAATGTTATTAAAATTTAATTCCTATAATTTAGTAAATCGAAATAAAAATATATTTAAAATGCTATTATTTGAGTTTTAAATTATAGGAAACAAACCTACTATGGTAATTTAATAATTGTTTTTTAATAAAAATAAAATGATAAAAATATAAATATAACACACACATATATAATATAAATGAAATTATATTTAAAATGTGGAAATAAGCCAAGTTTTCATAAAATAGATCTAACATGTTTGCATATTTAAGCCTCTAAATAGGTCTTAACCTGACGTCTTTGTTAAACACGCTAAATTTGTAGAATTTTGTCTAATAGAGGCTGATTTATTCTCAACTCTAATTAAAACTCACTTAGCTTACTGCCACTCAATTCTTCAACTTTGTTCATGTAATTTTAATCCCTTAAAACTTTAGTTTCTAAAGTTCATAAAATATACTATATTGACTACTTAATACAAGGCGGAACCAGAAATGTAATTAGGGGGTAAAAATTACAGAATAGAAACCAAGTTTTCATGAAAGTATATTTCAATCCCCTAAAAATTTCAATATTTTTATTTTAGTTTCTTCATAAAACTTTTAGTAGGGACTAAAGTGAAAATATTGAAATTTTATGAGGCGGTGAAATATAATTTCCTAAAACTCTGAGTTCAATTTTATAATTTTAGGGGGCCACCCCTAACTCTCAGGTCCGTCCCTAACTTAATATAAGACTTAGTTGATTAATTTAAGTAGTTTAAGGAAGTTGGTTTTATTAATTATTTATAACAAAAATACGTTATTTTTCTAAAATACCATCTTCCATCATATCTCTCATGGGATAAAAATTTCTTGACGTATGCAATTAATAGGAATACTTTTAAGAAAATTACGAATTTGGGAGGCAAAGCAATTTGATTCTTATATTTAGAACAAATTTTAATCTTCTTCAACTGGCTTTTATATTAAGGATGGTGGATAAGATAATTTAGTTTTTAAAATTTTTAATTCCCAAGGACATCCGGTATGGCTACATGAGCAATTAAATTTTTGTCGGAAGCCAATAAGTTAAAATACTCTTCTTTTTTTACTTTTCTTTAATTTTAAATATTTTTAAATTAACTTTTTATCTTAAAAATTATTTTTTATAATAACTTATTTAAGCATAAACTACATTAAATTAATTAGCTTTTATCCACACAAAAAATTCAGAGGACCTAGTTGACTTTTCTTTAAGAGATTAAGGAAGCTAATTAAATTATTTTAGAGTATTTTTATTTTTATTTTTTTCTTCAAACTAATTAGTTTAACTAATAAACTAATATATAATCTAAAGATACATATGAAATGATTAGGTAACTTATTTAGCTTCCTTAATCCCTCCAAAAAAAAGTCAACTAGATTTTATAATTAGAATTATGAGTTTTATTTCAGAATAAGTTACTTTTCGATACAAAAGATCCCAAATTAGAATTACGGTGGAATTAGATTAATTAAATGGCTAAGCAGAGAGTAACACAGACGCTTAATAGGCGAACCGAAAACCTTGGCAGATTATCAAAGGAACCCCAAAAATCCGCTTGTCATTCCCGTTATGTCCCTGGAATGGTCTTCCGCCGGTAGAGACTGGGTCTTTCCCTCACCGTCATTCATCCGCTCCTCTTCCCACTCTTCAGTCTCTACACAATATCCCCGTCGATTCTTCTCAAAGCAGAGACAATCTCGGCCTTACCCTCTTAATCCGCCCTCGCCTCCGACCTCCACCATCCGTAATGACTTCAATCGTTCAGGCATTCGTCGCAGAGTTAAATTTCCTATCAGTAATGAGAAACCTGAACCTTTGCACGGTCTTTCGAAGGACCACCCACCGGATAAAGTATCTGTTGAGAAGCAGCTTATTGAATTTTCAATCCGTTGGCGGATAGCCGTTTTGGTGGCGACTCTCTGTCCTTCTATTTATTTGTCTCACTCAGTTGATGATTTGTAAATGAAGCGCCACTCTCATTTTTCTTCTTTCTTTCTTTGTTTTTTAAACATGGATGTGGACACAGATGTTAGCCATTGTTTTCTCCTTGCTGCTGCTGCTGCTCAGAAATATTCATCTACAGAGTCAAGTCAATCAGTTGCAGGTAACTTTCCGGTTGTTTATCGTTGGTAAGCTTAAAGCTTTTGCAATGAATTATGGAGAACTGAGTTTTTGCACAACTTTGCCACTATATGCGTGAAGACAATATTTTTAGCACTCCACTAAGCATCAAACTCTTCCTATCTGCTACTTATGAATGCGTTGTTCATTTTATCAATATTTCAATCTGTTGGTTACTGCTTCAGGTGCGGAAATTAATAAGTACTTAATTGCAATTTAGTGGCTATATGTTGATATCAACAAAATTTCAGGAGCAATCCATGAGTAATTGGATGGTAGAAGACTAAGGTTTTGAGGATTCCATTTGATTAAGGACTGAGCTAAGCAAAAAATTTTCTTCGCAGAGTGAAATTCTCAACCTTAATCATAGATTAGGTGCATGCAACAAGTTGGACGCGCTAGATATTATGAGCTCCCCAGCTCAGGATGGCGATCCTTGTCCAAGTGGAAGGTTCAAAAGAAATGTTGCTCTGTTCTTCTCGCTCACTCTTCTATTTATCCCTCTTCTTATTTTCAAGTACATAGATTATGTATCAAAATCAAGGGTTTCTGATAATACATCAGAAGAGGTATCTCTAAACAAGCGAATAGCATATCGTGTTGATGTGTTTTTATCAGTTCACCCATATGCTAAGCCACTAGTGTTGTTAGTTGCAACACTGTTGCTTATTTTTCTTGGAGGATTGGCCCTTTTTGGTGTAACAACTGAGGATTTAGCACATTGCCTTTGGCTATCTTGGACCTATGTTGCTGATTCGGGCAACCATGCCAGCTCTGAAGGTATTGGTCCAAGGTTGGTTGCAGTTTCTATTAGTTTTGGCGGAATGCTTATATTTGCAATGATGCTTGGGCTTGTTTCGGACACAATTTCTGAGAAGTTTGACTCACTAAGGAAAGGAAAAAGTGAGGTGGTTGAGCAAAATCACACTTTGATTCTTGGCTGGAGTGATAAATTGGTAAAATTCTGATTCTAGCATCTGTTAGACATCATTAATTAGAGCTCCTCTTGTTTTACTGAACTAGCTATTCACTAAAAGATATTTTAATCATATAATATTTTAATATTTTAACTAGCCATTTTTGTGCCAAATTAATCCACCTACTGAGTGGGTTTTAACTTTTTGAAATGTCCTTGTGTGTCACCACTGATATCCTTACTGGATGTGCAGGGTTCATTACTGAATCAACTTTCTATAGCCAATGAGAGCCTGGGTGGAGGAACTGTAGTAGTGATGGCTGAGCGAGACAAGGAAGAAATGGAGCTTGACATTGCGAAAATGGAATTTGATTTTAAAGGAACATCGGTCATATGCAGAAGTGGCAGCCCCCTAATACTGGCTGATCTGAAAAAGGTAGTATTATCTGATTTTATCCTTTTGTTTGATACTATGACAAGCCAAGCCTAGGAATCAAAGGAAAAGGATGAAGGAATATGATAGGAACAGTCGTACATGTAACGGATATAATGAACTTTGATCTTAGGGAAGAAGCTATAATCTTGCTGTATTCACTAAGAACATCCAACTCTCTAATAATTAGTTAAGCCAGAATCTGTAACTTAACTAATTACTAAAGCCCAGGAGAATTCTCCGATGATTACTCTCTAAAATATTCCTTATCTTATTGATAGGCTAAGAGACAATAAATAGGAGTAGGTTTATAAAGAGCAACTCTAATACAAAATTCAAATAGATAATCAATAATCTAAATCCTAACAAATAAATCTATCTAGTTGTGATAGATCACTTATTTCCTAAAGATAATAATAAAAGATAATCAAAACAGACTCGATAAAATAAATAATAAAAGATAATCAAAACGAGACTTGATAAAATAAATTAATTCCTAAATAAAATAAATTAATTCCTAATTTATTTTAAGACGCTTATTCTTCCTAGAATAAACTAATCCATAGCAATTAGGATTGCTATCATTTCTCCCCCCTTGGAAAAATGACTTTTCCTCAAGGCGAAAATCAGGAAATTGAGTAGCAACCAAATCATAATCTTCCTAGGTAGCATCCTCTGGGGTATGGTTCTCCCATTGGAGGAGGAGTTCCAATTGCTTAGCTGGAGTCCAGCGATGTTGAAGCACCCTGGAGGGGGTGAGGAGGAGTTCCATATCAGCTGAAATAGGGAGTGGTGGAGGAGGGGAGACAGCTTGAAGGCCTGGAGCAGGGCGTAGTAAAGAGACATGGAAGACCGGGTGGATCTTGGCAGTAAAGGGGAGTTCTAACTCATATGCCACCTTGCCAATACGTCTCAAAACCTTGAATGGGCCATAAAAATGTGGAGAGAGTTTCTCAAAGTAGAAGCGAGATAAGGACTTCTGGCGGTAGGGGTGGATTTTTAGCCACACAACATCACCCAAAGTAAATTCAAGATCCCTACAGTGTTGGTCAACGTGCAACTTCATCCAGTGTTGAGCTTTAAGAAGGTTACCCTTTAAAACTTGAAGCATGGCATCCCTGGTCTTCTATTGGCCTTCCAATTTGGCCACCAATGTTTTGCCCCACACATAAGGGATTAGTGGCGGGGGTCACATCCGTAGACGATTTTGAATGGAGTGGTGTTGCCGGCGGCATGGTAACCTGTGTTAAAAGAGAATTCTGCCCAACACAGTAACGCACTGGGTGTGGTGAGTTCAGCCATGCGAACAAATCCAGGGTGTCTCCTTCGAAGTATAAGGCAGCGACATCAACCTTGTCATCGTCGGGAGTATTATAGTAAGTGAAGAATTTTTCTGCTTTCAAGAACTAGCCACGCAGATCTCCACTGTCAAATTTGGGAAAATCGATTTTGGCGTAGGGACGATAAGAGCGATGGTGATGGCCCTCTAAATCACCGTCGCTGTCGTTGGTGAATTCTCTGGCCTTGTCTTTGTGTCTTTGTTGGCGACTAGTACATACTTCCAAGGCGCTCACCTTCTCTCTCAATTCGTCAAGTGCGTTCAAGCGAGCAGCAATGGCAGCGAGTGGGTCGGCTGATGACGAGAGGGGATTTTCTTCAGGTTGGGATGCAGAACGTGTAACGGCTATGGCGGATCGTGATTCTTTGATACCAAATGATAGGAACAGTCGTACCGGTAACAGATATAATAAACTCTGATCTTAGGGAAATAGCAATAATCTTGTTGTATTCACTAAGAACAGCCAACTCTCTAATAATTAGGTAAGCCAGAATTTGTAACTTAACTAATTACTAAAGCCCAGGAGAATTCTCTGATATTGATAGGCTAAGAGCCAATAAATAGGAGTTTGTTTACAAAGAACGACTCTAATACGAAGTTCAAATAGATAATTAATAATCTAAATCCTAACAACTAAATCTATCTAGTTGTGATATATCACTTATTTCCTAAAGATAATAATAAAAGATAATCAAAACAGACTCGATAAAATAAATAATAAAAGATAATCAAAACAGACTTGATTAAATAAATTAATTCCTAAATAATAAATTAAGTCCTAATTTATTTTAAGACGCTTATTCTTCCTAGAATAAACTAATCCATAGCGATTAGGATCGCTATCAGAATACCAGACAAGGGCGCCAAACATATCAGGAATTAATTGGGCGTGTTAGCAACAAACCAGCCACCCAAATCCCTATCAAATAGGAAATTAAACAACAAAACAACCTTCGCCTTATCTCTGGACAGATAACTGTTCAGTACAGACTTATGACATTAAATTATGCATCAAAGTAGTGTCATTTCTCAATAGCAGCTTATCATCGTGCATGTGTTGATCTTTATCCTCTGCCCTCCTGTCCCTGGACAAAAAATGATTTTTAATTTTTGTTGAGGTCTGTACCATCAGGAGAGGTTATTTGAGTTCCCACTGCAAAAATAAATAAATAAATCCCTTTTTTTGAGATCTATAAGGAGGTACGATCTGATGGAGCGGTCTTTTTCTTCAAGGGAAGCTGTTTGGGTTATTTTGATGAGGTTTAAATGAATAAATCTGCTTTGTTGTTTTAACACAAGTCAACCCTGTTACATTAATTTTAAGTAAAGGGGGAAAGGAAATTTGATAGAATAGAATAATGTTGTTGATCATTATTTAGCTTTTATTATGTTTCAGATGTTCTCTTAAATTGTTGATTGCTTTATTTTTCTCTGTTTGGGGGAAGGTGGAGGAGCTTTTGGTAAGCAAGGGTTGGATTTGATTGTACTTTCTGAGGATGCAAAATTAGTCTCATCATGCATGATTTTATTGTTCCCTCTAGTCCTTAATATAAGACTTATTTATCTAACTTGATGAGCTTAAGGAAGTTAGTTGAGTTAGCTAATATAGCATGTATTTTCTAAAACACCGTAGTCATCTTCTTTAATTCACTCATTTGCTATCCTCCTTGATTATTGTTTAGGGAGCACCAATAGAGATGAATTAGGAAAAAGATGGACAAATATGAAAACTATGTCTTATATTTAAGATTAAGATCAAGTTTCTAAATGTCTTATATTGAGGACCAAAGGGAGTATAAAATTCTCCAATAAGAAAATTTGGAAATGATGCATTGTTCAATTACTCCTACTTGCATTTTCTTGGGTCCTTGATTCCAACGATCATTTTATTTTTCTCCAAAATGCTTGCTAATTTATTTACTAAACTGATGTGATTTTCAGGTTTCTGTTTCAAAGGCACGTGCAATAATTGTCCTTGCTGAAGATGGAAATGCTGATCAGGTATGATTGAGTGATAATCTGCTCTAGATTTGGTAGGGGTGAATAACCATTAACTTTTGTTTGGGTACAGAGTGATGCCCGTGCGCTTAGAACAGTCTTAAGTCTAACTGGAGTCAAAGAAGGATTAAGAGGACATATAGTTGTCGAATTAAGTGATCTTGATAATGAGGTCCTTGTTAAACTTGTTGGTGGTGATCTTGTTGAAACTGTTGTTGCTCATGATGTCATTGGTCGATTGATGATTCAATGTGCTCGGCAGCCTGGACTTGCACAGGTTGAAATCTATTGTTTTATATTCTGCAATTTTTGTGCAAAATTCATGATGTTAACTGTAATTGCAGGGAAAAATGTATTCTAAATGTTGTGTGTAATCATGTACATAAGGGGTGTATTTATACAGGGGGAGAGCCTCAATATTAATGGCTCTTAATGATGACTTTCTAATCATAATCCTTAATAAATAAGGATACTAATTGATTCCATATTAATTACAATATATTTCCTAACCCTTCCCCTTAAGTTGGAATGTAGATGTTAATTAAGCGTAACTTATTACAATGATAGTCAACACAAGTCTCATTTAAGGCTTTAGTCAGAAGATCGCCCAGTTGGTCACTGGACCGCACATACCCTATAGAAATGAAGTTCTCCTTTCAATGTGTTTTGTATGTTCATGAAACATAGAATTTGAAGCTATGTGTAGAGCAACTTTATTATCACTTCACAGCTTTGCAAGCAATGATGTGGCAAAACCAACCTCCTTCATTGGTGAAACCACACAATTTCCTGTATCGACTGAGCCATGGCTCTATATTTAGCTTCCACACTAGATCAAGATACTATAACTTGCTTCTTATGCTTCTTACTTTTCCAAGACACCAAATTTCTACCGACAAACATGTAGTATCTTGTGGTGGATTTCCTTGTAGCCTTTGACCCCGTATGATCTCATCACAAAAACAATCAATCTCGGTGTGGCCATGATTTGTGTAAATGATACCACAACTAGGTGAACTCTTCATGTAATGTAAGACATGCTCCAAGGCTTCCCATTGAGCAACGGTTGATGTTGTCATGAATTAGCTAAGCACACTAACTAGAAAGGTCAAATCAAGGAAATTCACCACGAGATAGTTTAATTTCCCAGTCAATCTACGACATCTTTCAAGAAAAGAAAATGGTTTGATCTTTTCAAGATCAACCTTTTTCTCACATCCTCAGGTAGCTCGTCAAATGGTATTCTGTCATCTGTATCCAAAAGAGGATTAGGAATCATGGGGAAGCTACTTGGTGTTGCTCCAAGTTTCTCGATTTCTTTTAGCAGATCAAGAACATATTTCCTCTATGTCAAGAAGATGTCTTTCTTGCTTCTCATAACCTCAATTTTGAGAAAGGCCTTGAGTAATGAGATTCTCGATGTATTGCTACCTGTGATCACAATGCTATAAACATATACCACTAAGAGAATTATGCCTACATCCGTCCGCTGATAAAACACAGAGTGATCACACTTACTTTGATTCATGCCAAATTTCCTAACTAGAGAGTTAAACCTGACAAACCAAGCTCAAGGGCTTTGCTTTAAACTACATAAAGACTTCTGAAGATACTTCCCTTGAGCAACAAAACTAGATGGTTGCTTCATGTAAACTTCCTCTTGAAGAGCGTCATTCAAGAATGCATTTTTAACACCATTTTGAGCCAATGTATCTGCACAGAAGGATTTATGAATCATGTGATGCTGTAGCATATAGTTTTGAAATTGGGCAAAGAAATATTCTTTAGCATTGTCACTTCGTAAGGTTTTCACAGATACACTAAACTAAGTTTTAATTTTAGCACAAAAGTTGCAAAAGCGAGAGAATCACTTGGAATGGTTTTTCATCAAATAGAGCCAGGTGGTACAAGAAAAATGATCAACAAAAGTAATAAAATACTTGAAACTAGTCATAAACTCAACATGACATGGACCCCAAATATTAGAATGAACTAAATCAAAGGGGAACACAGCCCGTTTATTGATGCGAGGTGCCAAATGAACACGATGTTTAGCAAACTGACACGACTCACATTTTAAAGACAACAAGCGATGAATCTAAGGATACATCCTCTTCAAGGAAGACAAAGACACATGACCTAATCGACAATGAACTTCAAAAGGAGACGAACCATCAAAGCAAGCAACTGAATGCGGAACTTGATCGTCAAGAAAGTAATGGTCGTCAAATTCATATCTCTACCAATATTCGCTTTGTCGTGAGATCCTGGATCAAACAATGGTCGAGGAAAAGTGAGATAAGACAATTTAATTGTTGAATAAGTTTGCTAGGAGACAGAAGGTTAAATGTGAGATTAGGAACATTAAGTAATGAGGATAAGGGAACGTATGGGGTAGGTCTAACAGTACCAGATCCAAGAACACAAAAATTATACCTATTGCCATTTGTTATACTCGAGGGATTGACATAAGGTGCGTGTGAGGAGAATAAATGATGGTTATTTGTCTTGTGATCAATAGCACCGGAATCGGTGATCCACTTCATGGAGGAAGCAGAAAGACAGGAATCACGGTTACCTGTAGCAAGAGCACTCAATGTAGGTGGCGTAAAACCATTATCAGAATTATTAGAGGACTGTGCCATATGAGCAGAACCACTACATTGCAGCTTATTTTGCAACTTGCGACAATAGCATTTGGTATGACTAGGTTCCTTACAATAGAAGCAGACAATCCTACCAATACTAGGATTCTGGGCACCATTCCCTTGTCTTGGGAGGCTTTGGTTCCTGTTATCAGTAGGGACAGGATTCGAGGTACCATTTCCTGTTTTAGAGAAACCCTGGTTCCTGTTATCAATAGGGCCACGACCAACTTCAGCACTAGCACTAGGGTTAGAAGTCGGTTGAGACATACTATTTGCATGCAGCACATGAGGGTACACGTCCTGAAGTAAAGGAAGCTCAGAGCTGGACAAAATCTAAGAACAAACTATCTCATAAGCTGGATCAAGGGCAGCAAGGAATTTCATGATGGCTTGTTTTTCTAGATTGTCCACCTGTGCCTGAAGATCGGTGGTAAGTGGCATTACCAACTTCATTTCTTCATACATGTCCATAAGTGTTGTAATGACTAACAGTAGGAAAAATGTCACTCAATAGAATTCTTGATTTGCAAGAACAACCAGGCATCGCTTTGGCCCAAGCCAACTTAGGATCATCCTTAAGAGGGGCCTCAGTCAAAAGGCCCTCCTTTTCAGTACTCAATCAGTACATTCAAACAGTCTTGCTCCAATCCAAAAAGTTTGTCCAGTTTAACTTATGATTTGTAATTTTGTTAGAAATTGGGACAACCTTAGCCGTCACACTAGTCTTAGAATCTGCCATGGAGAATAACAAAGTAAACGGAATCCGTAACAAGATTACTAAGGATAAGAAACCACAAACAACCACAATAGAACCAAATAACCAACAAGGGAGCCCAAACAGCAAACAAACTTCCAAGAATGGTCACACCAGGTTACACAAAAACAACCCAAAACAAATGAGCCAAATGCTGTCACCAAAAAACCTATCAAAAGGCACAAAGCACGATCTATGCACCAGATAGAGGCACCACACGAAATACCAAAAAATTGCAAAAATTCACAACCAGAACACGATCACTACGGGATCATCAGAAAGGAGGATTCGATGCCTGTGAGCTAAATGGCGACGAAAAACTCATTGGAGAATAGACTCACGCCGGCGCGTTCAATGGACAGAGAACTACAGTGAGGCATGAAGCACCATGTGCAGGCGAATCCCCATCGGTCGGTAGGGTTTTGCCGTTTGGAACCCTCAGATATCATGGAGGAGGTGCATGTCATTGGTGCTATTGAATAACAAAAACCTTTAAGTACACTATTATTGTAGCGATAGTGAAGAACCTAAACTAGAATGGCAACCCAAAAACAAAATCAACGAACAAAGGCCATGATACCATGTAATCTCAGAGAAAAATATATTCTAAATGCTGTGAATAATCATGTTCAGAAGGGGTGTATTTATACAAGGGGGGAGAGCCTTAGTATTAATGGCTCTTAATGATGATACTAATTGATTCCATATTAATTACAATATATTTCCTAACATTAATTAATCACAAGTTTTGGACTGTCGTTTTCAATTGTTAATTAATCTGTTTGGTTGAGAATTCATATATATATTGTATTTTTTTTTTTTGGTGAACCAAATGTACAATGTAATTATTTAAACATTAGGTGGCTTTGGTTTGGCAGATTTGGGAAGACATACTTGGATTTGAAAATTGTGAATTCTACATTAAAAGATGGCCACAATTGGATGGCATGCTATTTGAGGATGTATTGATCAGCTTTCCTGATGCAATTCCTTGTGGAATCAAGGTTGCATCACATGGAGGTAGAATTATTTTGAATCCTGATGATTCCTACATTCTTCAAGAAGGAGATGAAGTTCTGGTCATAGCTGAGGATGATGATACCTATGCCCCAGCCTCATTGCCTATGGTATTCTCCTTTGACCTTAAAAAATTAGGATTTTTCTTATCTATAATTGTGTTGAATGCGTGGTCAAATATCTTTCTTGACCATGGCTGATGTGCCCACTTGATAGCCACAGATTGGGGACATTATGATATTAATAGAGTATACATTTTTTTTTTATTCTCAGTCTCTAATCCCAATAGCCATGGAGAACCTCCAATTAAATTTTAATATACCCTTTACTAAACCTACAGGCTCTTATTTGTTATGCTAAAAATGAAATAACAATTATTAAATAAAATATTAAATGATGCATAATTGAAGGTCGACGGTGAGCCTGGAGGCGTCCGATAACGCACTGATTCATTCCTTCACTTAATGGAAATATATACATATATAGATGCGACTCGATAATTCAGCGACCTAGATACTGGACTCGACTCTTTTGGGATTGCAACTCGGAAATCTAGTTACGAAATTCAAAGATATAATCTGTTAATTCCTAAAATCTCTCTAACAACTTAAATTAAAATCAGCGACTAATCTACTGCGATACTGCACTGCGAAATCTGCTGCTATAGACTCGCGATGGACTTGGACTTCCAACACTCCCCCTCAAATCGATCGTAGATGTTGATCATGTCCAACTTGCTAACATGATGCTTGAACTTGTCTTTGGTTAGCATATCTGTAGTCTGTTCTCTGGATGGAACATACTTGAGACTGATAATCCCACTATCGATCTTCTCTCTTATGAAATGTCGATCTATTTCCACATGTTTGGTTCGATCATGTTGTACTGGGTTGTGTGAGATGTTAATGGCTACCATGTTATCAAAATAGAGCCTAATTGGGAGACTTGCATTCATCTGTAGCTCTTCAAGTACCCGTTTTACCCTATGTTGCACTGACACGCGACACGACACGATACGACACTCTGACACGTGAATCTTAAAAAAACCTAAATTTCGACACGTTAGGACATGTTTTTATATTAAATATATATTGTTAATATATATAGTATAATTTAGATTTAATACAAAACGTCCATAAAATGTAGAGTGTAAAGTGTAGACTACTCACAAGTTCAATTATTTTTATCTCCCTGTGGATGTATCATTTGTGATTTCTACTTAGAATATAAATTTTTAATTATTATTATTATAATCTTTTATTTTATCTTAGATTTTGCTCTTGTCTCTATGTCAATGAGATACGTGGCATTTGTGGAGGAGAGAATCAATTGAAAAGATGCTGATTCAAATAAAGCAAAGCATCAGCGTGAGCAGGCATTGGATACTTATATCCATATTTTATATAGAATATAATATATATGATATGAGAACCTAAAGAAATATTTAAAGAGAAAAAAAGAGACCAGAGACGCAAGTCCAAGGCCTTAGCCCAAGCAATATATATTAAACAAAGAGCACCACGCACGGATTTTGAGCACGAACGGTCAAACAAAAGTCAAGAAGCGTCGCAAATAGGCAGAGTGTCCGTGTCGATGCGTGTCAACGCGTGTCCGTGTCCGATGAGTGTCGGACACGCATATTTTAAAAAAATATGCGTGTCCGTGCATCATAGGTTTTACCTATATTCCTTCACAAATTCCCAGTGCTATTGCTCGAAATTCTGCTTCTGCACTGCTTCTTGCTACCATACCACACTTTGTTTCTTGCTTCTCCAAGTAACCAATTACCCCATACAAACGTACAATAACCTGAGGTTGATTTTCTATCCTCTTGGTCACCTGCCCAATCTGCGTCTGTGAACATTTCAACAAATTGTTGAGTGGATTTCTTAAAGAATAGTCCACGTCCTGGAGAGCCCTTCAAATACCGAAGAATTCGGTAGACTTCATCCAGATGTTTCTGTTTGGGATTATGAGTGTTGACTCACCATACTGATTGCAAATGCTATATCAAGTCTGGTATGTGAGAGATATATTAACCTTCCTACCATACACTGATATCTACCTGTATCGACAGGTTTTCCCAACTCCTCACACGTATCACAATAAAACTGAGAAAGATCTTTATTGGAATAAATTGAGTTTTAACAAATAATCAAGATTAGGATGACCTAATCGCATGTGCCACAACTCCAAACTACTAGTCCTAGGGAGAGACACTTTATTGCAGAACTAATACTGTGAAGGTTACTATCATCTAGGTAAAAAAGTCCATCACGTTCATTAGCAACGCCAATCGTCGTCCTCGTGAGTAGATCCTGAAGAATACAATGAGTGGTAAAGAAGTCAGTATGGCATCTTGCATCATTGGTTAACTAACAAACCAATAATAAGTTGCATTTCAAATTTGAAACATGCAACACATTTTGTAGGACTAGAGTAGGAGAGACTTTTACATTCCCCAAACCAGCAACAGTAGAGTCAGAAGCATTAGCAATTTTAACGGTTATTTTGTTGGGTGTCGGGGTGTAGTTCAGAAATAGTGAAACATCATCCGACATATGGTCAAAGGCGCCAAAGTCTACAATCCAACAATGCCCAACACTCGTACTTTGATGGCAGATAAAGCTTTAGAAAATTACCTCGTTTGACTATTGTTGCAGTGGGTTGCCTTTGAGGAGGTTGCAACGTAGATAGCAATTCAATGATTTTGTCAAATTTATCACCTTGTGGTGTTGCGGTGGTGGAAATAGGATCAGCTTCTTTGGATGTTTCAGCTACATAGCTTCTGCCTTGTTGTTTCCTTGGCTTCCAATCTGGTGGTTTTCCATGGATTTCCCAGCATGTGTCTTTAGTGTGACCCACCTTCTTGCAGTGATCATAGGTTGGTCGCTCTCGGTTTGAACGAGAGTCATTAGAGTGGGTAGCCAAGGCCGACAGTTCTGGACTTATGATTTGTGGTCCGTTTTGAGGTCTCGAGGCCTCCTTAAGCATAACACGTTTTCTGGATTCTTCATTCCGGAGTGTTGCAAAGGCTTCTTAGACACTTGGAAGGGGAACTTGGCTTAAAATTCTACCATGAATGTCATCATCGGATTTGTCTAGACCTGCCAGACGTTCAAACAGCCGAGCCTTCTCTATGTTTTTTGCGTGAGTGGCAACATGAGATGTCAGCAGGGGGTATCATCGTTGTTGAGATCAAGTTCATGCCAAAGAGTGGTCTCAGCAAGGTAGTAGTCTCCCAGAGGAAGATTACCATGTTTAAGATCCCATACCTTTGCTTGGAGATCGAATATGTAGGAGGAATTTCCACCGTCGCTATAAGCTTCGCGGATGGCGTCCTACATCTCACAGGCTGATGACATGAACATGAAATACCTTTTAACAGGTGGCCCCATGGAGTTTACAAGCCAGGAGCATACCAACGCATCTGCAGCTGCCAAAGCTCTGTCGCCTTCTCGTCGGACGCTGCAGGTGGTGGTAATCGGCCAATGACATGCCCAAGCTTCCTACGGCCTTTAGGAGCAAAGCTGACAGACTGGGACCACTCTTTGTAGTTCTCGCTGTTGAGTCGCTCGGGAATAATAGTGACTGCCAAACCTTCTAAGGTGGCAGTCGAATGGCAGAGGACGCCAGTAGTGGAAGCATTCTCGGACGCCATCGCTGCTGATGCGTGTGTCGAAGACGGAGAGGTTGATTTCGGATCAGTGATGGATGTACCGGACATCATCATAGGGTTATATGGTCAGCGTCTTCCCTCAGCTCTGATACCATGAAGGTCGAGGATGAGCCTGGACGAGTCCGATAACGCATTGATTCATTCATTCACTTAATGGAAATATATATACAGATGTGACTCGATAATTCAGCGACCTAGATACTGACTCGACTCTTTCGGATCGCAACTCGGAAATCTAATTACAAAATTCAAAGATATAATCTGTTAACTTAATTCCTAAAATCTCTCTAACAACTTAAATTATAATCAACGACTAATCTGCTGCGATACTGCACTGCGAAATCTGCTGCGATAGACTCGCGATGGACTCAAACTTCCAACAATAACTGTTGGAAAGTGGTAAAGCGTGGGTTTGGTAGCTGTTTAGTGCTTCCTCCTTTGATGTCATGTGTCATTCGCTCTAGCTCACCACTGCATCTACTGTAAGTTAATGGTGGCCTCTTATCGTTCTAGTAACTCCCAACATAGTTGTGTAGGTAGTTATGATAGTTCCCATGATAGTTATGTTTGTTATTAGTTGTAAATAGGAGTCTTGCACCTACATTAAGGGGCTTGGAAATATGTATTTTTTCCATGTGAATAACATAGTTGTGTTTTGGGTAACTTTGTACCAATTGGAATCAGAGTTGGTTTCATTTTGAAGGGAAATGGAAGTAGGACAGACTCAAGTCCAAGTGCCAAGGCTTGGGAAGTTGAGAGTAATTATGCATGAAATGGTTGTTGTAAACTTTTAAGATAAAACTGATTGAAGAAAGAATTTGTTCATTTAGCTCCAAAAATAGTCATCATTTCTAATGTTGTATTTATTAAACCGAAATAGTGATCCCTCCGGTCCTAAATATAAGATCCAATTGACTTTTTTCACAGAGATTAAAGAAGCTAAGTAAATTACTTAACCATTGTATATGTTGTGTATCAATGGATTATATGTCAATTTACAAGTCAGGGAAATTTTTGGAAAAAAAAAATGTTATAAAGTAGTTTATTTAGCTTCCTTAATCTCTCCAAAAAAGTCAACTGGGTCTTATATTTAAGACCAGAGTTAATACCCAAAAGAACTACAATGAATGGATGAGGGATACTAGGCATGTTTGTTTTCCCTTGCTTATTTTTCCTTCTTGGTTGCAGGTTTGGAGGGGAAGCTTACCCAAGGACTTTGTTTATCCAAAATCTCCAGAAAGAATCCTCTTCTGTGGTTGGCGACGGGATATGGAGGACATGATCATGGTAATGCATAAGAAATCTGCTCCTATGGTTTCAAGGGTGTTTGGTTTTATAATGAAAACACACCCACAACAGAGCACATTGAATCTCATTCCCGGGAATATAAACATTTTTCATCTTTGACCCATCACTGCTATTCTTAAAATATTTTGTTACATTTTTTTAAGAATCATTGGTAAATTTGAAAACCACCCACATTAATGTTAACATAGTTATATTGCTTTTAAATAATAATTAATAATTGTAATTAAAAGCATTATTTATTCTAACTTATTTATGCATTTTATGTTTTAAATAGTATATTTTTTAGATTTTTTTTATCATTCTTATTTTATTAATTGTTTATTGATTAGTGTATTTGGATAAGGGTGGCAATTCTTTTTAACATTTTTACAACTTATCTCATGGGAACTGAACTTTTCTTCCCTGAAGTGTGATAATTTGAAGACTCATTGGCTTTTCATTTCATTTGAATAAAGAATACATCAGTTATATTATCATAGACCATGAGATATACCAAATTAAAGTTTATATACTACAACTATCACCCTGTTCTCGTCTATTTTCAATGGATATCAATACATGTTTTGGCCCATCTTACTTCTCACTGTATCTCTAGGTTTTGGAAGCATCTCTAGCACCTAATTCAGAACTCTGGATGTTTAATGATGTTCTGGAAAATGAGCGGGAAAAGAAGCTAACTGATGGTGGCCTTGACATAAATCGATTGGTAAATATATCACTGGTTAATCGTGAAGGGAATGCTGTTATACGGCGTCACTTGGAAAGCCTTCCTTTAGAATCATTTGATTCTGTAAGTTGCACTTTTTTGTTATGTCTACTGCAAGTTCTATTTTTTTTAGGGTTTAGACAAGATTCAATCTTAGGTAGTTACACTACAGTCATCTTAACGGCTACAAATCAGACACAAATACACCTAAGCTAACTAGACTAAGTCAGATAACAGCTGATGGATACAAAAGTCTGGGTGCTCCGACATGGGTAGCCACTCCACTTGCAAATTGTGAGCTTTCCTTGCCAAACTATCAGCACATTGCAGAGCTTCCCTATGAGTATGATTAATCTTGAGATCATTGTAAGAAAATATCACCTGTCGCGTCTCCTCAATTTCAAGGTTTAGGGGATGATCAGTTCCACAAGTTGCAGCCAATAGCTGTAGGGTTTCCATAGAATCAGTATAGTTTCACTTTTCTTATAATACCTTGATCCTTACAGATTTGTAGACCAAGTTTAATGGCCTGAAGTTCTGCTGCCACTATTGGAACAAACACAAGTTTGCATTGGAATCCAGTAATCCAATTACCTTGACAGTCCCAGATTAAACCACCGCAAGTCCCTTGGCCACGTTGATTGCAAGAGCCATGTACATCAACGCGGACGTATCTTTTGGGCGGTTTACTCCATTGCGTGTCAGATCTGTCTATGAATCTGAACAGCAGTTTACTCCAATTTGTCCTTTTTCTGCCGCCAATCTGGAGGGGGAAAAGGATTTAGAATGTTTAAGGATGGTTTAGGAGGCCATCATTGATTGTTTCATTCCCTTCATAAAAAATTCCTTCAAACGATCCTACAACCTTTCTGTTATCTCACTTTTATTCCATTCTATTCTGGAAAAAACTCCCAAACTCTACCTTAGTCTTGATGGAGTATTGTTGCATAGCATCCTTTTGACAAGTGCCAAAAAGTATATTAATGGTATGTTTTGGAATGTCCTTAATACGCTTGCGAATACAACTGCAATATGTTATTTATCATCAAGGATATATTTGATGTTGCTTTGGATCTTCTCAGATATTGATTTTGGCTGATGAATCAGTGGAGGATTCAGCAATTCAAGCAGATTCTAGATCTCTGGCCACCTTACTTCTGATTCGCGACATACAAGTATTTTCTTCTGAATTTAACTTTTTCTATCTCATTAAGCGCACTTCCATAAAATTGCATTCTTTTGCTATCTGAAATATACTTTTCCTTTTCCTTTAATATGTTCATCACACTAGGTCATGGTGGTATAGAAATAATATGTAAACATCTGACATGAATATAAGATTATTAAAATGACCATACTTTTCCTTTGTAGGTTCATATTTGTGGACAATATGAGTGAAAAGTATTTCCTCTGATTTGAATCACTTGATAATATTGAGATACATCTGCCTATTTATAAAGTAGGGAAGAAGACAAGATAATAAAAGCTCACCTAACAACTAATAACTACTAATAAAAGGTGGAGGATATCTACAATAAATACACATTATTCCCACACTCCCCTTGAAGTTGGATCATAGATGTCAATCATGTCCAACTTGCTTACCCAACTTTCAAATGTGGGTTTTAGCAACCCTTTTGTCAATACATCTGCAGCTTGAAGATTTGTAGGCAAACAAGTCAAACATATAATTTCTTCTTCTACTTTTTCCCTGATGAAGTGTCTATCTTTTTACACGTTTTGATCTTTCATGCTGGATAGGATTCAAGGCCATGCTTATAGCAGCCTTGTTGTTGCACTAGAGTTTTAATGGTAAATCCATGCTAACTTGTATCTCATTTAGGACCCATTTCAGCCACAAGTATTCCTTTATCCTTTGAGCCAATGCCCTTAACTCAAATTCTGCACTACTCTTGGATACAACTCTCTGCTTCCGACTTTTCCAAATAACTAGATTCCGCCATACATAGGAGCAATAACCAAAGGTTGATCTTCGATCAGGATAAGTTCCTCCCCAATCTGCGTCAGTGTATACTTCTACGGTTCTTCGTTCATGCTTCTTGAAGAACAGTCCTCTACCAGGAGTATGATAGGGATCACCCCAATTTAATGTATGAAATGCTGGATTAATTTATCACACCAGCTATGAGAATACTGAATACAATAATCTGATAAGAGTGAAGAAACTCCCTCAGCCAAGAAAGACACAAAACCCCTCGTCGAAGTCTGTTTCCTCTCCAACAAAACTCACTCCTAAACTCAAATACCCTTCCTAAGTCTCTCAACAGTTATTATAGGTCAAAAAGTACCTTTCCCAGTACCCAAAAAGCCACTCTAACAGACAACTAATTAACCTAGTCTTACTTCAAAATAGAAGGTCAACCCTACAACCTTAAAAAGCATCATGCTCCTTTGTTGGTGCTATCTTTGTCTTCCTAAGTTTCCTAGTGTAGGTCTTGCCATTGAATACGGTCCTTTCATTACCTTCCCCTAAAAACTTCACCTTGTCCTCAAGGTGAAATTCTGGAAATTGTGGTGCAATTGTAACAGCATCTTCCCACTAATTTTCATGAGAAGGCAGGTCCTTCTACTATATGAGAACCTTCTGCCCATCCATCAGCTTCCTCGCCTTGCAAACGGTTTCCGGCTGAACTTGTAGCTCAAATTGTTCCAACAAGGCTGGGGGTATGGTGGGAGTTACAGTTGCTGACTGCACTGATTTTTTAAGGACTGAAATATGGAAATCTAGGTGAACACGGGCCGTAGGAGGAATGTCTAGACAGTATGCTATGGCGCCTACTCCTTCCACAATCTTGAATGGTCCATAAAATCGTGGACTAAGCTTCTCATTGACCTTCTTAGCTAGTGATCTCAACCGGTATGGTTGAATTTTGACATAAACTTGCTCCCCAATTGCAAATTGGATATCCCTTCAGTGCTTATTGGCTTGCCTCTTCATCTCTTCCTGGGCCTTGATTAAGTTCTCTTTTAGTATGGCAATAATTGCATTTTTGGATCTGATATGCTCATTCACTACTTCCACCACCGTTGATGGCTCATTGGTAAGTTTGAGAGAAGTAGGCGGATCTCTCCCATACATAGCCCGAAAAGTAGTCATATTTGCTGATCCTTGATGAGTGATATTATACCAATATTCAGCTCATGGTAACCGTTGAGCCCATTGGTTTGGTCACTCACTAGTAAAACATCTCAAATATGTCTTTACTCCTTTGTTGAGTACCTCCGTTTGGCCGTCGGTTTCTGGATGGTAGGCCGAGCTTAAGCATAGCTGAGTTCCTGCTTGCTTAAACAGTTCATGCCAGAACTGACTTATGAATGCCCGGTCTCGATTTGAAATAATGGTCTTTGGGAATCCATGTAGCCTAACAATCTCCCTTATGAATATTTCTGCCACATCCTTGGCACTACAGGGGTGATGAAGGGATAGGAAGTGTGCATACTTAGTGAGGCAGTCGACAATGACTAATATGGTGTCATATCGTTGGGATTTGGCTGGTGATAAAGTCCATGTTGATGTCTTCCCAAACTGAATTTGGAATAGGGAGAGGCTGCAACAAACCAGCTGGAGAAAGGGCTTGGTGTTTATTTCGCTGGCAAGTTTCACACTCAGCGACCTATTGCTGGATTTCTTGCTTCATTCCTTCCCAATATGCGATATTAGCAAGTCTTTTATATGTCCTCAAGTACCCCGAATGTCCTCCAATAGGAGAATTATGGAACTCTTTCATTAATAATGGGATTCTTGCTGATTTCTTGGGTAAAACTAGTCGGACTTGGTAATGTAGACACCCTTTGATCAGGTTGTACCCTTCAACTCCGCCATGGTTGGTGAGTAATTTCTGCATTATGACCCTGAGTTTCAGATCATTTGGAACTTCCTTGTCCCACTTCTCCATGTCATCGTTTTGCCACATAGAGAATGCCATTAATTTCAAAGGTTCTGCTTGTCGTGATAGAGCATCCACGGCCCTGTTTTCCTTTCCAAGTTTATACAAAATTTCAAACTTGTAACCCATCAATTTGGAAACCCATTTCTGCTGGTTTTCTTCCAAAATCCTCTATTCAAGCAAATATTTCAGTGCCTTTTGATCAGTCCTGATGACAAAATTCTGCCCCCACAAGTAATGTCTCCACCTCTTAACCACGAACACAATTGCCATCAATCCCTTTCGTAAACGGAGCATTGCTGAGCCCTCTTGAACAGTTTTTGGCTATAGTAAGCAATGGGGCGCCCTTGCTGCATCAATACAGCACCCATACTAGTCCCCCAAGCATCAGTTCCAGCTCGAAAGGAATGGAAAAATCTGGCATGGCAAGTACCGTTAGTGTAGTTATGGCTATCTTTGGAGCTTTGAAGGCGTTGGTAGATTCCGTAGTCCATTTGAATGCCTCTTTCTTGAGAAGATCAGTCAAGGGGCTGGCTATCTTCCCATAACTCTTGACAAATTGTTGGTAGTACTCGGTTAAGCCTAGGAACCCCTATAAGGATCTCATGTTCTTCGGTTGGGGCCAAGCCAACATGCTTTTTACCTTCATTGGATCAGCTTGAATACCATGTTTCGCAATGAGGTGGCCAAGGTACTCAACTCTCGGTTGTACGAAGATGCACTTCTTTAAATTGATGACTACATGTTCCGAAATGAGGTGGCCAAGGTATCAATTCTCGATTGTACGAAGATGCAACACTTTAAATCGATCACTAATTGATTCTCTTGCAGAATAGCTAACCCTTCTCTAGGTGTTCCAAGTGAACACTAATATTGCAACTATAAATCAAGATGTCATAAAAAAAAACAAGCACGAATATCGTTAGATAATCCCTAAAAATCTCATTCATCAATGCTTGAAATGTAGAAGAAGCATTGGTAAGGCCAAAAGGCATCACCTGAAACTTGTAGTGTCCTTCATGGATACGTAATGTTGTCTTGTGTTCATCCCCTACCTTAACTCTGATTTGGTGATACCCAGATTTTAAATCCAGTTTGGAAAATACCGTAGCTCCCTTTAGTTCGTCTAGTTGCTCGTCAATGGTTGGGATAGGAAATTTATCAGGGATGGTGATTTTGTTATGTGACCGGTAGTCTACACAAAATTGCCAACTACTGTCCTTCTTCTTCACTAGCAAAACAGGGCTGGGATAAGGGTTGGTACTTGGCTGAACGATCCTTGCTTGTAACATACCTCTGATAAACTCTTCAATTTCCTTCTTCTGCGAGTGAGGGTAAGGCCGGATCCCCTGGTTTAATTTTGATTGCATGGTTGTATGTTCGCCGAGGGAGAAGTACCTCAATTGGCTGACATACCGAGAGAAATTTGTCCAGTATCTGCTGAATTTCCAAAATTATGTTTTGACCTTGCTCCTCGTCCTTCTCAAGACTATGGCATTCCACGAGAAATCCTTGTCCCTTTTTCCTTACTGTCCTCATGATCGATTGTAGTAAGGCTTGGGTTCGAGATAATTGCAAATCCCCTGTTAAGCAAATCTTGTTGCTTCTCTTTCCAATTTTCATGGTCATTTGTCTCCAATTTACCTTAACATTGCCCAAGGTGCTCTAGCCATTCGATTCCCAGTATAACGTCAATCCCTCTCAATGGAAATGGATAGAAGGTTTGGGTGATGTCGAGTCCCTGTATTTGTAGGACCACATCTCGACATCTTTTGTCTCGTCTAACCGTGAACCCATCTCCTACCATTATCGCATGTTCATTTACCCCCTCTGTACGTACTCCAGGAAGATTCTATAGGTTTTCTGCAATGAAATTGTGTGTAGCTCAATTGTCGATTAAGACTATAATAGCTTCTCCAGCAAGTTCCCCACGGACCTTCATAGTATGGTTATCCTCAAAGCTAGCCAATGAATTAAGTGATAATTCCATACATGTGGTCTCCTCACCGACGTCAGAACACTCCTCTGCTCCTTCCCCTGCTTCACCGGAATTCTTCTCTGGGATGCCGGCGTCAACATCTAGTAAGAATACTTGTAAATGTTTGTCTCGACAGGTGTGTACTAGACCGTATCGGTCGCTGCATTTAAAGCACGACCCAAGTTCTCGCCGGCGCGCCATCTCCGTATCTAATAGCCGACGACCCCATCCCGGTTTGCGAGTCAACCATATCATTTACTAAGAGCTTCCTGACTTGGCCTCTTCGTCTTCATGTCAGGTTTAAAAAACTAGGTTGGTTGAGTAGTAGTGGGTGTCGGGTGGGCGGTTTTCGTCAACTGGGTTACCTGTGAGTAAATGGGTTGGGTCGGGTATTTCTTGTACCCGCTGATATTAGGTGCCAGAGGGGTCCAACCTGCTTTATCAATGTCCAGCAGTCGATTCTTCCCATCTACTCAAATCGCCATTTTGATTAGCTCCTCCAGATAGTGGTGTTGGCCACTTCTAGCTTTGCCTGAATTTCAGTCTTCAAGCCGTGTAAGAAGGCTCCCATCAAACATCCCTCCGGTGCCTCATTCAATGGAAAGGAGAGTCGTTCGAAGACCTCCACATACTCGAGCATTGATACTTCTTGTTTATTTGAAAAAAGCTCCGAAAGTGTGAAATCGCTCCAGCAACTTGAGTTTGAACTCCGGCCAGCTCTTAAACATGCCGCATCCTTCCTTCCACTGGTACTAGTGGAGAGCTCGACTTTCAAGGCATACGACGACGGCTTCTTATTTCTCCGATTCTGGCACGTGGTTGATGTGAAAATATCTCTCTACTCGACAAATCATCCGATCGAGTCGTCTCCATCGAAGATAGGTAATTCTAGTTTTCGGTACCTTGTAGCTCTTTGCTCTGTTTCATCATTGCTTTCTATTTCTATATCTGAATGGGTGTCATCGGTGTCTCTCTTACCCTTACTCTTCTTACTCGAACCTTGGTCCATATGCTAGAGCATCTCCTTCATCAAGTTCATACCTTCTTTCAGTTCTATAACTTGCTTATGCAGTCCTGAAAGTTCGTCCACCTTCCTTGTTAGACTAGCCACAGACTCTCGTTAGTCCTTGATTTTATCCGCCACAGACTCACTCATTTATTGACTAGCCACACTTACTGCAAATGCTACATCAGGTCTTGTATGAGAGAGATAAATTATCCTTGTTGCTTCAAGTTCAAGGAGTTCTCCTTCCTTAGATTGTGTTTTCATGAGTACATTGACATATCCTTGTTTTTTTCCCCTGCATCACGTCCTACATGTAAGTTTTCATTTGTGGTTGGCATAAGAGATGGTAAGGTCAAGGTAGTTAATGGCTTTATTGGTGTTGTCCATTGTTTGAGGAGAGCATGCTCTCTGTTAGGTTTTGGCTCCCAAGTCTGAGATTCACTCATACTCTCCCCCTAAATTGAAGACTTATAATAGAAAGGAACTTCCTCATGAGAAGTAACATTAAAGCTTACAAATAGGTGTTTTGAAACAGGATCAAAGCATTTGTAGTATGGAACATAGGTAGTGAATAATTGATGGCAGTCTGTCATGTGATCTGATGCTTCAAAAATCAACATTCCACAATGTGTTGCTCCTTGAGAATTTCAAGGCACCTTTCTGTGCCAGTAGAGCAGAAACCAAGTTTGAAATCTGACCTACAACCACAATATCGGTCTCAATTACACCCAGGTTGCCCTTCTTTCATAAGGGCCTTTGAATCAGGGAGTAAACCTTGCCATAAACCATATTTACGAGGCCAAGATCCATCAACATTTTTACCAAAAGTTGTATTCCTAACAACATTCTCTGATCTCCAGAGGTCTTAGCTTCCCATTTAGTCTGGAAATAGGTGTAGCACTCCATAGCATTTTGCAAATAAAGGACCCATAACAAGAAAAATACGAAAATATGCCGAAAAAAGCTCATTGCCTAGGAAACAAGGAAAAAACACTAGAACAATCTGGAAAAATTAGACCTAGATCTACATAAGACCACTACCAAGTATGAAACCACCAAGTATGCGTCGGAAATGCATGTCAATGCTAGAGAAGACAGGAATCGTCGAAACCTCGCTGGAAAAGTGACTCACACGTTTCACATGCTGGTGACGCGAAACTAAGGAGCCACGGCACGTGGGGGGCCGGAATCTTCGCTGGCGACTTGGGATAAGCCAATCGGTGGTCTCCGAACGCAGTGGTGGGTGCGTGTCTTGAATAGGGGTTCTAGATGAGTTGAGTCTAGTTGAGACAGTAGAATTTTTAGAGAAAATAGGGTTTTCTTCTAGGATAGAAGATCAGAAACTAGAAGCTAGGGTTTAGAGCCAACCTATCTCTGATACCATGTGAACAATAGGAGTGAAAAGTATTTTCTCTTATTTGAATCTCTTGAGAATATTGAGATACAGCTGCCTATTTATAAAGTAGGGAAGAAGACAATAATAAAAGCTCACCTAACAACTACTGACTACTAATTAAAGGTGGAGGATATCTACAATGAATACACATTATTCCTACAATATCTCTATATTCTCAACTTTATTATACAAATTCTATAAAGGTAGTGGGGATGTATACAGAAAACAGATTCTAAAACACAGTAAACAATTTTAAAACCTCTACTTCGATGTCACATCTGTTAAATTCTAAATCACCAATGGTCCCTAATTATTGCAAGAAGATTTTCCTATTTGTTTGGGATTTCAACACAACTATATTGCCTCTTTGCTTTATATTGTTTTTGGAAGCTTTAAATGTTTGTGTTTTCAGGCTAGGCGTCTTCCTTATGAAGCTATGGTAGGTCCGGCTCATGGAGGAAGCTTCTCAAAAGGCTCCTGGATTGGGCAAATGAAGCAGGCTTCAGATAGATCTGTTATAATTAGTGAAATTTTGGATCCGAGGACAAAGAATCTTTTATCCATGTCAAAGATTAGTGATTATGTTTTATCAAATGAACTTGTCAGCATGGCTTTGGCTATGGTAGCAGAAGATCGACAGATAAATGATGTCTTGGAAGAGCTTTTCGCAGAAGAGGTGCCATTTTAGACCCTGTATTTCATAAAGCCTGCCAAATTTCTCTTTTGCTGAGTTATAAAGTTCCTACGCCTGGCAAAGTTGCAGACCTGCAGTTAGTGCAGGCTCCAGTAAAAGAAAATTTCAGTTTTTTTATAAAATTAAGTATAACATGATTTGAAATACTTCTTTTTCTCTCTTCTATAGGATTTTGCAGTAACTTTAGAGGATTTAAATTGGTGTTGTTGAAGATTTTGCATGGCGATCTCTGGTTGCTTATTATTATTCATTCTGATCATGAGACCTGTGTTGCCTAAACTCTTTATGTCGTGTTATTTTAATTGGTACGCAAGGAGAACGTCTTTCAAATTTATCATTCTGCCCGTGGACCTAACTTAGTATGGGATTGGGATTGGGATTGACCACCTCCAGCCTTCTATTTTCCTCAATCTTCTTGTCTCTGGAAACATGGTAAATCTAGTTATTAATAAATTTGTCTTCATTTTTACCAGGGAAATGAGATGCATATAAGGCAAGCTGATTTGTACCTGTTTGAAGGAGAGGAGTTGAGTTTTTATGAGATAATGTTGCGAGCTCGGCAGAGAAGGGACATAATGATTGGTTACCGTTTGGCAAATGCTGAGAGAGCGGTTATTAATCCCCCAGCTAAAAATGACCGGCGCAGGTGGTCATTGAAGGATGTTTTCGTTGTGATTGCTGAAAAGGAATGAAGCATTTGTATTTTATGCGTGAAACTTTTTCCTTTTGTTTTCTTACAACCTTTGAACCACTTGGTGTCCGGTCTTTTTTATGGATCCTATTATATTATCAAGTATCTGAGCAACTCCAGGGGTCTTTTTGTGCAAAAACTAACTTTTTGCACAAGATGGGATTCAAAGTTAGTTTACCCATTTTGTAGTCTAACTAGTTCACTATTAGGTCTAGTATCCTTGGTATGAAACTTTTTCCTTAATGCCATTAAAACTCACGTTTTCTAACCCCCCCCTCTCTTTTTTTGGCTGCGTTGTGTGAAAATAAAGCATGCTAAATACAAGATTTCAATCAAAAATAATTGTCCTTTTTTCTGGATAACATTGTTGCCCTTGGATTTTTGAAATACCGTTGGTGTCGAATCCAACAGTCTTATTGTTGTTTAGGAAAATACATTTTTAACCATTTGAATTTTTCTGTGGGTGTGGGTGTAAATTAAGAGAAAATCCAAGGATAGAGTTTTAATGGCATAGCCAAAATGCACAGTCTGTAGGGGTAGGAATAGGCTAGGTCCTATCGGTATTTCTGTTTGCTTTATTTAGGGCACAGTCACAGCCGATCTGTTTGATAAAAACGCAAAGCCAAGACCTATTTAAAAGCCTGAATATGTAAATAGGTTAGGCCTATTTTGTTAAGGCCCGACCTGTAGGCCTGTTTAAATATTAAATAAATGTAATTATATTTATATCATATAAATAAGATAATATTTATTGTTTTTCATTCTTATATTATAATTTCAAGGTATATTTATATAAGTTTTGATAGGCTTAAAGTATACAAAGCCTATTTATGGCCTCCAAAGCCTATAATATAAGGCTTTTTTAAAGGCCTACATTGTAAATAGAGCTTTAAAAAGCGCTTCGGCTCGACAAGGCGCTTATGAAGGCTTAGGCGCGAAGCGTTGAAAAAGACGCGAATTCAAGCTCGCTCAGCCTTCGCTTCCCCATTGCAAGCTCGGCCTATTTAGCCAAAAGTTCGATGCGGCTGGCTAATTCCATGCCTAAAAGTTCGCATGGCGATGCAACCTTATCCATTATGGGTATTGGTGTGTATGAAAATATGGCTATAGTGGTGCATAATTAAAGACCCGAGAAGGGTCCATAGTCCGCATAGCGATGCAACCTTGTCCGGTACCAACCAATGACTAGTTCAAGGCATTGATAATAAGCAGCATAATGTTTCTGGGTTTGAGTTTGAGCGAGCATAGCCAAAATCCACGTGCCGCTGCGAGAAGGCCTACGCCGCCACCATCTGAAGTGAAAAGGGAACCAAATGGGAGTGGAGTTCAAGGTAAAGTTTTGGCCAGCAAAAAGAGGAAAGAGGCCATGAAACAAGCCGTGGCCAAACTAAGAGAGAAGAGTGACCTCATCAAACAACAACCTCAATAGTTAATACACTCCTAAAACCTGGTTTCCCAATTGTCAGTAGCCGCATTTCCTGTTGGAAATTATGCCATAGGGGCCAATCATTGTACTTTAAATATTATTGTTATTTAAAGTATTTCTCTATTTTTGTTATCATATCATTTGCACGTTTATTATAATGACTATATCATTGAATGTATCTTTTGTTATCATATCATTTGCATGTTTATTATAATGACTATATCCTTAGATGTATCATAATGATTGTCCTAAATGTCCCTGGTTGGTCATCTATGCAGGAGCGAAGATGAACTAAGACCAATATGACTTTGATAAGGTATGGAGATACGAATCAAAGTCTTAGGCACTTGTAAGAGTAAAAGGTGCTGGACAAACCCACTATGAGAAATTTGCATGGATTAAGTCATAAGCTTATCTCATGTATAACCACGTCACAATGCCCTTTGACCTAAGATCATCATGGATTCCTACATGAGAGTCGTTAATATTTAACATAACCAAAAGTCACCTTTGACCGGGTGATGATAAAGGCTTCGATCGGGATTAGTGTTTTTCATGCAGAAGAATGTGAATGGTCAAGATGAGATTTGTCCCTCACATTTGTAGAGAGATATTACTGGGCCCCTCGATGAGTAAGTCTGAGAACAGTATGGTCATACTAGGACGAAAAGGAGTTTCCATTTCAATTGTTAAACCACTCAAGAATAGAGAAAGTAATGGTCAAGAACATGAGGGTGACACTATCCATGGTTCATCCTTGACCAAATTATCGCGTGACAAAAGGGACGTGGCATGGTTGTATGGTATCATCGATCCTTATATGAATTGGGTAGTCGTAATGTCTTGCTAGAGGCTGCTTGTGACTTGTGGGCTGGTACAGTGTTAGCCTGCTCCCAATTTCATGTGGGCCTACAAGGTCGCACACAAGAATAACCCAACATGAGCTATAATGTCCAGATTCATTGAATCTAAGATATATCTAAGATTTAATGAATATAACGTTTAATCTAGGGAGTATATATATATATATATATATATATATATATATATATAGGAAAAACACTTCTCATGTTGTAGGAGAAGTGTATTCTCATGTCACACACACATGAAATGGTGGGACCCACACACACACACACATATATATAATTAGCATTATATATATATATGTAGGTTCCACCATTTCATGTGTGTGTAGGAATATTCTTCTTCTCATGTAACATGAGAAGTTTAAACCCCTATATATATATTCGAAAATAATAATATTATTATTTATATAGATAATAATATTATTATGTAGTATTTGTTTTGTATTTAATTTATTTAATAAATTAAATAACTAAAACTAATAGAGATATCGTATCTCCGATTTGATTTTTGAAAATAAATATCATATCTTAGATTTAATTTATGAAGATAAATTAAATGAGTTGGCTTTTAATTCGGATTAAATAAATAGATTAGATTAAATTTGTTGGACAGATTTAATTAATATTATTCTAATCCAATTCAAATTTCAAAATTAATTAAGATTAATTTTGAATATATAATACAGCCCATTAGGGTTTGAAAACCCTATAAGATAATGAGCAAAACGTATTAAATAAAGCCGCAAGTGAAACCCTAGAGAAAAGAGAGAGAGAAACGTTGGAGGCGCTAGCATGCTGCCTATGTTGGAGTTATGTTGGTGTGGATACCGGTAGAGGGAGCTAGTTTGTTCAGTTGGCTCCTAGTGATTGAACAAGACGCATACGAAGAAAGGTACAATTCTGACTACTCAAATTTAAATGCCATTGATAGATCCTCGATTGGGATTCGATGTTTCTTTTGATAAAATTCTTCCGCTGCTTGTATGAATCCTAACAGTGGCATCAGAGCCAGATCAATTGTGCGTTTAAATTGGGTTTATGTTCTTATACAGGTGTTATATATGGGGTATATATATATATGCTTAACCGAATATTTGTATGCGTTTAAATTGAGTTTACGTTCTTTCACGTTTGGACGACGCCATTTTGTGTAGTCTTTTGAAGTGTTCAGATCGCAACACAGAACAACGCCGTCACTCCCTCTGAAATTTTTGAAACGAAATAATTTTACCAAGAGTGTGCCTTTTTCGAAAGCTCTGGGACCGTCGTAGCTAACTATTCATAGCGCGATATAATTTAATCACGACACTCTGTTTCTTTCATATTGTATGAATTAATACTTGTTGTGGTTTACTTTCAAAGTTGTTTGGGTATGGTGAACAACATGGCTCTAGTTTTTACCAGGGTTGTAATGTTTAAATATGGCCTGCGTGCCATGCCTTTTCTGTAAATATTCTCTATATACATTATCTTCTCATCTCACTCCCCTCATATGTTTAATTAGGTTAGGTGAGTCATGTTGTGTCACGTTTTAATTATGCTTTTGATTAGATCATTGCATGTTTACTTTTACGTTTATGTATTATTTGTATGAGATACAACTATCACTGCATTCATATAAATAGAATTAATTGATTAAACCCTCTAAATAAAATCTTAAGTCGTAATGTCGTCAATCCATGAATACTTGTCAAAACCTAGATCGTTCATATGCAAGAACCACCAAAGTGGATGCGCTTGAGTTATCTTGGTGAGACAAGAGTGAGTAATGGTGATACTCACAACATTCATTATTGTTTTGACTTAATTGAGATTAAAAAAATGGTTTTGGATCTCAAGGCATTAGATGGGATTAAACGTGCCGGGTCATGCAATGATCGAATCTCATAAAGATCTAAGAGTTACATGTGATGTAATTGGTAAAGATGTTGCCTACCTAAATAACTTGACTTTAAGCGTCCTGCCAAAGCGGACTTAAATTTAAGCCAAACATGGATCTTAGCCCACTAATTATATTGAGGGTTGTTAATTCAGTGGGAGATTAATAACCAACTTTGCATATTTTAATTGTAGAATCATGTCAACTAGTAATACTGCTACACTATCACTGCGATCAGTCCTTGATAAGGACAAACTCAATGGGACAAACTTGCTTGACTGGTTTAGGAACTTGAGAATTGTTCTCAAGCACGAAAGAAAGGTGTATGTCCTCGATCAACCCATTCCTGACGAGCTTGCAGCCAATGCTCCAAGAGCTCAGAGAGATGCTTAGACGAAGCATAAGGATGACTCTGTGGATGTAGGATGCCTGATGCTTGCCACTATGGTTCCAGAGCTCTAAAGAGATTTGGAACATATGGAGGCTTATGAGATGATTGTACATCTCAAGGAAATGTTACAGCAACAGGCAAGGCAAGAAAGGTATGAGACCACAAAGGCCTTACATTTCTGCAAGATGGCTGAAGGTGCATCAGTTAGTCCTCATGTGTTGAAAATGAAAGGCTACATTGATCACCTTGAGTGGCTTGGATTTCCCATGAGCTAGGAGTTAGCTACAGATTTGATCTTGAACTCACTCCCAGAAAGTTATGAACAATTTGTCATGAACTACAACATGAACAACATGGAGAAATCAATTTCTAAATTGCATAGGATGCTCAAAACTGCTGAGCAGAGCGTTAAGAAGAGGCCCAACACTGTTTTGATGGTTCAGAAAGGAAAGGGTATGAAAAGGAAAGGCAAAGGCAAAGGAAAGGGTAATGGCTCAACTGGTACCGAAACTAAGCCTGCAGCCAAGAAGGCAAAGCCTCCGAAGGACGGGGTTTGCTTCTTCTGCAATGAACCTAGTCATTGGAAGAGGAACTGAAACTCTACCTTGAAGATCTGAAAAAGAACAAGAAGGATAGTGGGGCTATCTCTTCAGGTATTTATGTTATAGATATTCATTTTTCTACTTCCTCTACATGGGTATTAGATACTGCATGTGGTTCTCACATTTGCATAAATGTGTAGGGTCTCAAGGATAGTAGAAAGTTGAGGAAGGGAGAAGTGGACCTACGAGTTGGAAACCGAGCAAGAGTTGCTGCTTTAGCCGTAGGCACTTATGAATTAGTTTGCCCAGTGGGCTTTTGTTCATTTTGAACAATTGCTTTTATGTTCCTGCTTTGAGTAGTAACATTGTTTCTCTTTCTTATTTGGATAAGGAAGGTTATACTTCTATTACTGGGAATGGTAAATGTTCTATTTATCAAATGACATTTTTTATGCTGATGCTGATTTGCATGTTGGTCATTATTTACTAAATTTAGAACATCCTAATAATGGACATATCTATAACATAGCTACCAAAAGGATCAAGTCAAATGATTTGAATCTGACCTACCTATGACATTGTCGTCTAGGCCATATAAATGAGAAATGCGTTTCAAAACTCTGTCAAGATGGATTTCTTAACTCATTTGATTTTGAATCATTTGAAACATGTAAGTCTTGTTTATTGGGAAAGATGACAAAGGCACCTTTTACTGGGTATAGTGAGAGGGCCACTGATTTATTGGGCCTCATACATACTTATATGCAAACTCTGCCAAAGGAAGGTGACTGTCCCAACCTCCTGTCAGCTCAATTGTACATGCTCGCAACATGTCTTCCAGAGTCTGTATAGTCCTCTCAGTCTGTCCATCAGTTTGGGGATGGTAAGCAGTGCTAAACCGCAAACGAGTTCCCATAGCATCCTGCAATGCTCTCCAAAATTGTGAAGTAAATCGTGGATCACGATCTGATACGATGCTCTTCAGTACCCCATGCAATCTGACAATCTCCTTCATATAAATTTTTGCTAGTCTCTCAAGAGAGTACTCTGCTGCGATAGCCAGAAAATGGGCAGACTTAGTTAATCTATCAACAATTACCCAAATGGCATTATGTCCAGACGTAGATGGAGGAAGTCCCATGATGAAGTCCATAGAGATGCTATCCCATTTCCATTCTGGGATCTCCAAATTCTGTAACAATCCTGGAGGCTTCCGATGTTCAATTTTGACTTTATGACAAGTCAAACAACGAGCAACAAACTCAGTCACATCTTTCTTCATGCCTCGCCACCACCAATTCCGCTTAAGATCATGATACATCTTGGTTGCTCCAGGGTGAATAGTGTATTTGCTCCTATGAGCTTCCTCAAGCATGAGCTTTCTTATCTCTCCATCATCAGATAAACACATTCTTCCTTTATACCTTAATATCCTATCTTCCCCAATCTCGAATTCTGACTCTTTTCCTTCTTCAATATCTTCCATGACACCTAATAAATACTCGTCCTCTAGCTGGGTGAACTATTTCTTTCCAAGTGGTACTTTCAATGGTCAATGCTTCCATGGTAGCAACCAATCTCGACATTACATCAATAGATGTACTCTGCACATCCTCAAGCAATCTATGTTCCCTAACCTTCAACTGGGCTGCATGGATTGACTTTCTGCTTAGGGCATCCGCTACAACATTTGCCTTTCCTGGATGATACTTCAACTCGTAGTCGTAATCCTTGAGAAACTCCATCCACCTTCTCTACCGCATGTTAAGCTCTTTTTTATCAAACAAATACTTCAGACTCTTATGGTCACTAAAAACCTCGAATTGTGAACCATAGAGATGGTGCCTCCAAATCTTCAAAGCAAATACTACTGCTACCAACTCCAAGTCATGAGTAGGATAGTTCCCTTCATACGGCCTCAACTGTCTGGAAGCATAAGCATTTGCCCTACCATTTTGCATTAGAACACACCCAAGACCCTTCTTGGAAGCATCAGTGTACAAAGTGAAATTTTGAGTAGGATCTAGAATTACAAGTACTGGTGCCGTAGTCAACTTAGTCTTCAAATCTTGAAAAGCTGCTTCACACTTCTCGTTCCATATGTACGGTTGGTTCTTTCTAGTTAACTTAGTTAAGGGCATGGCTATCTGTGAAAAGCCTTTAATAAACCTTCTGTAATAGCCAGCCAATCCCAGAAAACTCCTAATCTCGGTGACACTCTGCGGCCTTTCCCAATTTAAAACTGCATCAATCTTATTGGGGTCAACTGCCACTCCTTCAGCTGATACAACATGGCCAAGGAATTGTACTTCCTTTAACCAAAATTCACACTTAGACAGCTTCGCATAGAGCTTATGTTCTCTCAACACCGCAATACAACTCGAGATGCTCTCTATGCTCTTCTTCATCCTTAGAATAGATAAGGATGTCATCAATGAAGACCACTACAAACTTATCCAAATAACGCCTGAAGATTCTATTCATGTAATCCATAAATACAGCTGGAGCATTAGTTAGCCCAAATGGCATAACAAGAAATTTATAGTGCCCATATCTAGTTCTAAATGCAGTTTTCGAGACATCTTCCGCTCTGACCCTCAATTGGTGGTAGCCTAATCTCAAATCAATCTTGGAGAATACGGATGCTCCGGTCAACTGATCGAGTAGATCATCGATCCTGTGCAAAGGATATTTGTTCTTTATGGTTGCCTTATTTAATTGGCGGTAATCAATGCATAGCCTGAGACTTCCATCTTTCTTCTTCACAAAAAGCACAGGTGATCCCCATGGAGATACGCTGGGCCTAATGAAACCCTTTTCCATCAACTCCTCAATCTGCTTTTTCAATTCTGCTAGTTTCGACGAAGACATTCGGTAAGGAGCTTTAGAGATAGGCCCCGTCCCGGGTGCAAGATCAATAGAGAACTCTACTTCTCTCTATGGGGGTAAACATGTCATCTCCTTTGGAAATACTTCTGAAAATTCATTCACCACTTCAATGTCTTCTACCCCTCCTTCCACTTCTGCTTCAATGGAGAAAAACACCATGTACGCGAGACAACCCTTACGATTAGACTTTTCAACTTGCACTGTAGATAACAATTGTGGTTTACTAGGACTAGTAAAGTCAACAGGGAGAGAAATGGTCTTCCTCTTACAACCAAGGATGGCATTATTTTCCGACAACCAATCCATTCCTACTATCACATCAATACCCTTCATGGGTAAACAAACAAGGTCTATAGTTGAGGTCCTATCGCTAAACTCGATTGTACAATTCCGGCAAGCCTTAGAAGTTCTCACCAAAGCTCCCGCCGGTGTAGAAACAATCATATCAAAAGGTAATTCACATTCCTCTGCATGAAAACCACTGATCCCAATCCAAGCCTTTATCATTACCCGGTCAAAGGTGACTTTTGACTAGGTCAAAGATCAGTGACTCATCATGTAGGAATCCATGATGATCTCAGGTCAAAGGGCATTGTGACGTGGTTATACATGAGATAAGCTTATGACTAAATCCATGCAGCTTTCTCATGGTGGGTCGGTCCAAAGACCTTGTACTCTTACAAGTGCCTATGACTTTGATTCGTATCTCCATACCTCATCAAAGTCATACTGGTCTTATTTCATCCTCGCTCCCGCGTAGATGACCGACCAGGGACATTTAGGATAATCTATAAGATATATCCAAAGATACAGTTATTACTATAAACATGCAAATAAAATGATAACTAAATGGAGAATTCTTTAAACGTCATTAATGTTTAAAGTACAATGACTTGCCCCTAGGGCATAATTTCCAACAAGAAGGACATACTCTTTTAGCTCTTTTTTGTTCCTAGGAGAAAGGAATAGGCCCTTGTGGCTTGTGTGTGAGAAAAATACTATCACATGATAAGACCTCTCATTGGTGCGAACATGGTTGGTTATTTATACAAGTTGAGATTGTTAGTTCCTATTTTTGTTTTGATGATGATTAAAGTTGAAAACAATGTACGATCAAGTAAAGTAAGCAACATAATTTTATCTCAGTCAAAATCACGATTTATCAGAGAAAACCTTTTACTATCATATTGACTCGAGCCAATGTTGCAGTCTCGAGCCAATCACTTAAGCATGCATCGCCAAAATCTCATCTTGCCTCGAGCCTATTAAAAGACCACCTCGAGTCTGGCTCTAGCCTCGAGCCTCGTTTTTCAGAGACTCGAGTCAGTGATCTCTGGTCTTTAAATATTTCTCTAAATTATGAATCATTTGCCTCGAGTTTACAAATGGCCTACCTCGAGTCTATTGCTAGACTCGAGCCAGGATTTTGAGAGCCTCGAGCCAGAGGACTCAATTTTGAAAATGAATTTCAAAACATAAATTTATTGCCTCGAGCCATAAGCATTGACTCAAGCCAGTTTCTTGACTGTTACATTCAAAGGACAAGCTTGACTCGAGCCTACATTTATCTGCCTCGAGTCACAGTCTTGCTTAACAAATGTCAAATGCTTTTCATACGCCATATAGCTATTTTATCAGGGATAGTGTTGTATTGAGGAGTGTTTGTTCAATGCCCATGACGGCTAATGAAAGAAAGGGTGTGAATCAGTGCTATTTTCCATCTCTTTTCATGCTTTGATGTGTCAATTCTCGATAGAGTAGATGGTCCTACTCTTTTGGTTTTGGAGCAGGGAGATTGAACTAATTTCCCTCGTCAGTCATGAACTAAATTCCCTTTGGCTGAGAAAGGATGAATTCTTGAGTGGGGAATGAACGCAGTTTGCTAGTTTTCCATTAAATAAATTCAATTTGTTTATCAGTATTTTAATCTCTTGTCGGTTAGCGGAAGCTAAGAGCTAGATCAGTGGCTTTGGCTTACTGGAAGAGAGTCGGGGTTAGACATATGATAGGTCGTGTTTGCTGGGCAGGCTGGTGTAAGGCTTGACCTAACATTGTAGGCTACAAGAATATGCCTACCACTCATAACCATACACCTTGGCTAGGAATGATAATCTGAACTAGAAAATCGTCATAGGAATATGGGAGAAGTAAAGGTAGGATTCTACATGCAGGATGCAGAAGCTTCTGTATAGCATAATGGTGGGTTAACTGAATAACATTGTGGAGGCGGCTATGTTGTAGCATGGCGGAAGCTGTGCAACATAATCACTATAGCAATGCGCTAAGGCAAACTGGGGGAGTAATATGCTTAGGATGAAATCTAAGCTCAGCCTATCTTTAAACTGATATCTTCTTACGACTACGATCATTTGTTTAATAGCTATAATCAAAAACACCCAAACCAATTATAATTTTCCTTTCTTTTTAAACACAACTGTCTTCAAAAGCAGTATCATCATCGGTATCTCAGTCTCTGTGGGACGATACTCTACTTACTCTTTATTACTTGTTCGATTGATTCATTTGCCATCAAGGAAATCGACCAACAAGTTTTTAGCACCGTTGCCGGGGACTGTAGATACCTTTTATGATTACAAGTTTATTGTTGCGCAGTTTTGTTTTATACAATAAGCTCACCCCTTCTCTGTTTTTTATTTTCATGTAAATTCTGTAGTGTATGCACAGCTCACCCTCTGTCAATCTTGAGCCTTACAATCCTTATATTGAACGCACTTATAAGCAAAGGTGCGGGAGGCAGAAGCGAATAAGTCACCCATGTATAAATCACAGTTTGCATATTCTCCTCCCTTGTATAAGAAACAAGTAACCTAAAATTCTAAATCTAAATAAAGGGAAATGCTCATGCTATTGTATTTAATTTGCCACGACCACTACATTTTTTTTTTGAAAATAGTGAGAAAAATAAAATAGCTTTGGAACGTTTAGCTCTGATACCAAAATGTAACACCCACTTTTTCAACAAGCAAATATTTAACCAAAGCATTTGAAATGTTGTCAATCAACAAAAACTCATTTTTACCTGAGCAAATTAATTTGCCAAAATCAATTCAGAGTTTATAAAATGCGGAAGTCTTATAGTCATGGCAAATACAAATAACATAACATACTCTATGAGGACGAAAGAGCCCTCAATACTCACTCCATAGGTGTCTTTCCTTGCTCCCTACTAAAATAATATCCTGAAAAAAATATAAATAATAACCATAAGATCCAAGGATCTTAGTAACCCTAGTTATTCTTTTATATACTTGTCAACTGTATATATATATATATGTATGTATATATTAAACTATTTTTGGATTTGTTGTGCCCATGGAGGGCTTGATTTGGAAATATATATTTGACTAAAATTTATTGACGAGTGAGAAACTTTTCAAGCATGCTTGTAGTAGTTTTAGAACTTATGGTTATGTACTATGGAAACTTTTTAAGCATGCTTATGTGTTATGATCAAAATATTATTGATTTTATTGTGATTGTTTGTCATGGATGCATATGAACGATGGTACATTTGTGGTGGGTTGGAGTAAGGAGGAATTTTTATGATGATATTTGTTTATGCTATCACTCGGTGCATAGTGTATGATAGTTGTCAAGGCCCTTTCTTCCATGTCTTCCTTTGGCCAGGATTGCATTGGAGCTGTGGGACATGTGACACCTCCTTAGTTGTGTTCAAGGAGGAAAGTCATAGTCCAGACTTAAGCTCTATACCTTTGGCCAGGTGTATCTTAAGTTTTAGTGAGCTTGAGACAATCCAATTAAATGGATGAGTTTCTGTTGGACTATGTGTTAGCCTAAGACTCCAGTTAGCGGTATAAGGTTGGATGGTGATATAAGGGAGGCATACTACATATTGCATATTGTATATTGAATAATTGTATAGTATGTATATTATATGATATCTTTTGTGAAAAATGTTTGGAAAATGAATTATGATATTTTGGATCTCTTTTTGGGAGGGAGTTTTGGTAACCGAGTCGAGAACCAGTTTGTGAAAGGTTTTGTATAAAGTATAATATAAATATATTCATTTTAAGATGAACTGTATTCTTGAACCATATGTTCTTGATCTTGGTTTTTATGTATATTTTTGAATAACCAATGGTTATTGAGATCCTTGGATCTTATAGTTATTATTTATAGTTTTTTTAGGATATTATTTTAGTAGGGAGCAAGGCACCTATGGAGTGAGTCTTGAGGGCTCTTTTGTCCTCCTAGAGTATGTTATGTTATTTGTATTTGCCATGACTATAAGACTTTCGTATTTTATAAACTCTGAACTAATTTTGGGAAATTAATTTGGCCAAGTAAAAATGGGTTTTTGTTTATTAGTAACATTTCAAATGCTTTGGTTAAATATTTTCTTGTTGAAAAAGTGGGTGTTACAAGATAAACTAGAAATCAGTAGAAACACCCAACATCGAGTACAATCGCTAATTACACCAAAATTCCCAAACGTCTACTGTTGGTCGATTTCCTTGATGGCAAGTGAACCAGTCGAACAAGTAATAAAGTGAAAGTAGAGTATCGTCCCACAGAGACTGAGATACCAAAGAGCGATGCTCAATTGCTATTATAGTTGCAATCAGAAAGTAAATGTAGTTGGTTGGAAGGTTTTGGATGATTACGCTAATAACAGAAATAAACAAAGGAAATCGAAGAAGATATCAGTGAGAAATTAGGCTGAACTCGGACTCCTCCTTAAGTGCATAATTCCCAGTTGCTCTACTCATTGCTATAGCATCTATCGTACGCCTTCCGCAATTGCTACAAAGATAAGTACTAGCTACAAAGCTATTCGATTAACCCACCGCTATAATCTATCGGAGCTTCCGCATCCGATACATATGATATATTAACTATACTCATTCCATATTCCTATGGCAACTTTCTAGTTTTTATCTACATTATACTCAAGGTGTACTGGTTATGAGAGGTAGACCCATTCCTGAAGCCTACAATAAATAGGTCAAGCCTTGCACCGGCTACCTAGCAAACACTATTTCTCAGAGGTCCAGCCTCGACTCCTTGCCAGTAAACCGAGACCACATATCTAGCCCTTAGATTCCTCTAATCGACTAGTAATTAATTTACTAATAAGCAAATCGGATCTATTAAATTAAGAACTTGCAACTGGGTTCATACACGCTTAAGGATTCATCCTCGTTCAGCCATTAGAAAGTTAGTTCATGACTGACGAAGGAAACACAAAACAGATAATAACAGAATGACCCATGATCTAACTACTGAAATTAAACAACTGAAAATAGAAAGCTTGACGGCGTTCCAACGCTGTGGATGAAGCCCTGTCACGTATGAAAGTAGAGCTTAATCACCAAGAGGGGGTAAATTGGGGATTTTAAAAATTCTTTCAGAAAAGCTCTGTTTTTCGAACACTAAAACAGAGTAGACTATGGAGTAGAGAAGAATAGCAAGACACAAGGAATTATACTTGGTTCGGTCCAATCTCTTGACCTACGTCCGGTCCCGGACTCTCACGGGATTTTCACTATCACAATTGATTACACACTCTGCACTCAAGAGTAATTCTCTCACTAGAACTTACTCCCCCTTACAAGTTGTAATCAATAAACCCAATCACCAAGTCCACTGACTTGTGATTCTTTACAATAAATGATTTGTAGGTAAGAAACTCTCTCTAAGAGTGGATAGAAATAAACACTGAAGTTCTAATGTATCAACAGATACTTTACACAAGAAAAATCAAGAGTAGTTAGAAACTTGAATGATTTTCGTTTTCGATCTTGGTTGTTGAGAGAAATTGAATGCTACTCTATTTATACTAAGAGAGCATTAAAGATCCGTTGCAAACTCCATTATGACCGTTGGTGCATTAATCTAGCTGTTGGAGGCATTTTGGAGTCTCCTCTCTCTACTCTTCACTTAATCCAGTTGTACAAAAGTTCAGAGTTGACTTCTTGAGAATTAATCCGTTGGAATAGCAGCTACTGGATATGGTAGGTATACATTAATCCTTTGTAAACGTGTGCAGAGGGATTACCCAAAAGGATGCAACTTTCTGGGTTTAGCATTTAATGTTCTGACAAGCTTTTTGCTTTTTGCTTTAAGTCTTCATTTAATCCCCTCTAAACAAGCTGAAACTCACTAACAAAGTGGTTAAACATAGCTGGGAATATCAGAGAATAATAATGACAAGTATTAGGATTAAATAAAGAAGTTCTCACAAATTCGTTCAACTTGATTTTCAAAACTCGCGACCAATACTTGAGTATGTCACTGTGCACTAATGTGAATACTTGAGTATTCATGTCAATACTCGAGTATTCCTCTTCCAGAGAAGAACTCCAAGTTTTAAGCTTTGGACCATGTCTTTGAATAATGTCAATACTCGAGTATTCATTCCAATACTCGAGTTTTGAACTTTTTATGTGAAAATAAGTTTAAGTCCAAAACCTCAATACTTGAGTATTCAAATCAATACTTGAGTTTTCAAAACATTTGAAAAAGAGCCAAGCTCTCTGTATGCCCAATACTCGAGTATTCAACTCAATACTTGAGTATTCAATTTGTTTGAAAACCTTTGTGAAATCTTTTCCAAGCCAATACTTGAGTATTCAAATCACTTGGAAATAGCAAACCTTTCTGTATGGCCAATACTCGAGTAATCAACTCAATACTCGAGTATTGAAATGTTTTCAAAAACTTTGTGAAGTCTCTGCAAATTCAATACTTGAGTTTTCATCTCAATACTTGAGTATTCATAAACAGGTGTAAAGTTTGAAAACTTTCTGTTAGCCCAATACTCGAGTATTCAAACCAATACTTGAGTATTCACATGTTTGAATACTTTGATAACTTCTCTGTATAACCAATACTTGAGTATCCAAATGGATACTTGAGTATTGGCAATTTTGCCTTTTAGTGAAAAAGTCTCTGTATGATCAATACTCGAGTATTCAAACCAATACTTGAGTATTGACTCATTGTGAAAAACTTGGAATGCTCTCTGTAACTTCAATACTTGAGTATTCATGGGAATACTCGAGTATTGCTCATTTTTGTGAAAATGAACCATTCTCTGTCAACTCAATACTTGAGTATTGAAACCAATACTCGAGTATTCACTTGACAGCAAGTTTTTCAACTTATCAAAAACTCATTTTAACTTGTGTTTACAATTGTCAGTTATCATCAAAACACATAGTAAACTAACAGTCACCACTCCATGTCTTCTTCCCTCCGTCTTACTGTGAGGAAGGATGCTAGGTTATCCTGGAATTCTCGTGCTAGTGAAGTCTTTCACTCTTCTTTTGAGTCGGCCGAATATGAAGTATCGTGTTGGCTCTCTGCGACTCTCCCTCAGGGTTGACTCGCTGTTTTCTTTTATATTCAGACTTCCGTGTGACGCAAGTTAGGCTAGCTGGGCTTTCCAAATCTGTCGAGATCTATCGCATCTTCTGTTTGTAGATTGATTTTGCTGATACTAGGGGATTGTTCAAATCTTTCCGTTTTGATCCTCCGCATCTTCTATTTCATTATGTCAGCAATCTACCTGTTGATCTCGATCTTTTATTTCTATCCCTAAAATCAGCTAGATAAAAAGGTCAGAAAATATGTCGCATAGCATTGCGTCCTTTACTTTGCTATAGCTTTCTTTATGCCTTTTAGTGCACTTCAAGTTGCTGTAGGAATGCTATAGCATAGTATCGGCTTTGCTATACGTTCTTCCCTAAAAACAATGTAACTTGCTCTTTCCTTAGCACGTGTTTAGGATGTAAATGGTTTCCATCCCTCAATTCCTTATATCATGAATACATGCCTTTTTGCTTGGGTTATTTGTAGTTTATGCTCTTACTTTCCATAAAATTCAGTCATGAAATATAGGGAAAACATGGCATAATCTGCACTCATCATCTACACATCAAAGGTAACAAGCAAATGGATCACACAAGGACCCCAAACGACAACTAAATGTCCAAAAATTGCCTAGTAGCAAAGGCCAAATGAACAATACATGCCAAACACACCAAAATAGATGCCAATGTGTACTGAATTTCATATAAAAGTAATCCAAATCAAACTCACAAATCAGAAAACGATGAACTCAGACCACAAAACATGTTGAAAGTCGCTGGAAATAAGGAGAGGGGCTAAAACAGGAAGTCGCCGGTGAGTCTGCCTGCATGCGCGTGAACTCCACGCGTCGTCGTGGAGGTCTTGGATAAACAACAAATTTTGGGCGTCTACTGATCAAAAGATGGGGAAGACGATGGGCTAGCGCGTGTTCCAAGACAAGATCAGGGACAAAACGTGAATATGATCCTCTCTCTCACTGTTTGTAAAGTGCTGGAAACCTCCTCTCCCTCACTGTTGCAACGTCAAGCAGACTACCACACAGAAACTAAAGGGAAAAGAATAACCTCACAGCTTTGATACCATGTAAGCTAATGATCTGTATTTCATATTTATTTGTGTAGATCGATTTGTTTATATACAAGGAGGGAGAGCCTCACTCTTAATGGCTCATTATGCTAATATCCCTGATTTATGGGGATCATGATTGACAACAGATATTTCCTAATGTAACGTTTATTTCTTAACAGAAAGATTCAACCAGATAGGAATACAACAGAACTCGAAAGTAACATAAACTATCTTATATCTTCATTACCTTTTTTAAGAAAATTAATCAAGAATTGCCTAAGAGAAGGAATTACTTGTTACATTTGCAATGCATTATAAGGAGACAAGAAAAAGTAACATAAACTATCTTACATCTTCTTCATTGAGAACACCCTAGTAAGCATCAAGGACTTGATTGACTGTAAAACCACCAGAAGGCTCTGTAGGATAAACATCTGCCTTCATGAAAGCATACATATCAAGTGTTTTTAAAAACAAAAGAAAGGAACCAACGGGGGTTGGCACAAGTGGTAAGCGGCTTGTGTCGCTTAAGTAAGGTCTCGAGTTCGAGCCTTGTGAATGCAGAAAAGCACCGCTGGGAGACTCATCCACCATAGCTAGGTGCGCGACCCGGGTCGGATTCGGATTAGTGAGAGCGAAGCTCTGAATACTGGATGGGCAACCAAAAAAACAAAAGAAAGGAGCAAGAAGGGGGTTAACAAGCATCCAAATAAACAGTACAAAATGGACACCATTGCACAAGCAGATGATGAAATGCACTCGAGCCACAGTTAGCCCTTCAATCCATGTGGTAGTTACAAACTGATGTCAAAATAAAGAGCAATAAGAATAAATTTTGATCTCGGATATTTTGTCAAGTTAACTACTAGGGATGTCCAAGGACTGGGCTAAACCAGGTTGGAAGTCAACCCGAGGTCTGGCCCAATAGGACCTAAGGCTGGAAAATTTAGCCTGAGGTCTGGTCCGGTCTGGAACCAGCCCGAGGTCGGGTTGGACCGAACCGGACCGGTGGACTGCTTGGACCAGTCCAGGCAATCCAATTTTTTTCCAGTTTTTTTTTTTTTTGCCTTCTTGGGAGACAATATTTTAGCTCTGGTTTCACTTGACTTCCGAAAGTAATAAAAAGTGACGGAGTGAAAAGTGATTCCTATAAATTAAAAAGCACATTAGGATGTCCAAACTCCAGTAAGTGGCTCAGTGTAGTGATTTACAACAACAACAAAAACAAAACAAAACAAAAAACCTCGGGTCAAACCGGACCAGTCCAAGGGGTCTAAGCCCTTGGACCGAAGTCCAGTCCAACCCGAGCAGTTTGGTCTGGTCTGGTCCGGTCAAATTGTCTTGGACCAATTCTTTTGTTACCTGTAGGCATGGAAATAGCTTTTGGCTAAAAAACAGCGAGCATAATTGGGGTAAAAAGCGCAGCTGAATCGACGAGGCTTTTTTAGACTCAGTCGAGCCTTTATAAGGCGCCAGTCGGGACGAAGCCTTTTTAAAGGCCTACTTATAATGTAGGCCTTTAAAAAGGCCTCATATTACAGGCTTTGAAGACTATAAGTAGGCTTTATTCACTTTAAGCCTATCAAAATCTATATAAATATAAGAATAAAAAAATAAATATTGTGTTATTTATATGATATAAATATAAATACATTTATTTATTGAATAAAACAAGGCTCGAAGCTTACAGTCAGCCTAAAAAAAAAATAGGTATGGCTTATTTACACATATATCTTTAAATAGCGCAGCGCACTTTTTTAACAAACATCTTTAGACACGACTGCGCCTAAACAAAGCCAAAATAGAAAAGGCCTGATAAGCTGACCTATTCCTACCCATAGTTATCCGAACCAACCGGACCATCGATTTTTTTGGACAGCCCTAATAACTACAGTAATATTCAACTACCAATCTTCTATTAATAAATTAAGAGAAACGCATAATCCATGATAAGGCTAGAGTGGTCCATAATTAAAGACCCGAGGAGGGTCCACAGTCTGCATAGCGATGCAACCTTATCTGGTACCAACCAATGACTAGGAAGAAACTCGAAACAGTATCCAAAACCGCAAGAGGAAGACATCTTGTGAAGTAAATAACAATGTTGATGTGAACTATCAAATGTCATGTGTTGCCTTATTTCCAGAGCAATCGAGATCGAAGTGATGGCTCACTCTCTGACAATGGCAGCAGGAGCTGCTGCCTCCGCCGCCACAGCTATATCGAAAAGGGGGAGATCCGTGAGAGGGGACTGCAAGTGCAAGAGCAGGAGCTCCATCCGTTTCTCTTCGTTTCTGATTACACCCTCAGCGGGCCATCACTATCATCAAGCCTCTGCCTCCAATGAAGCATCTCCCCAATACCACTGTGTCTCTCTGCCTCGCAGGTTCTTATACAGGCATACAACCTTTCACTTATATGATTATTGCTATTTTTATTATTATTGTTTTAATTAGCTAGTCTAATTCAGGGCATTGATAATAAGCGGCACAATGTTGCTGGTTTTGAGTTTGAGCGAGCATAGCCAAAATGCACGTGCCGCTGCGAGAAGGCCTCCGCCGCCTCCATCTGAAGAGAAAAGGGATCCAAATGTGAGTGGAGTTCAAGCTAAAGTTTTGGCCAGCAAAAAGAGGAAAGAGGCCTTGAAACAAGCCGTGGCCAAGCTAAGAGAGAAGGGCGACCTCATCAAACAACCGTCTCAATAGTTAATACACTCCTAAAACCTGGTTTCCCAATTGTCAGGAGCCCCATTTCACAGCGCTTTCATATTAACCAGCCATGTTTTGCAAAACTCAAAATGTAGTAGTTATTATTTATCCGAATAGTGCAACTCCTTTATAATTTTTTGCTATATATTAATTAGTTGGCATTGATATCATAATCACCTTTATCATTTCTGCCGACAATCATCCAAATTATTGTTCCATTAATTGTGGCTCTCCTCCGTTCTCTTCTAAGAAGAATCGCTGATCAAAGTTGTTAAACTCGTAAATTTATGTAAACTCGTGACAATAACGTAAACTCAAATCGTGAACCCGTAAGAGTTTACTTTCACTATTAAATATGTATTAATATTGTATAATAAATCATTAAAATATAAAAAAATGGGCAACAATTTGATTTAAATATATATTAAATCAAACAATTGAAATTAAATCCATGAGCATTCAAAATTTACCATATTCAACAAATACATTTCTATAAAACTCATATATAAAGCTGTTGAGCATGATTAAATCAAAAAAAATTAACAAAAGTTTAAGAGTGAATTAACACGGTTTTGTAAAAGTTTAGAAACATAAAAGCGAGAACTCAAATGACAAACTTGTGAGTTTAACCGAGTTCTGATGGTCACAAAGTTTTATCGTTGATTTCGATTTAGATTTTAAAGTAGAAATGAAAAACGATAAACTCGGATAGTCAACTTGTGAGTTTAACAACAATGCGACTAATCAATATAATGGGGCGTTTTTTATTTTTTTTTCCTCCACTAGTATCAGGCTCGTTTGATTTCATTGGCGTGAATGTAGGCTTGTCATAGTGATGATGATGGGCTTAAGATTGAGATCAAATTACCTTCATATTCCTTAATTATTATTATTATTTTAAAAAAAAAAACATAACCCTATTTTTTGCGCGCTAAATAGGAGCCTTAACTTTAGAAAACTTATTGAGACGTATGCAAACTAAGAAATTCGGCAAAGGAGGCAATTATAAGTTGGTTTAATCTTCCTCCCTTAATCCTTAGTGTTCATCTACAAAATCACAAAAGGTTTTGATTATATTGGATCATGGGAAGTGGGATTATTATCAACAAGAAACAGAGTTAAGCCACTATAATATAATGTTGAAGCTATGTAATTTTCTTCATCTGATCTGAAATAACAAACTGTTTTACATGACTCAGTCAAAGATATATGGCAACTCCTCCCCAACCCTCCCAGTTTGGGAGCATATCGCCTCAGCAACGTATCCTTAAACCCTACACCCTAACCCCCAAACCCGAACCATAAACCACAAACCCCTAAACCCTCAACCCTAACTCCTAAACCATCAACCCTCAATCCTAAACCCCAAACTCCTAACACTAAACCCTAACCCTAACCCCTAAACCCCAAGCCCTAAGACCCTAAACCTTAAACCCCTAGACCCCTATGCACTAAACCTGAGCCCCAAACCCTAACCCTAACCCTAAACTGTAAACCCCTAAAACCCTATACCCGAACCCCTAAACCTTTTATTTGTATAACTTTGCTACTGAAAAGCGCTAATATTAATTGGTAAATTCTTACTTAGCTCCTTCCTTTTTACTAGTTTTATCAATAGATGAATTTCCGTTGCAATTAGTATTTATTAGCAGTGGAGTAACACAAGTTCAACGGGCATTTTACACACCTTTAGTAGTCTTGACCAAAATAGTTTTTTGTAAAAAAATGTTTATTGATCTAGAAAGGTACATTGCCACTGATATATCTCAAATGACAAGACAATCCTTCAATGGGTCTCTAATGTGGTAGGTCTCCAACTATAGGACCAAGTTTCCCTGCCTATCCAAAGGATAGGTAGGTGGAGCTTGGCTCCCCTGGACCATCCAGATGAGATCTGGATGGTCCAAATTTTATTATTTTTGTTTGGTGATTTTTAAATAAAAAAAATCATTTAAAAAAATATTAATTAAAAAATTATCTTTATTTTAGATTCTCTATCCATTATAATAATATTTTTTTAAAAAAAAAATAGAAAGTAAAAAAATAATATCCAACCATCCAGATCGGATCGAGCGGTCGGAGGAGCCAAGCTCCCCCAGCCTATACAAAGGATAGGTAGGGAAGCTCGATCCCTCCAACTATCTACCGAGGAGGGGCATGTTCATCCAACCCTTATGTTTTAGTTATAGCCAATGAATATGATCTTTTGTTTGAGCCAAGATCGACATTAGCCATGAACTTGGTTTTCCTTTTTGTTTAAAAAAAAAAATTACACTTCAAGGATTTGTTTCGAGAGTTAAAATGTTAAATGATACACCACTCAAATGCAGTGTCTAGAACTAGAAGCAAATGATGAGGCCTCCGTGGGCCGTGGCTACTTCCACCCTCGATTTGAAAGCAATTTGCTCACACAAGAAACAAACTGCAAAAAACCAGTTTCTATTAAACTTGTCAAACATTTAAGCAATCTATTGTCAAATAAGAACAGTTTTAACAAAAATTACTACTGCAAGAAGATATAGATTACTACTCGAGGAACTAGGATGCACAATTCTACTCTTCTTAGATTGGGAAAATGTACATCTCTCAGACGGGAAACATTTACATCCTGTAAAACAATAAAATTCCTTGGAACAGACAATCAATGGCAACACCTTTATATTCGGCCATATTTTCCCAGATCACAGCCTTGCTTCAGTGTCCACCTGCATCCGTGTCCACCTGCATAGTGGATTGGAAAGGACAAATGCCGTTTAGCTATCTTAAGACTGCGAGGGTACTCAGACTTCTTTGTGCTTTGCCAGAAACGCAATTAAGTTTCCAGCTTCCTTATTGACTGATAAAATTTAGGATCAGTGTGCTAAGATCATAACATTCTGAGCACCCAGAACACAGGCATCCCCTTGTAACTGGTTGAGAGCTCGTTACTACAATTTCCAGAACTTCCAAGCTCACACAAGAGTATTTTATTAAGAATATACATTGCATTCACTCAAGAACTGATCTTCAATGTTAAGAAACTTCTTCCAATAACTCCTATACTTTGGAATTCCCATATCAAGCCAAGGTTTCATATTACCATTGTAGTGCAGCACCGCAGCTCTCTTGATATCTTGGGTATCAAACATATAGTCATGACCTAGTCCCGACATAACCCATGAATCATCAAGTGGATATACTTTAGCCTCAAAGGTGAGCAAGCTTGCGCGCCATGCAATAGCTTCTATGGATCTTTCTCGCAAGCTCAACTACATCATAAGTATGTAAAGAATCAGAAAATGAAAGAATAAAAACTCAATATTTGACACAACTGATTGTTAAAAGTTATGGCTGGCAAGAAGTACCAATTCATAAATACCAGAAACGTCATACTCCCACCGGTCCATAATAGAAAAAGCCTCCTAGAAGGAAATTTTAGTCCAAAATATAAGAGGTCGACAGGGTAATTAATTATACTTTTACTCCTTGAAGGAGAGAGAAAAAGGTGATAGATATTAAATGCATATTAGAAAATCACATTCTTTAATAAGGGTAAAATAGGTCCATTTTATGAATTTAAGACACATTAAATGACTCAACTAACATTCCTTGGTTCATATGAATTAGTTAACAACCTCTTATATTATGGACAGGAGAGAGTACCAATTGCTATTGTTGAATAAGCATAAAATGATCATCTCATTGCAACCAATTTCTGCCCCTTTGAAACAATCTCATCAGATAAAAAAAAAACAGGAAGAAATAAATCCATAGGGAGGAGAGGAGCCATAATATTTTTAGAAAGTATTGCATGGCTTCTGATGAACTGAGCTAAATGGCACTCACCTCTTTAATCAACCTTCTGTAAGTTTGAGTAAGACCAAGCTCCCTCCACCTGACCAGGTCAATTACATTCAAACCAGACATCCAGGCGCAGGAATTTTGATCAAAACCTTTTTCTCCCAGATAACTTCTCAGCTGACCCAGCTTTACCGAACAAAATTGCACTGCACCATTAACTTTTCCTCCCATGCTTAGGGTCCAGAGGGCGGACAAGTCTTTCTGGACAACGACGTCATCATCCAGAACCACTATTTTCTTCAACTCGCTGAATATTTCAGGAAGCAGATAGTGCGAATGAGAAAAAATAGAAATGTATTCTGTTCTAGTCAGACTCGTAGATGAATTATCAGTGCTCTGGATTGAAACACGGAACTCCTCAGGCAAGGACAGATGCTCTGAAGTTTCCTTTCTAGGGTTGTCCAGGTCAAGATTCTCAACATTTAAAACCTGTACAGCAGCTTCTTTATATTTGTTCCTCACGAACCACAGCTTCATTGCATAGTAATTTTGTCCATCTGTCAACACATGAAAAACCTGATTCCAATTTTCCTGAAATATCACATAGTAAAAACAGAATGAAATTATTACAACAGCATAAATTTAACCTCAAACTCACTGATGCATAATAATAGTCTTAACATACTTTTGCATATGTAACGGTGGAGTTGATTACTACCGAAGCTGCAAGCACATTCTTAGAAAAAATAACATAGTGGTACAACGAAGAATCCACAAACTTTTCTGCATCAGCCTCCTTATCACGAGCAGTTTTGAAATATTCTACAGTTAGTTTCAGTGACAGGCAGTGGAGACTCTTTGGCATGGTCTGAACAGTAAGTTTATAGAGGAACGCACTCTGTTTCATGTGGAAATCAGCTTCATCCTCAGTTAAATCAAATATCTGCCTTAATTTCTTGTCAACATTATTGCAATCTACAGGGAATGATTTAGCTCTGGCTATAGTGACCTCTATCTTCTGTAACTTCTTCTCAATCCTGGCAACATATTTGTGAATGCCATGTGAAACTTCTTACAACATTATAGCCTTTCAAACAAGAGAGGAAGGAAATAAAGGCAGGAATAACCAATCTTCAAAGACAATTCAGGTTTGAGGTGAGAACAAAAGAAATGGCATAATTAACCAATAGATAGAAGAAAATTTGGGGAAAACTACATATAAGGCTATGTTCTAATAAGTAGTTGATTAGCCCAACAATTCATATAAGGCTATGTTTTAATAAGTAGCTGATTAACCCAAAAATCATCCAAGGAACTATAAAAAATTGATGAAAGGTGGAATAACTGAGCACAACAAAATTAATTAGAAAAAACAAAGTGACTTCTACTCACTTCAGTTTCTTTATGATAGATGCTTAAGGGAAGCTGAGGATAGCAAAATCACCACACAATAGGACTAGGGTCAATCACTATAAATCTTGGGTCAAACAGTTCTTGGGCCTTCTCCAAACAACTTCAACATTTGGTGGTGTTGGAGGAATAGTGCACTGAGTAGTTCCCTTGTTAGCTCAGTACCCCAGCCTGGGTTTATTGGGTCTGAGGCCCACCAAGTCTCTTATTTTGTATTTATCTTATTCTGTTCAGCAGATTAGGACCAGATTTTCAAATACTTCCCGCTATGATTTACTGAATATATTAGATTCCTAGTCCTAGCAATCTAGTATGCGGCAATTTACAACGATTCTAGGGTTTTGTGACAGCTGCTTTTACATATATGGTTTCATACTTCAGTTGCATGAATGAGTGGAGATTATTCTGTCACGTTTGGTCAGGAAGATATGGTCTTTGACAAGATATATTGGTATTGGAGATTCAGAAACACTTTGACCAAGTTTAAAGGAGTTCACTCTTTGTTGCCCATGTTCTTTATAAATTTATAATTAATGTTAACTGTTGGAAGGTGTCGAATTAGAAGTAATGTGGAGGTTAAATTGGGAAAGTAAGTCATTCCACAAGTAGCAAATAGATATTTGGGATCATTTATACAACAAGATGGTGAAATTGTTGAAGATGTTAATGATAGAATTCAAACTGGGTGGTACAAATGGAAAAAATCTACTAGAGTTATTTGTGATCGAAAAGTACCTAATAAGGTAAAAGGGAAGTTTTATTACACAGTTACAAGATCAACAATGCTTGAACCTTTAGTTCTTTTTTGGTCAGTTTGAAAGAACATCACCATGAGCCTAGTTAGTAGGCAATGATGCCAAGTAGCTAGGCACGTACAAAACTCTGCATAAGTTATTTATTTTAACAACAAAGTATTATTATATATTATATATATAATTAGCAGAGCTTCCAACATGCCTTAAAAACAGTAAAAAGAATACATAAAATTATTACTTTAGAAAAAAAAAAATCACACACAAGAACGGAGATACAAAATGCACTGCTGTGGGAAACTACACCTTGCTTCTTGCTTCTCTACATCACAACATTTCCCCATACAAATGTACAATAGCATGTGGTTGATCTTTTATCAAAAACAAACCTGCCCAAGCTGCATCTGTATAAACCAATGTTCGAAAACCGGCCCAGACCAGCTAAATTTAATACCACAAAAGAGTTATAATCCCTAGTTGCTAACCTAGATTGGACACTTCATTAAAAATGCTTTATTAAATGAGGATTTAGAAGCATACATGAAAGTTCTTCATGGGAGGCCGAAGAAGGAAAAAGGTAAGTGAACGAACTCCACAAGTGATTATAAAACCAGAAATAGTCACTAAGAGCATGATTTGACCAATTCAGTAGAGTCATTAGGAATTGCGGGTAAACTCAGGATCAAGTTGATCACTCTATTTACTAAGTTCTTGCCGAATGGGAAAGTTCCTAGTTTGATAGCATATTTTGATGAAAGCTGTTATAGGTGACTTAGTTTAACCGTAGTGGAAACTTAAAAGTACTTCTGGGAAATGGAGATTCCAAGATTAGATAGGTATCATATTCTCAAAGAATATACCCCTTTAATCTTTTGAAGGAAACAGGCCTGCTAGGGTGTAAGCTACCTGAAACACCTACAGAGACTGCCTACAAAGTGGGATTCAAGGAAACAAGACATCCTATAGCCATAGATTTTCTAGATTGTTTAATTCCTTATTTCCAGGGATTGCTTCACAATCCCCTAGCTGATGTACTTATTTATACCAAGCAACATTTCAATAACAGTAGCACACAAAGAAAATCAATATTCTCTGGCGATTTCTCCCAAATTCCTCTCAAATTAAATCAACACTGGCCTAACAAATTCTACTGCTCATGTTAAGAAAGAAGCTATATGAACTTCTTAATGGGCTCTTAGGATGCCAAAGGAGGGGGCTCATGTAAGGTTATCATAGCTTACTGTGGGGGAAGATCAGCATCGGTAGTAGATTCACTAAGGACACGCTCCAGCTCTTGTATATTCTGTTTCAGTTCACGAGACAATTTATCTTGTGCTGGGAGCTTTGCAATGCTTGGATAGTAAGCTCTAGCCACAAATAATTGGTCTTTCAACTTTTTAATCATATCATCATTCATATCTTCTCTATGTTCTTGGCGCCATAAGCAGTAGCTCCCAAATGTAAGCTCGCAAGACTTCCCATTTTCATCAGTAGAGCTTTTTGTTCGGCTGATGACAGCATCTAGGTGTCCAACTCTATGCATCTGTTGCAGAACTTACATCAACTCATGCAACAAGATGAAATAATAACTAAAATCACATGTAGATAAGTTGTTAGCAAATGACGGCAAATAAATTAGTACATTTGAGGCAGGAAAAGATTGCAGAGAACCATTACGTGACCCCTTGAAACCTGAATTATGCAGAAGCAGAAAAAGAAGAAGAAATGAGATACAAAAAGACAGTGTGACATTAAAGGGTTAAAACCACAAGGTTGAAACAATAGGATCACCTCTTTCTTGATCATTCCTGGTACCAATTTTGACTGTTTCATTCTTAGCTAATCCAGCATAATTCTCTAAAGTATTCTGGCATGCAGTTAAAATTAAAAATAATAAAAATCTTGCATATAACTTCAAGAAGCTTAAAATAATAATCTGGCACATAACTAAAGCATTGTGTAATGGACTCTTCCATATAAGCAGAAACATTATTAGAGAGTGGGGAGGTTTACCGCTATAAAAGAATATAAGATATCGTCCAAAATGAGAGAAAAATGAAAAACAAGCAAGCTAAAGAATGTCACACAGCTGTACAATACCTTCAGTATATTAGAAACAGAGACTCCCCTAAACCACCCTTACAAAAAGATTGTTATCCCCCTCGTCATTTATATCTTTCCTCATAATAATTTTAGAGCCGTTGTGCATCACAAGTGGCATGTAACGCCCCCCCTAAAAAAAAAAAAGAGGAAAAAAGGGATTTGCTGACCAAACATCCTAGGGAGCTTTGATATACAAGACTACAAAAAGGAGAATGTGGGGATGGAAATAAAAAAATAATTAATCAGTTTATCTTACAGAAACTTCTAAACATAAAGCTCCTTATCTACATAAATCTTATAAGTCGAACTCACCCTAGAACAAGAAATAACAACAAATCCCAGGTTATCCTGATTATAGAAGAGACACTCCACTACGTAACATAAAAACCCAATTAATTCATAGAATAGGGAAAAAACCACAGCAATAAACCATAATAGTCATAGATCTTCAAATATTTTTTTTAATGAAGAGAAGAAATATAATTAGAGAAGAAGCCAATTTCTAATTTGTGTCTATGATGATTATATGTATAAAATATTATATTTTTATTACATTCTTTATCACCTAATGGCAACATACTGATCAAGGATAAATAACAATAAAAAACTTAAATGAAGCTCCTTACGTGTTTGCTATCAGGTTCTCCAATCAAAATATGCTAACTATATGCTATTCTAATAATAACAAGACTGTATGATTTCCCCAATAAACTATACAATTATCATTTATTTATTAAAAAATATACACTAATTATACTTTTATTATAGAACATAATAAAAATGTTATATGCCCTAATGGCAACATACTGACCAAGGATAAATAACAAATAGATAAAACTTACATGGAGCTCTATATATCTTTGCTATCAGGTTCTCCAATCAAAATATTATAAGTGTATGCTATTCTAATAATAACATGACAAAGTGTATGATTTGCCAAATAAATTATACAATTATCATGTATACACCTAATACGTTTTTACTATAGAACATAATAGTTAAGATAGAAGAAACTGCACCTAATTATAGTCCACAACAAAATCTCTGTAGTCTATATTTCATTAGAAGACATCTGAAAATAGAGGAAGGCAGTCAAAGTAACATCCATGCATCCAGCCTTAAGATATGGCAGTTCAGAGAGGTGGCTTATATAATCTCATAAAAATCCTTAAACATACTGACTTGGAAGGACTGCTACAAAAAATTGGCAGCTTAAAAACAGGCAGCATATTGCACACTACATAAAAAACAAGCACTGATATGGAATTTGATTGGGAAAGAAAGAGAAGAGAGATATCAAGCAAACAGAGGTGTTCGAGAGTAATAGGATAATCTGGAAAAATATGAATCTTATTGCACGCCAATCAGGTCTGCAACCTACACTTATAGGAATAAATATGAAAAAATAAAGATCCTCATATAAGTAAAAATCCCAATCTTAACCAAATCTCAATAATATATTCAAATCCTATTCATAACTACATATCGTCCTCCCTGACCTGAAAACCCACATTCACATTTATCATCAACAATCACAAGGAAAGGGACTCAAAGAGACAACCTGATATCCATCTACACTATCTATCACTAAAATCTATTCTAGTAAGAACCTTATCTAGAAAGCTACAACTCACACACTGACTTGCTTCTTCAAATTCCAGTTTAAAAACTATATGATCGCTTCTTTGTCTCTTCACACTTTCACGACCTCATTCATCACTATAGCGACAACCAATATTTTAGAGAAGCTAACCATGTCTATCGGTAGACAAACAGAGGAAAATCTGTCCATTCATGAAATCACAGTTTGAATAAGCTAGCTCAATTGCTTTTCCTATAATTGTTTGGTACTACAAATATTGATAATTGCTGTGTTTGCATCACCATCAATTAAATCAAACAAAACCCTTCAATTAGTGGCATTTTCGTTACAGGCAAGGTTGTTCCTTGCTAGCAGCTAATTAGGCAAGTGGAAGAGATGAATAGAGAGTAGAGAGTAGAGACAAACATGTAGGTTGATGAACACTTTCCATCTATCAACAAATAATCACCCTATTAATTCTAACACTCATCAATGAAGGATACAAACAATCTCCCTGCTTTGGCTTGAATTTTTTTGAATTTTGTCTAATATACATAAGTTATGGGTATATGATTCATTGAGTAATCTATGATAATTCCTTCTATATATTCTTTCCAATTCCCCTAGCAACGAAATATCCTTCTTGAAGAGTTCTTCAAAAATCCAAAAAGTTTCCTCTTACGTCAAGTCCTCATTTGAGCCATGGTACTGCTATGTTACAAGTTTGCAGGCTTGACAAAGCTTTGTCTTTGTTGGCCAAAAGACAGAGCTTTGTCTCTCTGTATTTTGTGTCATGCGTTGAATCTAACTTGGAACAAAATCTCATTTATTATAACATCACCCAATAAATTGTTACATCCGTGGTATAAAATATTTTGTGCTCATGAGAAATCTGTTTTCTTAGCACCTGAATCAATGTCTTTTCTATCAAGTTCAGAGGTTATGGTAAGAGTAAAAGGCAAGTTTCTTATATAAAATCTTGTCCTTTCTGCTGCTGAAACCTTTATATCCTCTCTATGGCTTTCATCAAACAAGCATATAAAAACTCTCATTGTTTTTAATATGTTGCTTTGTTCAAGAAGAATGTTGTATCTTCCTTTTCCTTTCCCTTTTTCCTTCTGTGAAAATTTCATTAATTAATTAATAAAGGAAATTTAAACAGCTGAAGCTTAGAAGGATCCATTAATGGTAGGACAAGTGGTTAATATCCATGTTTTACTTCTACTTGTGCAGAATAGGTTGAACGCTCATCAATAATACTGGACAAGTAATAGCTATAGATTTAATTCATCAAATACAAATAAAAGAACTAAACACCAGAGTATTAGGCAGAGAACCTTTGGAAGTGTTGGTTCAAACTTTTTCATCAGCTCTTCTACATGGGTTGACTGTTCTCCCTGCAAACCAAAAACAAACAAACAATTGATTTGAGGCTATTGGGAGATAACATACTCGTTTTGGAATATTAATTAGATCTTACCAGGCTCATGCACCAGCAATGCATTAGTTTTATACTTCACAGTAAGTATAATAAAAATATGGATTTTCAAGCCCCATTATTTTCAGGCTCATGCACCAGTAAACTTTCATACTTCAGAGCAAGTATAATTAAAAGATCGACTATTGAGCCCCATTTTCTTCAGGCTCATGCACCAGCAATGCATTATTTTTATAATTCACAGCAAGTATAATAAAAAGATCGATTTTCAGGCCCCATTATTCTTCACTCAGAAATATCTTGCTTAGGCATCTGCATAGTGCATACTAATTAAAATATTTGCCAATTTTTTTTTGACAAAAACTTTAAAGTTCAAGTAGTGTATTATCTATATACAGACACGTACTACAGAAGCTTCCTCGAAGAACGAAGGAGCCTTTATAGACAAACACACACACAAACACAAATTATATGATAAAAAGGAGAAAGAAAGAAAATATACCTCAGACTGATTCGGCATGTTCTTAGCATTGGATCTATCATATACTCCAAGTCCATCACGATTCTGATAAAAATAAATAAATATAGAAAAGAGGACGGGGAACAACAGCGGTATTAAGAGATAAGCACACAAAGAAAAATTTAAACAGATTCAGAGATATGCTTGAATGCTTACTGAAGGAGAACTTTGTCGTTCATATATATATCCTGCACAGTGGAAATTTAAGCTTGAGAATGGAGAAAATTTAACTAATATAAGGCGGCATCATTGACGCTAACATTGCATCATTTCCCGGGAAAAACATGGGATAAAATTTCAGAGCCAAGAAACTTGATTTCTAATTCAGCTATAAGTCGATCTGAGTTATATTGCCTTCCTAACAGCGTATGGCATTGATACATCGAAAGAAACAACGCACATTGCTCCGACTTATTTTTTGTTTTATTTTTTTGACTTAAGTTTAGCGCGAAGTTACGTCCGATGCAGATCAGAGATCATATCCACGATTTCTTAATTATCATTTCATATATATTGAAACGTCGGGAAAAGATTGCCCGCAATATAGAAGAGCATTGCAAATCAAAAGAAAACATCCTCCGGTTAGATAAAACTACAGAAAAACACCCCGAGACATTAATGAACAATAACGAGAACCAGATCTAAAAAATTTCAAAACCTACGCAAAAGCAACTAAAGAGAGTTCATCGGCATAGTACCAGCAGAGTGAAAGCCATTGTGTAGACCAAGCAAAAAGACGAGAGGAACAAGCATGGAAAGGATAACAAGGCCCAGTACCCCAATTACCAGTCCTTTCCATCGTCTTTTCGAATAGAAGGCATATGAAGGAACCCCGCCCAGACCCCCAGTACCAGCCCCAGAAGCGCTCTTCATCTTCCTCTCTGGTTCTCTCCCTGCTTCGCCGAGCCTACTTTCGCCTGGGTACTTTTTTAATAACTTCACTTCTGTATGCCGTTTTTTTCCCTCTTACGTTTTTCGTTTTTGGTTTGTTTTATTCTTACCCTTCATCCGGTCCGTCGATCTATCGAACATGCCAAAACGGGGAGAAAAAATATTGTGTAGATCAGTTCAAAACTTTACCGCGCACCTTAACAACGGGTTAGGTAAGATTTACCGCGGTGCATCATCCTCGTGCATATTGTATACTCTTCCTCTCTAAATAAATTGTGATATAATGTTAATAAAACATTTTGGGTAACATGGATCAAAATATAAGAAGCAATTTTGTGATGTCTCTCCTTTATTTTTCTATCCTCTCACATCTTTTATCCACTTCATAATCATTGGATCAAGACACTGATAGACCCAGAAATTTTAATGATAGACCCAGAAATTTTAATGACGGGGTGAGAATAAAAAATATTATGCTATAAATAAAAGTACTTGAAATACAATACAGACCTAATATACAAAAAATTGGAAAAAAAAAAAATATTACAGGAATTAAGACCAATTCACTTGATTCTTGCTCTACGTGTTTTTATATTGTTAAACTCATCTATAATTGAATATGAGTTAAAACTCAACAATTTCTTTTTCAATATATGTAATTAAAGAATCATCAAAAAATTGTTCTTCCATTTTATTTCAAAGACTATTCTTGATTATCTTCATAGCAGTGAAAGATCTTTCAGTAGTTGTTGTAAAAACTGGAAGAGTAAATACAAGTCTAATCACTCTATCAATAAAAGGATAAATTATGGACTTTCCGGTTCTTGTTAACCTTGACATAATTCAGATATAATTGATAAATTAATTAAATCTATATATTTAGAAATATCAAGCTCAAAATGTTGTAACTCTACTTTAAATGCACTTTTTCCCGTTCTGTGAAATCTCTAAAATAAAATTTATCAACAAGTTTGCAAATATCATCACTATTAAATAACTTGTATCTGTTTCTTGGATCTAAACTCATGCTTAAAGCAAATAATTCAACGGTATTATCATTGAACCTGTTATTTAATTCTTGCAATTAATAATCAATTTTAGCACAAAAGATATTTACCCTATAAAAATTTTCAGTGAAAAAATCACTTTGTTCATTTCAAGCACGGCCTCTCCTTTCAATATATTTTACACTCATAAATTAAAAAATTTCTAACTAAACCCTAACTTTATTTTCCTCAAATCAACCACTCAAGTAAAAATAAAAACCATACAATTTTTACTCAAGTCTAATTAACTCCATTAAAAGCAAAATGATCATCTAGAAATCTCATTCTCTCTTTCCCACTATTTGGTGGGCTCTCCCATTTCTCATATTTTTTTCTTTAAATTTCAGGGAGGGTGGGGGCCCACCTAGCCCCCTTGCGTCCGTCATTGGATTAAGATTTAAAGATCCATATTTAATATTTTATTCTTATCATTCTCTCTATTGTAATAATATAAGGATGTATAGGAAATATTAAATATAGACATTTAAATCTATGAAGGAAATAAAAGTGGGGAGGCCGGAGCAGACAAAAAACATAGAAAAGAAAAGAAACCTTTTATAGGTGACAGGTGTTGGAAAAGATATTAAAGGACTAGTTCTTTCTTTTCGCCATATTAAAGGACTAGTTAGCCTTTTATCATCTATTGTAATGGAAAGTAATTTTTTAAAACACGAATTAAATATATTACTTGATGAATGATATGATCTCTAATTTTAGAAGTGTTTTTCTTATATATATATATATATATATATATATATATATATATATATATATATATATAAGCTATTTGTTTCAACATTTAACTAATAATATTGCTCTAATTGAAAGTTAAGGATAGGAATTGCTTCTAACGAAAAATTTCCAGCACAAAGTTGCCCGCAATCTTAAAAAATGAAGTAACAAAAATTGCCCCCAAGTCTCTAAACTCTTAGTCCCTTTGATCCTATACATAAATCATGCTCTAGAATCATAGCAAAAAAAAAAAAAAAAAATCATGCTCCTTGGGATTTTAAATATAGGTCACATTCAATGTTATTTACTTATTTTTCAAATTAAAAAGTGCAAATACCCAAAATAGTGAATGCCAGCATATGAGTAAATGCGGTTTATATAGACTAAAATAAATAAACACCTCAAAAATTCATCATAGCAAACCAAACGTTTTATCGAAGCTTTTCAAATCCATTACAGGATCTAACGCATACATTCCCCATTAAATACTGCCTCATTTTAATTTCAAAGAACCATCTACCAGAAAAAGTTCAACTGATGTCACTGCTCTAACAGCTTTCCCTGGAAAATGTACTCTACTTCACTGCGAAGGCTTTCTACATCTATCACATAATCTCTCTGGAATTCATCCGCCATCACATTAAGCAGCAACAGCCTCATTTTGTTTAGTGCATCACCTAAAGCACAGAAATCTTTTAAAACCAGAGCTTCAGTGGTCCTGAGTTGCAGGAGACTCTTAATTGCAACAAGGGCCTGCTTAATACACGACATAGAAAAATAGCAAAAGGGTCAAACACTCAAACTACTGTAGGCAAGACAAATAAAGAGGAAAACACAACCTTTGAAGCGTCCCTGTGTGTGAATTTACAGTATGCTCACACTAATAAACATATTTCAGCATACGCTTCTAAAAATAGACGAGAAGCAAATAGGCGATTAGCAGAGGTATCAAATGGTAAAGATGCGGCTCACAATGCTCATCATTAGGAGGTGAAAGGTGTGCCAGTGACATTGCATTTAAATAATATGGCATCAGAACAGGAAACTGACAAGGGAAAATCTCACTCAAGTCAAAGACCAGAAAAATATCAAAAAAGTCCCAGTGTAGATTCTTTTATCAAAAAAGTCTCTAGAAACATGAGTGATATAGATTCCAAATGTGAACTTATTTTATTAATAAGTATATCTGATTATATTGACAGGTTATATAATGGTCATTGACAAGTTCATATATGTTAACTAAAGCAACTCCTGTTGACAAATATATGTGACTATATTGACAAGTTATAAAGTGGCCATTGACAAACCCATCTGTGTTAACTTAACTAATTCTGTTTGACAAGTGTATATCACTATATTGACAAGTCATAGAGTGACCATTGACAAGTGTATGTGACTATATCAACAAGTCATACAGTGGCCATTGATAAACTCGTCTATGTCAATAAGATAAGTTCACTTGGAATCTCTATTACTAAGGTCTCTAAGGACATTTTTTATAAAGGAATCTATACTGCCATACTGGGACCTTTTTTATATTTTTTCTGGTCCTTGGGATCTAAATGAGATTTTCTCAACTGATACTTTGAGTTTTGAAAACTTGCTAATAATAGCAAATGCTATGTCAACAAATCAACCTTGTCCTGGAGATCCATCTCGGTTGATGCAGCAATGAGATCAACGACAGATTTCAGCAGATCTCGATCACTTAGGAAAGGTAGCTCAGTCCTATGTGCATTTTCTAACTGACACTGCGCTAGATCAGCCAAGAGAATCAAAGCCTTCTTCTGTAGTCTGATATCAATACTTGAATTCCTCAAAATATTCTGAAAGAATTGTCAAGTTCAATAACAGTTCAAAAGATAGTAATAGCAAAACTGATGGATAGAAATAAATTTACACAAAAAATGACAGGTCACCTGAAGCATCAAATCTCCATGTTCAGTAGAGAACAATTCCTGACCAGCTAAATTATTTCGCATCAAAGCTGAAACAGCATATAATGCTTTATTAGCTTCCTCCATAAAATTAGATTTTACCATCTTCATCAGCATTGAAAGCGCCCCAAGTTCCAAGACCTGGAAGAGTTGAAACTTGGACAAATCATTATATTGTCAAGCTTATCTCACTATTATGACACTGATAAGGTACCGAATTTGTGATTTAATCGGGAATAGGAGAGGAAATAAAAATACTTTGTTATAAAGAGATATTAAGTATCTCACTAACTCTCTAATAACAACCCAGGAGAATCTTCTAAAACAATTTACTCTCTAAAATATTCCATACTTTTTTTTTTATTGTCCATCCGGTATCCAGAGCTTGGCTCTGACTAATCCGGATCCAACCTGCATCACGCACCTGGAAATATTTCATACTTTATTGAATAGTAGAAAAGCCAATTTATAGAGATAGTTTACAGAAAGTAACAACGTCCAACCTTAAAAATAAGTCACCAGTACTTACCTTACAGATATCAAGAGAAATGGTTTAAAACATTTAGACTTATTAAATTCGTCATAGATTAAGATTATTTTCCAAAAATGCCCCATTAAATGACCATTAATTAATATTTCTCTAATTTCTCTCTCATAGTATCTTGACTCCCAAATTAATAGACAAAGGGTGGGAATGGAAAAAAAAAAAAAAAATTCCAAATATTCTTGTTTGAGAATTATAGTTTGGACCAAGAGAGTTCCTTCCCAAGTGACCTAGTTTCAAGACCGGTGGGAGTAAATTGTTTTGCATAGAAACAACATACCTGATGCTGAACAACTAGATTATTTTGACTAACTTTCCCAAGGATCCATGCAGCAATAGTCCTAATACTTGGATCAGGGTGATAAAGTTCTCGTGTCACATAAACAAGTCCCCCGAGTTTGTTAAAATCTGATACGATAACCACAATCACAATTACTATATAATAAGATGAGGAAACCAAAACAGATGTAGATTCTTGACAAATAACTTTTAGTATTTATAGTTAAATCTGTGCCACAACATTATAAGAAAAAGGTTGGCAAGTGACATTAAGCATAAAGAGAGAGCACAAACCACTATCTGTTATGAAATGTGAAATAATCCCAGGGAAGCCATTGATGTTTAAACTAAAATGTTGTGATGGATTCCCCAGCTAAGATACAGTAAAACAACATAAGACAATATGGCACAGATATTGGTATTAGAATATAGAAAATTCCCAAAACTAAAGTGTTAAACACTCAAATCACACAAACATAATAGATCAGAACACACAAGCGTCTCACAGATCACAACAGAAAGTACAGCAGTAATCACTGCAATTTCAGACACAAGCACAAAAGCAAGAAAAAACAAATCAGTGCCAACCATTTGAGAGGCCAGCTTTCCCCCTGATTTTCCTCCCAAATTTTATCTGTCAACCCCTCTAAACACTTTTCCATCTGCCTCCCTTGCTTACAGGTTATTCATAATGAAACTTCCCCTTTGCTCATCCACTCCTCTGGTTCTTCGGATGTATACCACCATAACTTCTGCTGGATCAACAGTTCCAGCTTCACCAACCCTTTACTCTCCATTTTGTCTCCTGCTGTAAGAGTTGGTGGCAACATTTTGCCTCCTGCTGTCAGAGTTGGTGGCAGTAGCGGTCAGGCAAACCCATAACATGGAGGAATTGAAAAAATTTCCTTCCCTTTTAACCCCACAAATTCTAAAATGTCCAAAGACCTCCAGAGTCCAAACGATATAAATCAATAAAAGATCATTGTGGCTTGGCACTCTATCAATTGAATATCCATTCTTTAAATATTTTCTAAATTTAAAATTGTGAAAATTTTAAGAAAATAATAAAAATTTCAAGAAATCAAAATACTATCTAAGAAACTTTCGAGTAATGGAGAGAAAAGATAGAGCATGGAGAGAAAACAAAGGACTTATGGAAATTTCAGCTTCTGCATGTTCACTAAATAAATAATTTTGTGATAGTAAATTGATGATGGACATAATATAACACGTTTTTTTTTATAAAAAAAATTTATATCCATATTGTCTCATTAGCAGTGGCGGAGCCACGTTGTTGCAAATGGGGCCAAGTGCAAACATAAATTTTGCTTCTTCTTTTTTTATAAATAAATGAAAAAAAAAAATGTGTGTGCAATCAAATTATGCAAACATTGTTTGTTAAACCATAAGCACAAGTTACCTTCTCAAAGTGCAATCATATCTCTTTCTTTCTTTGGTTTTCTTGCGGCTTTGGAAATCTGTTCATTAAAAACTCCCTTGCTTCCTTTCATGGGGTTGTGACTGATTGGGTGCTACCCGCCTCTCCAGAATTCTAGAGAGGCTCTATTCTTAAAACATAATGTTAATTTTAACTCTTTTGCATGGTCCTCAACTTCTCATTCTATATACCTTTTGCTTGTTTGATTCTTGTATGATCTCTACCTCCACGAATTCTTATGATTACTAACTGGAAAAATTTGTCACCTATCAAGATTGGACAATTTCTCCACCATTACATATTCTTCTCATTCTATATACCTTTTGCTAACTTATGTTGAATGTGATATGTTTGATAAGATTGATGATGAAGATATAATGCAATATTTTCAAGGAATGAAGAATCAAAGAATGTTTTTTTAATCGTTCTATTGTAATAGCTTAGTTGACTCTTGATTATTATTTTTCTATGTTAAGTTGAAGTTTTCTTTTTTTGTCTATATTTTTTTGTTTTTTAATGCATTTAAAACTTTCCTTAAAAAAAAAAAAAAATCAGGGGCACTGCCCCTGAATCCCCCCACTAATTGTGCAAACACAAACACAAAATCCTGGCTCCGCCATTGCTCAATAGTTACTTCCATTCTCTTTCCCTTATGTTTATGCATTAGGGAGCACCCGAAGTAGCAAAAAGTGACTTTGAAAATGCATAGAAGGAGTTGTTCTCTAGAAGACAGTTACAACAAATTTAAAGCACTGCTATATGATAGATCAGTAATCAATTTGATAAAAATAATAAACACAAAACAACAGAGGAAGCAGCATGAAAAATCATCATCATCACCACCACCATCACATCATCAATTTGATAAAAATAATAAACATAAAACAATATAGGAAGTGAACAAAGGAAATAAAAAAAAAGGGCGGCTGAGTGCACAAAGCTCCCACCAAGTGAGGTCTAGGGAGGGATAGATGTACGCAGCCTTACCCCACAAGCGGAGAGGTTATTTCTAGGATTTAAACCCGTGACCTCCAAGTCACATGACAACAACCTTACCGCTGCGCCAAGGCTCACCCTCTAATAATAATAATAGACAGTCAAATAGAAAAGAAATATGAACGCCGCATGCAGATAAGTATTTAGTTAACTCCCAGCCACAAAAATGCTTGTTACTGAGCATTCAACAAGTATGAAAAGGCAGGTATATCAGATCAGGGCAGGTATTATATAGACCTACCATTTGCATTATCTATTGGCTCAACAAGTACATTAAGTTCCTGTAGAGCCCGGAGCCGATCTTCCCAAGTTATAGATGAATTATTCAAATCACTTATTGCAATTTTCATCAATTCAGCATCTGATGGGACTTTCATTTCCTCCATCAATTCCTGTTGAAGCACTTATCATCAAAAAAAAAAAAAGGCCAAGGAGCAGGTGTATGCAAACGCATATGACATACCCAAAGAAAACACAAGATACACATGCGGCCAAATTCTAACATAACACTTCAAATAAGCTGTTTATATTGCAAGTCACAAGTAAGTGAAGAATGATTCCACCTATTCTAATTTTTTCACACCAATATCCTGACTAAATAAGCAGCGGGCAATTTTGTTATTGTTAACTACTATTTCTCCAAAGATCGATGACACTGCATTGCTCACTAAAATGCAACTTATCATTATATATGGAGAGCAAACACCATATTATAAAACAATAACCATATGCACCATGAATACAAACCAAACAGGAACTGAAATAAACGTTTGATGACTGATGGAAACTTCTGAGTTTAGTGCTATATACTTACTGACATAATGAATGCAGTTGATTCTCTTCTACAATAGTACTAAAGTGGGGAAAATGACTTTAACCCAGATAACAGCAACTGAAACAATAAAAGAACAATGCAGAAGAAAGAAAATGGCTTCCTGCATTGAAGAGGCAGAGCTCTGAGTCCCAACATCTTTCCTCCTTTTCTTCTCCTCCATGCAGCTCAAATCCCCTCCAATGAATTGGCTTCCATCTCATGCCAGTTGTTCTCTCTCTCCCCCCTTCAGCTTATCCACCCCGCTCTCATCATGAGAGAGTTAGTTATCCCTGGGCACCTACCCTCAAGGGGCCACTCCATTTTTATTGGTTTTATTTTGTTTGGAAATCAGAGGTATCACACTCTCTGTTATGTTATTTGATAATAAGAATTACAACGTACTTATAAGGGAAACAAGGGAGAACCTAGAAGGTAAATTAGGAAATACAATAAATACTAATTAAGACAATAAATACTAATTAAGACACCCATAATCAGATCAGCAATCAAGGGATCCTAATAAGTGGGTGATTTATTTCTTATTCTAACATGATTTATTTCCTATTCTAACACTCCCCCCTCTTTGGAGAGTATATGTCGAGCAATCCCAGCTTGCCACAAAATCCTTCAAACTTGGTTCGACCGAGTGGTTTAGTCGGGACGTCTCGCAATTTGTTCTTCGATCGAATGTGAGACGGGGTCATAATGCCTGCTTCAATCTTTTCTTTAATGAAATGTCTGTCTATATCAACATGCTTGGTTCGATCATGATATACTGGGTTCTTGACCATTTCAATGCTGGCCTTGTTGTCACACCAGAGTTGCATTGGTCCTTCATGTCGAATCCCCAACTCCTTCGATGTCGATAATCCACATTCCTTCACAAACGCCTTTGTTAACAGCTCTCGGTTCCGTCGCACCGCTTGGTGACACCACCTTCATCTGTTTCTTGCTTCTCCATGTAACCGATTTCCCCACACATATGTACAGTACTCGAGGTTGACCTCCGGTCTCTCTATCCCTTGCATGGTCGCATCGGTGTAGATTTCAATATTTCGGTAGTACCTTTCTTGAAGAATATTCCTTTTCCGGATTTAGCTTCGTGTAGCTCAAGATCCCGTATCTGACCTCCATGTGCTCTTCTTGTGGTTGATGCATAAATTGACTTACTATTCCAACCGCATAGCTAATGTCGGGACGAGTGTGAGTCAAGTATATCAACTTCCCCACAAGTCTTTCGTATCTTTCGAATTAGCCGGAACACCTTTTGGTTTGATCTCGTAGGTGGCATCCCTCTTCCATTGGTGTCCCTTCCGGTTGAGTGCCCAACATGCCCGTCTCATGTAACAGGTCTAGTGTATACTTGCGTTGAGATACATTGATGCCCTTCTTAGTTCTTGCCACTTCCATGCCTAAGAAGTACCTCATTTGGCCAAGGTCTTTTACTCCGGAATTCAGTCGACAAGTCACTTTTTAGTTGTGCAATGGCTTCTTCATCATTTCCTGTAATGATTATGTCATCAACATACACAATCAATATGGCGATTTTGTCATTAACACGTTTGGTAAACAATGTGTCATCTGCTCGTCCCTGAGTATACCCAAGCCCTTTTACTGCTTTGGTGAATCGACCGAACCATGCCCTCGGAGATTGTTTCAGGCCGTACAATGACTTGCTTAGTTTACACACGGTGTTATTAGGAGCTAAAACTCCATCCGGAATCTCCATATATACTTCTTCCTCTAGGTTGCCATTCAGGAATGCATTTTTCACGTCCAGTTGGTACAGTGACCAATCCAAGTTTGCTGCAAGTGATAACAGTACTTGAATGGTATTAAACTTGACCACCGGAGCAAATGTCTCCTGATAGTCAATTCCGTACGTCTGGGTATATCCTTTTGCAACAAGTCTTGCCTTGTATTTGTTGATGCTACCATCGGGATTGAATTTTGGAGTGAAAATCCACCGCATCCTCTTGGTTTCTTTCCTTCGGGAAGGGTCGTGATCTCCCATGTTCTATTTTCCTTGAGTGCCCTCAATTCTTCTTCTCGCACTTGTTTCCAATTTGGATCAGCCATAGCTTGTTGAAACGTGTTTGGAATAGTTATCTCGCACCGTTTACAACAAAACTTTGCATTTTTGCGACAGATTACCATATGAGACAAATCGTTGAATTGGATGATGAGTACAAGATCTTACCCCTTTTCTCAAGGCAATAGGCCAACCCGATTCTTCGGGATTTAATCCGGGTCGATTCATGGTCATTCCTTTGAATGGGAGAGATTGTTCTACCGATCTCGGTTCGGTTTGAATCGTGAGTGGACTCTATCTCGTCGTGATTCTTCATCCACCCTTGAATTGATCTCAACATGAGTTTCTGTTCATTGGGTTCGGGTTGGGGTGAAATGTGTATATTAGGTGGTTCGGGAAGCAAGTGAGTCAAGAGAGGCTATAAGGTTAGGTGGTGCGATGATGTGTCAGGTGAATTTGAGGTGTTGGAATTAGATGCTTCTTCCGAGATTAGCCATTCAATATCAGACTACTCCCCCTGAATGGGTAATTTGGGATAATAGGCCTCGTCTTCCGAGAACACCGTATCCCGAGAGATAATAAGTTTCTTGGAAGACGGGCAGTAGCATTTGTACCCTTTTTGAGTAGAGGAGTAGCCAAGGAAGATACACTTGTCAGCTCGAGCACTGAATTTGTTGCCCTCCTTTTTGTGAACAAAGACCACATGACCAAATACCTTGGGAGGTAATGAATTGATGAGAGGGCAATTTGGGAAGAGTTCCGGAAGTTTTTGAATTGGAGTGGCATATTGGAGAACTTTAGAAGGCATGCGGTTAATTAGATAGGCTGCGGTGAGGATGGCATCGCCCCAGAATATGGTGGGAACATTTCGTTCCATTAGCAAGGCACGGGTTACTTCCAACAGATGACGGTTTTTCCGTTCGGCTACCCCATTTTGTTGAGGAGTGTAAGGACAAGAAGTTTGGTGATGAATTCCTTGCTGATCAAGAAACTCTTTGAAGGATGTGCTCATATATTCTTGGGCATTATCACTTCTAAGGACCTTAATGGACGTGTTGAATTGGGTTCGGACAAAGGTATAGAAGTTTTGAAAGACTTTGGCGACGTCGGATTTGTTTTTCATTAAGTAAACCCATGTGGTTCGAGTGTGGTCATCAATGAAAGTAACAAACCACCTAGTATGAGTGTGGGTAGTGGTTCGAGCAGGCCCCCAGATATCGCTGTGAATTAATGTGAATGGTGAGGAGGGAGTATAGGGCTGTTTGGGATAAGAAGATCGTGTCTGTTTGGCAAATTGGCAAGTTTCACAATGAAAAGGAACAGAATTTTTATTGAATAAATTGGGAAAAACATGTTTCATATAATCAAAACTAGGGTGACTCGATCGACAATGCCACAACAATACATCATTATTCTGTGAATTTGAGCTAACTAGCGCTCGTCTTGCCTTCCACGTATCTTTATTCTTCGAGTTTGATCCTTCAAAGTAGAACAATCCATCCCATTCTCTAGAAGTCCCAATCGTCCTCCTCGTTCTTAAATCCCGAAACAAACATATACCATCATCAAAAATCACTCGACATATTTGACCTTTAGTCAACTTGCTTACAGCCTATCGATTACAAGTAAGTTCCGGTACAAACAGAACATTATGTATCACCAAGTGATCGATAAGATAACAGTGCCAATGCCCTCAACCCGTGTGAATACCCCATTAGCTACTTTTACCTTGAGGTTCTCGTGACAGGATTTAAGGTTGTGGAATAGAGTTTTGTTACCGGTCATATGATCCGTAGCTCCGGAGTCAACTATCCAGGTATCGTCATTAGTCATCACGGTGTTGAGAGCAATAATAGAGTTACCTGATTGTACAAGGTTTACGTTGGGAACGTAATTAGACTTTTTTCGTTGATCGAGCATTCGCGAAAGGTTTGAAACATCCGTAACTCCTCCGAATTCAAGCGATCATCACTTTCCACCTTTGGTTCAGCCGAGGTCGTGTGACTTTGGAAGTTCGATTTTCCCCGGAAGGTTTGCCATGGAGTTTCCAAAGATTCTTCCCTATTATGGCCCTTCTTCTTACAATAGTTGCACCATTTATTGGTTTTTCGTTCCCCGGTTGGTCCCTGAATTGCGAGTGCGGAGCTTTCAATGTTGCTTGGTCCACTTCGGTTCAAGAGCTTCCTACTTTCTTCGAATTGCACAAGGTTAACCACATCAAAGAGCGGTGGGAGTGGCTTCGGTCCCATGATTCTCGCCCTTATCTCTTCGAAAGTACCATTGAGGCCTAACAGAAAATCATGTATCCTTCCTCCTTCCACAATTTGTTTGTACAATTGTGCATCTTTGAGACTTTCCCGGGATGAACTTCAAACATATCCCGTTGCTTTCGCCACAATTTTAGCGGGGCATTATAATATTCGTGATCGAACTATTACCTTGGCGTAAATCCCGAAGTTGTCTCTTCGATGAATCAAAGCAAGCGGTGTTTTCAAGGGGGAGGAGTAGGTCCTTCTAGCGGCATCCCATATTTCTTTTGCCGTGTGTGCAAGCGAGATATCCCTCATTGATCTCCAAGGTCATTGAATTACACAACCATGTCATGACTTGGTTGTTTTTCAGCAAACCATGTGTCAAAATTAGGGTCATCGGGGGATGGTTAAGGAGCTGCCCCATTAATGTATTTCTCCTTTCTCTTACCTCGAATATACCTCAAGACACTTTGTGACCACCGGAGATAGTTCCCGCCATTAAATTTATGGCTAATAGCCATAATATGATGGTCTGAAAATTCTGAAGCCATCTCTGAAGTTCTGGATGGTACTGAGTTACTGGTTAGAGTGGAAGAAGATGAGGAATTTTCAGTTTGAGAATCGGTATTGGACATAAAGACCATGGGCGATGTTCCGGTTGTTTGTCTGGGAATTGTCCCGAATAAAGGAGAGGACTGAGAGGAATCCATGTGGACGAGAGAAGAAAATCAGTCACGGAAGAACGGAAAAATTGTCACCGGAGAACTCGCCGGAAAAAGTCAAACACTCGCCGGAAAAGGAAGTAACCAGTGGGGATGGTCGGAAATTAGAGGAGGAGACCTATCCAGGAAGTCGCCGTCGAAAAAACCTCCGCACGCGCCGCCACGCGCCGCCACCGTTCGCTGTCCGTCGAGCGCGTGAAGCCCACGCGCCGCCTTGGAGACGCCGGATGGTCACCGGATTCTGGGCGTTCGCCGATCGGAGCCTCCTGGTTCTTCTGGGCTGGGCGGTGTCGTGTAACTCTCCGCCTACAGAGAACCCTAAACTCGCCGGAGCCTCTTTTCCACTGTTTCTCTCTACCTCACAGTCACTCACTGTTTCTCTCGCTTTCCGGCCTCGGACAGATGTCCTTGGCTTTGATACCATGTTTGGAAATCGAGGTATCACACTCTCGTTATGTTATTTGATAATAAGAATTACAACGTACTTATAAGGGAAACAAGGGAGAACCTAGAAGGTAAATTAGGAAATACAATAAATACTAATTAAGACAATAAATACTAATTAAGACACCCATAATCAGATCAGCAATCAAGGGATCCTAATAAGTGGGTGATTTATTTCTTATTCTAACATGATTTATTTCCTATTCTAACATATTTGTTCTCTCTTTTATAAAGACTGATGCTTATTATGATCAGATAAATCAATAACACAATAGAAGAGGGGCATGAGGCACATAACATTAGTTAAATCATATAATTTCAACGATGATCAACAAGACTTACATTCAGCCAAAACACAAATTGCAAAAGGAGCCAAATATCTTTCCTGCAAAAACTGTAGATGATTTCTACCTTTAATTCCATCCGACGCTTGTTTAGCTCACTTGCCGATAATTGCTGCCGTACTTCAGCTGTTTCTTTCAACTTTGCAGGATCAGAATGACCTGATACAAAATGGTATATTATTATACTAAGTGCAATTTTACATCAACTGTAAGTTCGTGCATAATTTATTAATGTTAAATAAAAGAAAACATGTTCGAGTAAAAAACGAATTCAGGTGCTCAAATTTTACAATTTTCATTTGGCATTCATCTAACCATGATTCTTGGTTGAGCACAAAGGAAGCGATTACAAGAGAAGATTTTCCAGCAGAAGCAGGTCTAAGATGTTAGAATATCACCAACTACTGTACTGAACAATCCACGTCAAAGTTCAGGAAGAGTCTCAAGACTCAACATCACCTCTGTTTGGTTTGAAGGGAGGGGAGGGAGGGGAGCTCCCCTCCTTAGTGTGAAAAGACATATATAGCCTTGATTTTAAATATTTATGCAAAAAACAAGATAAATTATGGTTATATCTGACTTTTTATCCTAGGGAGGGGAGCTCCCCCTCCCTTCAAACCAAACAGATTCCTTACCACGTAATCAGCTATTTGCCTATTTCCAGGCCATTTGAGCGCAAGAATTTAGGAAATGACGGGAAAAAACATGTTAAGTCCGATTTATACGAAAATGCTGCATGGCATCAGAACTTGAGAGGTAAACAAAATATTTAAAAAAAAATAAAAGAAAAGAAAGCAAACAACATTATACACCCAAAATACGGTAACAAATTCTAAAATTAGACTAACAAATTAATCGATAATAAAAGTGATTGTACTTATAGCCCACTGCAGCATCCCATCCAGTGAAGAAAACCCGCCGTCAAGTTCATCATTGTATTGCTCGACGTTGTGCAGTAAATTCTCTTCCTCCTTTACAGTAGACCTTAATGGCCCTCCCGAAGAAAGATTACTGTCTATGCCATCGACCGTTGCGTTCATCAAACCCGAAACAAATCGAAGCAGCAAAATCAACCCTAGCATCCTGATTCCCATTAAAAGGACAAGTAATCCAGCCAAAGCTCGCTGGGGACCGACCGATGCGAAGGGGTAAAGTTTTCCCTTACTTTAAACTAAGATCAACTCAAGCACCGGACGAACTTACAAGTAGTCGTTTACTCAGTCGATCAGGTCATGACATTTTCGGCGGTTTATCCCGTAGCAAGTAGCAAGTAGCAAGGTTGTCAAATCTGAGTAACCGTTTGTTATAAAGAATTGGTGGAGAAGGCATGGATTTTGGGTGTGCCAGTGAGTATTTATCTTCCCTCATTTGAGGGAATATGCTTTCCATCAGAAGGTGGAAGGAAAGCTGTAATCTTCTTAGGAAAGTGTTTTTTGACAAATTTACCCCTGAAATTTAAATTTGGCGGGAAGTTCAACTTAGCGGAAAGTTCAAACTTGGCGGGAAAGTTTGAATTTGGCGATTTTTTTTTTCACAAGTTCGAATTTAACAATAATATATTTTAGCAAAAAAAATATTTTTTCTTTTTATTTTGAATTAATTTTTTTGAGGGTAAAATAGGCATTTCCTAATTCTTTACCAACTACCACATCTTCATTTTCTTCCTACCAAACAACTCAAACCATCTTCCCTCATCTTTTAAATCTTCCTTTCCTTTCATTTCCCAAATCTTCTTCAGAACAAACGGGGCGAGAAAGTACGTAAACTCGAAAACAAAATCATAAGAATTAAAATTATATTATTCAATAATTTGATTTAAATATATTTTAAATTTAAATAACTAAAATTAAATTTATTAACATTTATAATTTATCATACTTAACATAAAAATTTATGTGAAATCCGCATTCTAATATAAAGTCACTAAATATAATTAAATAAAACTAATTATAAATTTAATAAAGATTGTTCTAGTGTAGAACACAGATGTCTAGCCTGATGGGCTAGTGCTTCGATATTGGATCAATAAACTCTGCCTGAATATCTATGTGGCAAATATCCAAGAGAACGTGGGATCACGGTACACAGACGAGGCTTTCGCCAAAGGGGGTACTGTGTGTGTACAGTGTGACAGTATGTAAATAGTTCAAGGTTTAGAACGTGTGTACCTTAAGGTTTAACCTCTGTATTTCTAGAGTGTACCTTAGACTGAGTTCCATGGGCCCAGAATGACCGGCCTGTCAACATTTTGCCAGGAGCCGGAAGCCGGGGTGTCCCCGAAGCCATCCCAGTCCAACCCATCAACTATTACGAGCCCCCACCTCGCGCAAGGCTGGAATCCCTTCCTGACAGATACCTCGGCCCGTGCTGGGATTGTATTGCCTCCAGCTCCTTCTATATAGCGAGCGGTCAGGATTCCCTGGCGAATGCTACTTTAGGCTCCTGCCAACATAGGTCCTCCTCGACTCCTACCCCCGTCACTAAGACTCAGACTCATCCCAGTCCCGTCCTCCTACCCCCACGTCATAGCTTGCATGCTTCAGGTATATAGTTAGGATTTTGATTCTAATTTTATTGCTATATAGGTATATATGGAGTCGCCGTCATCATCCGACCGGACGCCCTCAGTCCATGGGGAGTCAGATTCCGCTAGTCCCCCTCAAATTTTACTTAGGAAATACCCCTGGGTCACTCATGGGGTGTTGACAACACACTCTCTGATGTCCCAATCTGACGTCGACCGGCTTGACTTGGGCGAGACTACTAGCTGCATCTTAAGTCCTCCCTCCGATGTTGAACCTGTATGCTCTGTGCATGAAGGAACCAATCCCTCTTTCTTCTTCTTCTTTCGGGATTACGCCACCCGGCTCGGTATTCGCTTCCTGTTTACCGAGTTCCAGATATCTGTTCTTAATTATCTCCGACTAGCTCCTTCACAGCTTCACCCTAACGGGTGGGGTTTTCTGCTTGCTTTTGAGCGTCTCTGTAACTCCTTTCATACCCTGTACAGCCGCCATATTTTTTTTTATTTCTTTTGTCCCTTTACTCCTCGTTCTAGTAAGGAACCTGCAGAGTTGAGGGGTTTGACCTCAATCCGGGGGGTTCCCGGTAGGAAGCTTTTCCACGCCTTCTCCGAGTTCTTCAAACATTTTAAGACCGGTTTTTTTAAGGTGGTTGCCATACCTGAACAACAACCCTGGTTCCTTCACGGGCCCGAGTCCAAAGAGGTGGAATGGAGATTTCCACTATACTGGATCAATAATCATCACAATAAGCATTCTACCAGCTACCAGGTCGACCCAGATGACCTTCCTGCCAAAGATGTCAGCTCTGTGTCTCGCCTGGTTGCTTACGTCAATGAACATGGCATAAAAAATGTCGCCTCAGTCCTTTCTGGGCTCCCTATCGAGCCCCGCCAGGCCCCGCGTATACTTTACATTGTTGAGTTAATCTTTTTTTATTTTCAACATATGATTATTCCACTTTTTTGCTCTAATGTGTTTCCTTTTCTGTCGTGCAGCTCAAGGTATGGAACCTCTGCCCCGATATCTGACTCACGTGAATCCAGCCCCCGGGGGGTCGAGTACGGTTAAGCCGAGAAAGAGGTCTGCTCCTGAGCCTCGCAAGGCCAAGGCTGACGCGGATGCCTTGGTGAGGGTGCCCAAAAAGACTAAGGCCAGCCAGGCGACTTCCCCAGACAACCCTATAATCTTGCCCTCTATTGGCTCCGCCCAAGTCACTTTGACCTCCCGCACAGTCATAGAAACTCCAGCTCCCTCCTCCTCGACTCTCCCTCCTCCGCCACCTTTGCCCAAGCTCTCGTGCAGTCATACGTGGAGCAAAGGAAGGACCAAAGAACTGTCTGTAGCTTTTCTTCTTCCTCGGCGTTATACGGACAGTGTCCCGTTCTCGGAAGTGGATGAGACCAAGCTCTGGGACATCCAGAAGTATACTCTGAAGGCCGCCGGGGTGGTGCAGGCCATGAGCATCCTAAATCATAATCACGTTGAAGCCAGCGCCGTGTTGAATCAAGTGAAGGCGGAGAAAGATGGCGCGGTGGCGGAGAAAAGGAAGGCGGAGGAAGCTCAACAAGTAGCTTAGGCCAAGAAGAGCAAATTAAACGACGAGCTTCTGATGACCCGAGAGGCTCTGGATAAGGCGAATCGGGAGCTTATCCAGATGCAGGCGGCCCATGAAAAGGACATCCAAGCCCTGCGGGTTGTGCAGACCCAACGGGGGGAGTTAGCCAAGGAGTTGGGTGAGACCAAAGCTGCCTTGGTGGATGCCCAGAAAGCTTATTCCGACTACTCCGACACGGTGAAGGAGACCGCGAAGGACACTTTTGACATGGCCCTAGCTCAAATCCGACACTTGAATCCTGACATCAATCTAGAACTTGCCGGGTTCCACTACAGGGCTTATCTCCGAGGTGGCCAGCTTATCCCACCTCTTGCGTCTCCCGTGACTACATCGGTTTCAGAGCTTGACGGCAGAGACCGGGCTGGTAAGGGTGAAGAGGAGACCTCGGCTAGTGCTCTTGTTGGTGGTGAAAACGATGTCTCCAACCCATCCGCTCCCACCAATTGAACCCCTAGTTTTTGTATTTTTGGGCGCTGATGCCCTCTTAACTATTGCCGATTTTGATTTCAGTTTTGTGAACAATTTGACTGTCGGTAGTAAATTAGCTCCTTTTTGATTAAATAGAGCTTGCTTTCTTGCCTTTTACTTTATTTATCATTTTGTGAATCCCAAACCACGCTGGAGATTCAATGACCTGGCCAGTGTCTAACGTATACAAAATGCGCTTTTGTTCTTTTGGTAGCTATGACCGGGTATTAGGATAGGGGTTTTCAGTTTAACCGCGCTACTGAGTTTTGGTTCCGTTGTCCGGGATCGTAACCAGGATAAGGGCAAATTGTCACATGTTCAGCCGTGGTGTAGGAACGCATACTTAAACATTTTGCCCTAATCAGGGCCCGGATAACAATTCACCTTCTTATCTAGGAGCAAGTTTTGTGATGCATCAAACTTTTGCAAAGGCTTTTGACAGCGACTTGAGTAATTAAAAACCCGAGCTTGTTGGCCCTAGTGTCATTCTTTCAACCAAGCTGGTGTATGACTGGGTTTAATGACCCGAGTCTTCGTGCGTTCCTTTGCAGGCGTATGGAAAGACGTTAAAATAGTCTATAAATTGAATCTCCACTGAGGAATTCTTCGTTAATTCAAGAAATAATCCGCTTTAAAGAGCTGATAACTTTAAATAAGGAAATCACATAAGTACGAAAAGAAAACTAAAATGGAAATATTGTCATTAAAATTAACTTACTCGGACATGGTATATCCGACACATTATAGGTGTGGCATCCGGGTCTAGCTATAGTAGACTTTCAGCTTGTCGACGTTCCACGTCCTTTTGATTTGCTTCCTTGCCAAGGTTTCCAGAATATAGGCCCCTTTTCCGAGCTTCTCCTTAACCCGGTAAGGGCCTTCCCAATTTACGGCTAACTTGCCATCCCTGGCGTTTTTATTTCTGACGTCGGCTCTTCTGAGTACGAGGTCTCCCCTGTCTTAGGACGGGGGCCTCACTTTTCGATTGTACTTGGCTGCGATGAGTTGCTTCATGGCCATATCTCAGTAGTGTACCGTAACCCTCACTTCGTCCATGAAATCTAATTCTGTCATTAGTTCTTCGGTGTTCATTGCCTCGCCTTCCTGGAGAGCCTTCGATCTCCTCCACAAGGGCTGGCCTATCTCAATCGGGATCATCGCCTCGCATTCATAGGTCAACCTGAAAGGGGTTTCCTGGGTTGAAGTTTGAACGCTGGTCTTGTAACCCCACAGCACGCTGTAGAGTTGTTCGACCCAACTGGATTATGCCTCCTGCATCCGCTTCCTTAAACCTTTGAAGATTATTTTGTTAGCAGCTTTAGCCTGTCCATTAGACTGGGGATGTTCTACAAAAGCGAAATGCTGCTCGATGCCGAGGTCCGAAATCATCTCTTGAAAGCCTTTGTCAACAAACTGGGTCCCGTTATCCGTGACTATCTCCGCAGGTACTCCAAACCGCAACATAATGCTATGTCGGAAGAACCAATGTATGTGAGTCGAAGTGATTGTTGTTAAAGTCTCGGCTTTTATCCACTTTGTAAAGTAATCGACAGCGACTACTAGCCACCGGAGTTGTCCGGGTGCTGTTTTAAATTATCCCAAAAGATCCATCCCCTATTTATAGAAAGGCCACGAGGCCGAGATGTTCTTCAATTCCGCAGGAGGGAGCCAGATGATTTTGGCGTGCTTTTGGAAACTGTCGCATTTCTGCACAAACTCCTTGGAATCTGCTACCATGGTCGGCCAGTAATAGTCTGCTCGTAAAGCTTTCCTGGCTAAAGCTTTTCCTTCCATATGTTGGCCGTTGATTCCTTTGTGTATCTCTGCCAAGACGTATTTTACCTCGGCCGAATTTAAGCACATCATCATTGGAGAGTGGAGTCCTCGTCGGTATAACTGATCGTCCACCATAGTGTACATGGCGGCCTCTCGAACCAACTTTTTCGCTTTGGAAGGGTCGAAGGGGATGATTCCTCTTTCTAAATAGTCTTCAATTGGTTCCGCTAGATTTTGTTGCACCACGGTTCTGTGGTTTCCCGGCCCCTTCATACTAGCTAGCTTGGACAAGATATCGGCTCTGATGTTCTCCTCGCGTGGGATGTGGGTGACCGTCACCTCTTCAAAGTCAGAGATCATTTCCCTTGCTCTGTTAAGGTATTTGGCTAGCAGAGGCCCTTTTGCTTGGTAGGTTCCCTCGATCTGTGCTGCTATAAACTGAGAGTCGGTTAGGACCTTTACTCTCCGGGCTCCATGCCCCTTTGCCTGTTGCAGCCCGACCAACACTTCTTCATATTCTGTCTGGTTATTCGAGGTTGGGAAGTTGAGGTGAAGTGAATGCTCGATCGCGACCCCTTCTGGGTTTTCGATTATAATCCTAGCTCCACTTCCCTTGGCGTTTGATGAACCATTCCCTTACAAAATCCGCCAGTGCTTGTGATTTGATCGCGTGCCAGGCTTTATATGTGATGTCGAACTCGGATAACTCTATTTCCCAACTAATCATCCTGCCAGCCAAATCCGGTTTGTGCAACACTTGTCGGATTGGTTGACTGGTTCGAACGACGATATGGAATCCCTGGAAGTACTAGCGTAACCTTCTTGCCCCTTCTCTAGTTTCTGATACCTCAGTTCCGAGCTCTGCAGCGCTTTGCTTACGAAATAGATCGGTTCTTGGCCGTTCTCTGTTTCCCGAACCAAAATTGCACTCACAGCTTCTTCCCCCACCGATAAGTAGAGGAATAGTATCTCTCCGGTTTCAAGTTTTGACAAGACTGGCGGGGTTGCCAGGCATTTCTTGATCTTGTCAAATGCAGACTCGCATTCCGGGTTCCATCCCCCTTGCGCCTCCTTCTTCAGAAGTTTGAAGAAAGGAAGAGCCTTTTTTGCCGATCTTGGTAAGAATTTAGTTAGCGCTGCCAATCTTCCTGTCAACTGTTGGACTTCTTTCTTGTTCCGAGGGGCTTTCATGTCTAGGATCGCCTTACATTTGTCCGGGTTGGCTTCGATTCCACGGCTTGTTAACAGAAACCCCAAGAATTTCCCGGCTGGGACTCCGAATGCGCATTTGGCCGAGTTCAGACGGATTTGATACGCCCGCAGTTTCTCAAAGGTTTGCTCCAAGTCCTGGATATGATCTTCGGGGTCCTTTGACTTGACGATCATGTCGTCAATGTAAACTTCTACGTTTCGTCCGAGCTGGTCTTCAAAGACTCGATTCATCATTCTCTGGTATGTGGCCCCGGCATTCTTCAAACCGAAGGGCATCACATTATAGCAATAGTTAGCTCTTTCGATTATGAAAACCGTCTTCTCTTGATCCTCCGGATGCATCGCGATTTGGTTGTATCCGGAGTAGGCATCCATGAAGGATAATAACTGGAACCCGGCCGAGTTGTCCACCAATTGGTCAATGTTGGGCATCATATATGAATCTTTGGGGCAAGCTTTGTTCAAGTCTTTGTAATCCGTGCACACCCTCCATTTACCATTTGGTTTCATAACCATAACCACGTTTGATAACCATGTAGTGTACTGTATTTCTCTGATGAATCTGGCCTCTAATAGTTCGTCGACGTGCTTTTCCAGTGCAACCTGCCTGTCTGATCCTTGCTTCCTCTTCTTTTATGCCACGGGTGCTGATCCCAGACAGATAGCCAGCTGAAAGAGATTTGCCATGATCTCCTAAAATAACCAGATTAGAAAAGGATTTGCAGTATAATGTAACCTGGGTCGTTTCCCAACGAATTCACAATCGGTTTAAATCAGTAATAGCGAAACAGAACAGTAACAAATTGGGGTTTTTGATTCAAAAGAGATTAAAAACGAAAATATGCAGAAACAGATTAACAACGATCAACCCAACATCTAGATTCTAGAAACTCCCATCATTGAACGAAAAATGAACGAACTCACGTTTGGTTCCGGACGAACCGAAATCTCTGTGTTCGTCCAGAAAATCCCTCGACTAGATGATCCCCTAGAATCTGTCCGAACATTGGCGTCTCACTGTGCGATCGCACAGCAACACTGTAACCTAGTTCGAACTCAGTCCTTGGGATGAACCAAACCGAATATTAAATCTAATATTCGAACTATTTTCAGAAATCGAATCCGATAAGATGAAAACAGAAACGAGTAAAGTTACCAATTAAGCACAAGTTCTCTGGACGAACCGTGGAATCATCAACGTTGGGTTAATCACAGAAGTTTAGCCGAACATGGCTGGGAAAAACGAAGAACAGATGAATAACACGAAGAACATGAAGAACATTTGAGAGAATTCAAAAACTCTTATTTTGATCCACCAAAGTCTAAAAAGGTGAATGAATAATTGTTTGTGGCTGTTTCCTCACTTAACCTAAAATGGAAAAATGAAATGGGGCTCCAACCCACAATTCAGGCCCAAAACGGAAAAGAATAAAAAATGGGCTTTAATTACAAAATTCGAGCCCAAATCAAAATCTGACTTCGGCTCCAAAATCGACCGCCCTCTTGCCCGAATTTTCCCTCCATGTCTTCATAACAATTGTAGCTCTCTGAATAATCTGAAATATGAAACAAAAATTAGGCAAATCCGATGTCTGGTTCAAGAGTTATGGTAAAAATAGTGAAGCAATGTAAAACTGAAATTTTATTATTAAAATGGCTAAAATATAATCAAAGGCCCAAAACCCAAATAAGTATAAAAGCCATGATTTATTAACTAAAGAGTCCTAAATTATTAATCAAGAGATAAAAAAGAAGTGTATAAAATATTCAATTATCAAATTCCCCTACTCTTATCTTTTTGCACTCCTGAGCAAAATTCAAAGAAAAAGACCTAAAGGAGAAACTCTTCTTTTTTAACAATTGCTAACAATGCAAAAATTGAACAAGGGACACAAAGCTCCAAAAGACCAATCAATCAAGACCAAAATCCCTTCATCTCAAATTACAATTCATGGTAATCTCAATCAATGATGCTAATCACAAAAGATGGTCTCTCAATTGATGCGCTCAATCAATCAATCTCTCAAGTGTTTAAGGTAAATAAGTGTATCACTCAAATTCTACTCAAGAAAATTGTTCTACCATAAGCTTGCTCAATTTCTACGTCTCCACTACTCATAACACATGCATGCACAAATCAAGAGAGCTTATTATTAAAGGTTGTAATGGGGTTAGGGTGAAGGTAGGTAATAGTATGGAATGAGAGGCTAAGCACCCAAGAAATTAAAAAGAGCATTGATTAACACAATCATTCTCTATGTATGAAAAAATTTATTTTACTCATATATCTCCTTTCTTTCTATGTATTTTCTTTCTTTCTTTCTTTCTTTCTTTCTTTCCTTCTTTTCTTTTCTCTCTTTTTTTTTTCTTTTGTTTTTGTTTTTTTTTTCTTTTGTTTTTTTTTGAAGAACTATATACATAATCACAATGACAAAATCAAATATCTCCCCCCACACTAACTGTTGCACTCCTGAGCAACCCCCACACTTAAACACAAAACCAAGGTGAAACCAATGCTCAATAAATTTCCAAGGTGCGGAATAAAATGGTTTTACATTTAGGCTTGTAATGTGGCTTAGAAAAGAATGAGTTGAAAAGGCAAATGGGCTAGCAAAGGAAACATAATGCAAGGGAAAGCTATTTGGCCAAAGTGGGGAAAATAAAAGAAAGAAAACAAGCTTCTATCATATTTATGCATGTAAGTGAAAAATGTAGTTTCAAAAAGAAAAGGAGCAAGTTCTAGAGAACACAAATCGGAGCAGATGCACACATGAAAGAAAGAATGGTAAAAGATGAATTCCATTCAAGCAGGCCCAAAACCTCACAAGGTCAATACCAACTTAGGCAATCAACAACATCAAATCAACTACCAAGACATGCAATCGAAGAGTCAGGAATTGCAGACCAAACAGAATGATCCATTAAAACCAAAATGTCCAAGTTCATAATATGTAGCAATCATAGAAAGAGAGAATGTATTTATTTTCAAAAAGCAAAGTAGAAAAAGGAAAACAAATAAAAGAGATAGAGGGAGAAGAAAGAAGAATACTCCCAAAGGGTTTATGGAGGGTAAGTGGCATCAATGAGGAGAATCTCTGCTTCCTCGTACATTCTTAGGATCCCTCATGAAATTGCTTGAGGCGATGCCCATTTATCTTAAAGGTTCTTCCTGTGGGTGGATCACATAACTCAACAGCACCAAATGGAAAAATGTTAGTGATCTCAAAAGGGCCATCCCATTTAGATCGAAGCTTACCAGGCATAAACTTCAGACGGGAGTTAAACAGAAGAACTTTCTGGCCCATAAAAAATTCTTTCCTCAGAATATGCTTATCATGGAATGCCTTAGTCTTTTCCTTGTATAACCGTGAACTCTCATAGGCATCCAATCTAAGTTCATCCAACTCTTGCAATTGTAGCTTCTGCTCCATCCCAGACTTAGCCAAATCCATGTTACACTGCTTAATGGCCCAATAGGCTTGATGCTCTAACTCAATCGGAAGATGACATGCCTTACCAAAGACAAGCCGATAAGGAGACATCCCAATCGGAGTCTTGTAGGCGGTGCGATATGCCCACAAAGCATCCTCTAATCGCTTACTTTCCGGGTAGAGTTAACAGTCTTCTGAAGGATTTGCTTAATCTCTCTATTTGAGACTTCAAACTTGACCATTGGTCCGAGGATGGTATCTTTGTGGAGACCTTGTGAAGCACTCCATACTTGCGTAACAAGGCACCCATGCTTCGGTTGCAAAAATGGGAGCCCTGGTCATTGATAATAGCTCTAGGAATGCCAAATCTGCAGAAAATGTTAGACCTAACAAAATCCACCACCACAAAAGAATCATTAGTCCGAGTGGCTTTTGCCTCAACCCATTTCGAGACATAATCAACAGCTAGCAGTATGTAAGTATAACCATGAGAAACAGGAAATGGACCCATAAAATCAATACCCCAGACATCAAATATCTCACAAAACAATATTGGGTTCTGGGGCATCTTATGCCTACGGGAAATATTCCTTGCCCTCTGACAATTATCACATGACTTACAAAACAAATGGGAATCATGAAATAGGGAAGGCCAAAATAATCTACTGTCTAACACTTTCCTAGCAGTTCTTTGGGGTCCAAAGTGACCACCACATGCAGAAGCATGAGCAAAATGCAATATAGAGTGAAACTCATGATCAGGCACACATCTCCTAAATACTTGGTCACTACAAAATTTCCACAGATAAGGGTCATCCCAAACATAATATTTAGACTCACTTTTCAATTTAAAGGTTTGAGCCCTAGTAGAGTCTATAGGAAAAACACCAGCTACCAAGTAGTTAACTAGATCAGCATACCATGGAAGCTTACCTTGCAGCTGTAGAAGCTGCTCATCAGGGAAATCATCCCGAATAGAAGAGGGGATAGAGGGAGAATGGGTGATGCGACTCAAGTGGTCAGCTACCCAGTTTTGTGCTCCACTTCTGTCTCAAATCTCAACATCAAACTCTTGGAGCAATAACATCCACCGGATGAGTCGTGGCTTAGCATCTGCCTTTTTCAAAAGAAACTTTAAAGCAGCATGGTCAGAGAAAACAATTACTCTACTAGCTAGCAGATATGACCTAAACTTATCAAAAGCAAAGAGAATAGCATTTAACTCCCTTTCGGTAGTGGTGTAATTAGACTGGGCAGGATCCAAAGTCTTGGAGGCATATGCAATCACATGAGATGCTTTATCGACCCACTGTGCCAAGATAGCACCAACCGCATAGTTGGAAGCATCACACATCAACTCGAAGGGGATGCACCAATTAGGGGGCTGGATCACTGGGGTTGTAGTCAGGCAACGCTTCAGATGATCGAAGGCCGCCTTGCAAGCATCATCAAATACAAATTCAATGTCCTTATGCAGAAGGTTGGACAAGGGTCGGGCAGTCTTGCTAGAATCCCTAATGAAACGCCGATAGAAACCTGCATGACCAAGAAAAGAGCGAACTTCCCGCACAGATACGGGGTAAGGCAAAGCAGTAATCATATCTATCTTAGCAGGGTCTACCTCAATCCCTTTCCTAGACACTATGTGTCCCAAGACTATACCTGACTCAACCATAAAGTGACACTTCTTATAATTTAGCACAAGATTAGACTCAATGCACCTATGCAAAACTCTAGACAAATTAGCTAAGCATGAATCAAAATCAGACCCATATACAGTGAAATCATCCATAAAAACCTCCATGCAGTCCTCTAGAAACTCAGAGAAAAAATTTACCATACAACACTGAAAGGTACCAGGTGCGTTGCAGAGGCCAAAAGGCATCCTTCGGTAGGCATATGTTCCAAAGGGGCATGTGAAGGTCGTCTTCTCCTGATCCTCAGGAGCAATATGGATTTGGAAATATCCGGAGTAGCCATCCAAGAAGCAGTAATGAGACTTACCAGCCAATCGCTCTAACATCTGATCAATGAAAGGTAAAGGGTAATGATCCTTGCGAGTGGCTTGGTTGAGTCTCCTATAGGCAATGCAAACTCTCCAACTATTCTAAACTCGAGTAGGAATAAGTTCATTCTTCTGATTGGCTACCACAATGACTCCGGATTTCTTAGGAACCACCTGGACCAGGCTAACCCACTAGCTATCAGAAATGGGATAGATGATACCAGCTTGTAAAAGCTTAGTGACCTCCTTCTTCATCACATCACGGATAAGGGGATTAAGGCATCTCTGAGGTTGCCTCACCGACTTAGAGTCCTCTTCCAAAAGAATTTGATGCATACACATAGAGGGGTTGATGCCAACGATATCAGCTAATGTCCACCCAACGGCTTTCTTGTTCGCCCTCAATAAGCTTAGCAGCTTCTCTTCTTGTTCAGGAAGAAGATTATTTGCCACAATGACTGGCAACTGTTCATCCACCTCCAAAAATGCATACTTCAGGTGATCTGGAAGGGATTTTAACTCAAGTTTCGGTGGTTGCTCAGTGGAAGGAAGAAGCTTGGGTGGTTGTTGCAACAACTCGGATGTCATCACACTGGAAATGCATGAAACCACATTCAAAGAAGCGGAAAGAAGCGTGTCTACACGGCTCAATGTTAACATCGAATTCAGCTCATCAAAATCGAGTTAAGTTCATCAAAATCGAATCGGGATGCACATCGGGATCGGGATGAAGCTCAAACTCGAATCAATATCGAATCCACAAGTAATGCAGAATCACCCAACAAGTCGAATCACCAAATAATGCAAAGCATTAACCAAATGAGTGCAAACAAAGCACCATTCATTATCAAAGCATATGCACAAATGGCGGAATCACTCTCGGATGAAAACTCGGGATAATCAAGACACCAATCGCCAAGAACATCATCCACAAGATCATCAATCACATCAATACGTAGAAAATAGAATGCTCTTCCCTAGGATGTTTCATGGCATCAAAGATATTAAAATTTACGAAATATCACCGAACTCCATGGAAAGAGTACCGGAATGCACATCTATCTTAGTCCTATTTGTTTTCATGAAAGGCCTCCCTAGAATGATTGGTGACCTGCGATAGAAGACTCATCCTCCATATCTAAGATGTAAAAATCAGCGGGGAATATCAATTCATTAACTTTGACTAATACATCTTCAACTAAACCAGAAGGATGGGCATTACTCCTATTAGCTAATTGAACAATAACACCAGTTGGACGCAAGGGACCAAGACCAAGAGATCTATAAATAGATGCAGACATGACCTTAATAGAAGCACCTAAATCTAGCATGCAATCATCCAATCTATAGTTACCAATAATGCAAGGGATAGAAAACGTCCCTGGATCCTTGCACTTGCGAGGCATGGTAATTTGGATAAGGGCGATACATTCTAGTTCAAACTCACTCATTCATTCCCCTTCAGTCGCCTCTTGTTGGTGCATAACTCTTTCAGAAACTTGGCATATTTAGAAATTTGTTTGACTGCATCTAAGAGAGAAATATTGATCTCTACTCTTCTGAATGTCTCAAGTATATCCTTCTCTTGTGCTTTTTCTGCCAACTTCTTGGATCGAGGGGCTCTCTGAGGGAAAGGAAGAGGAATGAGAATGTCTTCATCTTCACCTTGCTGCATTGCCTTTTTGTTTTTAGAGTTAATCTTCACATTATCTGACTCTTTCTCTGATGTGGGAGTCACATACGTAGGCGGGTTGAGGTTCCTCCAACCGCTTGCCGGATCGAAGGAGATAGCACTCACATTCCCCTTGGGATTAGGAATTGTTTGTGAAGGAAGAGTGTTGGATCCCGAGGTTGAAGCTGATTCAATGATGTTGCCAACTGCCCAATCTGTGTTTGCAAACTCTGAATGGAAGTGTCAGTTTGCTGTTGGAACTGCATATTGGCTGTGACAAATTGCTTCATCATATCCTCCAATAAGGAACCACTACTACTAGCCTGTTGTTGTGCCGCTTGTGGAGGTGCACATATGGCTGGTTGAGGAGGTGGTGCTGGCAAAGGAGGTGCAGATTGTTGTTGGAAATTACGTGGTCTGTCTTTGTCTCTCTTTGGTAATTCAGTCGTTGATATTGGTTACTCGGTTCGATTCGGTTCCAACGGAAATTGGGGTGATTTCTCCATCCCGGATTGTAAGTATTAGAATAAGCATTATTCTGCTGGTATTGTGGCTTTCCTGGAAAAACACCCACTGCAGCTACCGACTGGTCTTGATAAGCAAGATCATGCAAAGTAGGGCAAGAATCAGTAAAATGACAAGGGTCATAACAGAACCCACATGAGTACCCAATCTGAGGAGGGGAAGATTGTACTATTTGTGTCACTGCCCACTGCCTCACAAGGGAAGTCAGATCATCAAGTCTATTCTCTAATCTCTGAGAATCGTACTGGACCGGAGGTGTTTGAATCTGGTAAACAGGAGTACTATTGGCCCTGGTGCCAAATTGCTGAGAATTAGCAGCCATAGTAGATATCAACTCTCGGGCCTCTTCAGGTGTCTTGCTATCTAAGGCCCCACCACTAGATGCATCCACGAAACTTTTATCCATCGGTAGCAAACCGGAATAGAAATATGTAATTAGGAGTTGGTTCGAAATCTGGTGGTGTGGACAGCTAGCACACAATCGTTTAAACCTCTCCCAATACTCATACATGGTCTCCCCATTGATTTGTTTAACACTACTGATCTCCTTCTGAATAGCAATGGCTTTTGAGGAAAGAAAGAACCTCACTAGGAATAACTTCTGCATATCACCCCAACTCCCAACAGATGTTGGTTGCAAATTGTATAGCCAATCCTTAGCCACACCATCTAGGGAAAATGGAAAAGCTCTCAGCTTAATGTGTTCCTCATCAATTGCTTGAGGTTTCATTGTGCTGCATACCACATGGAACTCCTTTAGATGCCTGTGAGGACATTCACCTGCAAGACCATGAAACTTGGGCAACAAATGGATAAGACCAGATTTTAGTTCAAAGTTAGCAGCAAGTTCAGGATATTGAATACACAAATTTTGATTGCCCACATCAGGGGTAGCTAATTCGGACGATTTTCTTGTTCTTCTACCATAATTTCTGAGTTAGCAAAATTGCTACTAGAATCAGTGAAAACAACAAGACTATCAGAAGTACTATCAGAGTCAAGATCAACAGAATGGACACAATCAGACTCAAGTTCAATGTCCAATTCAGTATTAATCCCACGACTTAGCCTAACAACTCTTCTAGCAGTAAGAATTGTTTTTTCTATTTCAGGATCAAATGGCAACAAGTCTTCTGGATTAGTAGTACTCCTAGTACTCATGCAGCATAAACACAAGGCAGAATTTGCAGATAATTAGAATTACGAAAATGCCACCAGAAAATCAGAATTACGAAAATGCCACTAAAAGTGGTAAAAAGTAGGAAACACTAAGATGACACACACAAAAACACAAAAAGCAAAAACCTATGTTGGAATTTGACCAAAACAAGTCCAAAACACTATCAAACGATTTTTAAAATTTATGGGACTTGGACAGAGCAACTCCTAGACCATTGGGGAACCCAAAAATGGAATAAAAAAACTTCAAAATTGAAAAAGTGGTCTAAACGATAGAATTTGGCTAAAATATTGATTTTCCATGTGTCCTGTGAGTTAGGCCATTTCCTATCACCTTGCAAAATTTCAAACCATTCAAAGATACTCTGAAAAAAATGCCCTAGTAGAAATCAAAAAATCGAAACTTAAAACAGCGAAAAAGTGGTCTAAACGTTGGAATTTGGGGAAAATATGTCAGACCTCACTACCAAAGAGAGTGATTCTTGTTTAGAATGCCCAATTCCTTGTGAATAAGACCTGTTTTGAGTGATTTGGGTCAGAAAAATTTCTGTCCAGCCACCCGAACCATCGAAAACTACTGTTACTAATGAAACCGATGCAAATTCCCCGGCAGCGGCGCCATATTTTGAAAGAGATTTGTCATGATCTCCTAAAATAACCAGATTAGAAAAGGATTTGCAGTATAATGTAACCTGGGTCGTTTCCCAACGAATTCACAGTCGGTTTAAATCAGTAATAGCGAAACAGAACAGTAACAAATTGGGGGGTTTTTGATTCAAAAGATATTAAAAACGAAAACATGCAGAAACAGAATGAAATATGAAAAAAAAAATTAACAACGATCAACCCAACATATAGATTCCAGAAACTCCCATCATTGAACGAAAAATGAACGAACTCGTGTTTGGTTCTAGACGAACCGAAATCTCTGCGTTCGTCCAGAAAATCCCTCGACTAGATGATCGCCTAGAATCTGTCCGAACATTGGCGTCTCACTGTGCGATCGCACAACAACACTGTAACCTAGTTCGAACTCAGTCCTTGGGATGAACCAAACTGAATATTAAATCTAATATTCAAACTATTTTCAGAAATCGAATCTGATAAGATGAAAACAGAAACGAGTAAAGTTACCAATTAAGCACAAGTTCTCTGGACGAACCGTGGAATCATCAACGTTTGGTTAATCACAGAATTTTAGCCGAACATGGCTGGGAAAAACGAAGAACAGATGAATAACACGAAGAACATGAAGAACATTTGAGAGAATTCAAAAACTCCTATTTTGATCCACCAAAGTCTAAAAACGTGAATGAATAACTGTTTGTGGCTGCTGCCTCACTTAACCTAAAATGGAAAAATGAAATAGGGCTCCAACCCACAATTCAGGCCCAAAACGGAAAAGAATAAAAAATGGGCTTTAATTACAAAATTCGAGCCCAAATCAAAATCTGACTTCGGCTCCAAAATCAATCGCCCTCTTGCCCGAATTTTCCCTCCATGTCTTCATAACAATTGTAGCTCTCTGAATACTCTGAAATATGAAACAAAAATGAGGCAAATCCGATGTCTGGTTCAAGATTTATGGTAAAAATAGTGAAGCAATGTAAAACTGGAATTTTATTATTAAAATGGCTAAAATATAATCAAAGGCCCAAAGCCCAAATAAGTATAAAAGCCATGATTTATTAACTAAAGAGTCCTAAATTATTAAATAAGAGATAAAAAGAAGTGTATAAAATATTCAATTATCACCAGCCTGTGACAACAAAATCTGGGGTTGATCCCGGGTATTTCTGCCGATGTCTAGGCGAATATATCTCGGTTCTTCTTTAAGAAGTCCTTCAATCAGTCTTTTAACTTCAGACTCATTGCTCCGCCAATTTTAGTGATCTGGGAGGGCTCGCTTCCCAGTATGAAGTCTTCTAGTTCCCCTTCTGGCTCTGGGCGTGGGACCTCAGGCTTTTCTCTGAGATCGAGTTCTACCATGCTTACTAGATGTCCTGCCTGTCCTCTTCCCCCGCGCTTGTACTTCTTTCGCCTTTTCGAATCTGAGGTGGAGATGACGGACTGCTTTCACCTTCTCGGATCATCTCGAAATAGAACTGTCAAGATTCATTTTGGTCTCCGGCGATCGTGATAACCTTATTTTTGTTGTTTACCATCTTCAGCTTCTGATGCTTCGTGGAAACCAAAATATCCCATTTATGGATAGTCGGCCTTCCTAATATGATGTTATACGGAGAGGGGAAGTCGGTAATGATGAATCTTACCCGTTCTGATTTGAAAGCTTCCTTAATTCTCAACGTTAATCTGAGATCGATATAACCCCTGGGGGGAGAATGCTCGCCATTAAACCATATGAGGGTCGTTTTGCATGGTTTCAAATCCTCTGTATCCAGCTTAATCCTTTTGATAGCATCCCAACTAATGATGTCTTCCGAGCTCCTTGCGTCCACGAAAATCCTTTTTACCAGGCAATTTACCACGGTTCCCGTGATCACTAAACCATCCTGGTGGCTTGGGACTACGTCCTTCATGTCCTCGTTACGTAAAAGCTAATGGTGGAGGTGCCAGTTTGCTATGGTCTTCTTTAAATTTTGGGATGTCCCTTACAGAGAGGATTTCTCTCAAGTATTTCTAGTGCTGGCTTGTCGTGTCTCCTCCACCGCCTAAGGCTCTACTGATAACGCTGCAATTGAACTTTGCTTCTGGGAATTCCTCGTCATCACTGGGTGGCTTTCGCTGCTTATCTTCTTTCTTCTGGTCGTGGGCTGGGCTAGAACTTTGGCCCCCACGGTTACGTTTGTTATTTCTCTGCCCCGGAGTTTTGATCACATATTGACGCAATCTGCCATCTCGTACAAATTTCTCGATAGCATCACGGAGTTCATAACATTGATCCGTGGTGTGTCCCAGTTCGTCGTGAAACGCACAAAATTTGGACTGGTCCGTGTTGGCTCGATATCGGAGGGGTCGAGGTCTCTCAACTTTTTTCATCTTAGTCAGTGGCACCTCCTTCCAAATCTGAGAACGTGCAACATTCAAAGGGGTGTATCTATCATACTTAGCTTTTCCTTCAAATATGTCCCCCCGGGATCTGTTGTCTTGGTTTCGTCTGTTGGAATCTTCTTTTCCACTTTCGGATGGTCCTTTTCCTCGTGGGGGTGTATCCTTCCTCCTATCATTCCCGACCGCGTTGGCTATTTCCATTTTCTCCACCTCTAAGTTTTGCTTTGACTGCGTGTTGAACTCAGTGAGGGTATAAACTTTATTTTTTAAAATTGAATTCGCCAGCCGGGATGATGGATCCAGCCCATCGATGAGGCAATGTACGTGTATGCTCTTTGGGAGTGACCGTACCTGCAACGCAACCTCCTTGAATCTATCCAGGTATTTCTGGAGCGTCTCTCCACGCTGCTGCTTAATCTTGCTGAGAGCGAATTGGGACTTCGGCTGTTTCTTACTGGTTGCAAAGTTTAATTCGAACTTGGTTCCAAGGTCTTCAAAGTTCTGAATTGAATTGGTCAGCAGTGTGATCATCCACTTCTGGGCCGGCCCGGTCAGTGTGGCGGCAAAGAGTCGAGAAATAACCATCCCACCAATTTGGTGTACAAACATGAGTAACTCAAATGTATCAGGATGGGACCTCAGATCTTGGGTTTCGTCATACTTGGGCAAGTCTGCCAAGTCGAAGTCTTTCGGGTATGGCGCATTCGCTATCTCGTCCGAGAAGGCACTTCTGTTGTGCCCTATGGCGTATTTCATCTTATACTTCTTTGGGAAGCTTGCCTGCCAAGGTAATCTTTCAACATCTCGGTCTTCATCATCCAAGGTCCTCTCAAAATGCGCTTTCTTGTGGGACGAAACAGGATTCTGGACTCGTTGTCGCCCTGAATCTGTCTGTTGAGCTGTTGTACCAATTTCACGTTGCTTGGACCTCGGCTGCTCACTGCCCGTCTTTTATTTCCTTCCACGCCCGTCATCCCGGTTATTCTTCTGAATCATCGTCCCCAGCTGCTTGAAGCGGTCCTCCATCATCTGCTGCGTCACTCTGAAATCCTCCTGTCGTTGGAGGTTATTGCGCTTCTCCATATTCTCTATTCGCCTCAGCATTGAGTCCTGTGCTTTCTGTAGAAGAATAAAGTCCAGACTTGGGGCTGGGGTTTCTTGTGTCGTCGCGCCTTGAGGTTTGGCAGTCACTGCAGGGGAGGAAGCCGTGTCAGAGATGTCATTCCCTTGATTCGCGACATTGTCTTCTGGGACATCCTCGGGCAACGGAGGGTCTTGTGTTTGTTGCTGTTGACTCGCCTCGGCTTGTGGTGGATTTCTAGGCTGAGGGTTCTGACTGCTGCTTCTGGTATTAGCCATCGTCAGTCACAGGGATTGAAATTTAACGTCCCCACGGTCGGCGCCAATGTTCTGGTGTAGAACACAGATGTCTAGCCTGATGGGCTAATGCTTCGATATTGGATCAATAAACTCTGCCTGAATATCTATGTGGCAAATATCCAAGAGAGCGTGAGAACACTACACAGACGAGGCTTTCGCCAAAGGGGGTGTTGTGTGTGTACAGTGTGACAGTATGTAAATAGTTCAAGGTTTAGAACGTGTGTACCTTAAGGTTTAACCTCTGTATTTATAGAGTGTACCTTAAACTGAGTTCCATGAGCCCTGTGATCTGAGGCCCTCCTATCATAGCTGTCAGATATAGATTTATATATCATGGGATTATAGATAAGATAGGATTTCCCATTATTATAGGCAGATCCTAAGATATGATATATTTCATACTGGGCCACCTTCGGCATTGGGCCTAATGAGGGTCCGTAACAAAGATAATCAAATGTTGGATTATCATTATCTCCATTATCTTTAAATTCTTCACGTTCGCCATTATAATCTCCATTTGTATCACCTGCGTCATCATTATTATTATAATTTACCCTAACATCATCAATGTTAAAGTCAATATTAAGGTCAACACCAAATAATGGATTAGCTTTGACCAAAAAATAATAATAATAGATTAGCTATATTCTCATTAATTTTATGAGGTTGAAGAACCTTATCATCCTCTTCCTCCATATCGTCTCCATCTATCCTTCCTTCAGTAATACATTCATCATCAAAATATATATCATCAAAATCATAATTGAAAGCTCTACTATTTTGCTTTCTTGTGAGTTTCAAATTGCACATGACAAATGCCAACTCATTCATCTTCTTTTTATGCAAACGGTTTCTTTTATTGGAATGAATCTACCAAAAAAAATTGAAGGAAAAAACAATTTATTATTATTCTAACATTCAAGCAAAGTTACTTTAATTTTTTTTTAAAAAAAAAAGTAAAAATCTTACGATCTCAAAAGCACTCCAATTATATTCACAGCCAGAAGAATTGCAACATAAGCTAAGAATACGAATTGCAATTCTTTTAAATTTTGGGTATGCATCTCCATAAGAATCCCTCCATTCTGCTGGAGGTATTTTTTTCTTGATGCTTTTGCAGTTTGACGCCCAAACATACATCTTGCATTATGAAAGTCAATCAATTGAAACTCAATTTTGTTAAGCTCGTCTTGATCCCCAACCATCCTTGACAAACAATCATATAACTCTTGTTTAATTATATAATGAGGCTTTAAATTAGTGTCATAATGGAAATGAGGATTGAGGTAGTATGCTGCTGCATGTAAAGATTTATGTAGTTGAGCTTCCCACCTTTCATCAATTATATTCCATATAAGCTCATAACTATCACAAATCACAGTCAATAAAAAAAAAGGTCATTCCAGCAAAAAAAAATTTCAAATGATAAAAAACATAAAACTTGCATAATAAAATTAAGTACAAAAATTTAATTTAATACTTGCTTTTTTTTAACACTTAAAATTTTGTTTGATCTTTTCCTTCACACTTTCCATGGCTTCATGTATGAATCTCATGGCTGGCTTCTCTTCTGAATCTACTAAGCGAATAACTTTAACAAGAGGAGCAACACCTTTAAGGAATGTCACAATATTCTTCCACAAATTATTGTCCATAACACTTTTTGCTACTTCTTTTCCATCCTTGGTAGATGAAAATTTGCTATCCTTCCAATGTTGAGAATTAAACAAATTTACCAGGGGTACTCTATGCTCATTAAGACATGACAAAGTCATATATGCAGTGGCAAATCGAGTTGCAACAGGCCTAATTAAATCTTTTCCATTTGTGTATTTTCTCAAAAGGCTAATGAGCATTGATCTTGCATAAATATATGTTGTAATTTTTCTACCCCTGCCAATGGTTTCCTTATGCAATAAATTTTTTTTGTCAAAGTCCTCCAACATTAAGTCAATACAATGGGCTAGACATGGAGTCCAATACAAATGTTTTATTTTCTCCATTAATTTTTTCCCAGCTGCTTTATAATTTGCATCATTGTCAGTTACTATCCACACCACATTTTTTTTCACCTACTTTTTCCACAACCTCATGAAGCATCTCAAGTACTTTATCAATCGTCTTAGAAATTTCAGAAGTATCTAATGAATATAAAAATATTGTCCCTTTGGGACTATTCACTAGAAAATTGAAAATTGAACACCTTTTTCTATCAGTCCACCCATCAGATATTATGGAACAACATGTTGTCCATTCATTCTTAAAGTTCTCAAGCAAGGCCTGTGTTTTTTTTAATTCCAAGTTTACATTTTTTTCTCTGATCTCATGATAAAAAGGAGGCTTAAATCCTTGACCAAATCTTTCTATAACTTCACATATCTTTGTAAATGAAGGATTTTTTATACAATTAAAAGGTATAGCACTTGTATATATATATAAAAAAAAAATCAACCTATTTGTTGACAATGCCTCTTCTCTCAAGTCTCTCTTAAACATGTGATTAATGGTTGATTGTGTGTTGCCTACCCTTTTGCTATTATTTTTTGTATTTCTCAAGAAATTCGTTAGCCCTTTCTCTGAATTTTGAGACTCAACTTGTGTATGTGTACCTTGATCTTCATCACCAATATCAATCCATAATTTTTTTCCTTTTAGATGAAGCACATTTTGCATCATAAACAAGCTGCAATATTGTGGTCTTTACTTCTTTAGGAACATTGCCACAAGCTTCAACATTTATTTTAGTACATACTAGATGATGTTTGAATCTATAAATACCCCATTAACAATTTTTTCACAATAATTATACTTCACTTTTTTGTCATTCCCATCAACATCCATCTCATGTTTCCATCCTATATCAGATCTATTACCCAAATAGTTTTTTCTTGCAGCAATAACTTTTTTTCCAATATTTTCCTTTGCGCTTGAAGACATCTTCAATTTAATATACTACCTAATTAATAAGCAGTAAGAAGAAATTCTTAAATTAAGAAAAAAGAGGCAACCAAAGAAGACATTTAATATCTCAAGGTTAAAAAAACTTCACATTAATTTACCAGTTCTCATGGATCTAGTTTGTTTAACGTAGGATAGTATTTAATAAATAAAATACTATTATAGGGATCACATTAGACACTGATAAAACAAGATTCTAATATCTCATTGTCAAAAAAAATAAAATCAGCTAGTATCTTAAGCAAGCTTCCTAATCCCTCATGAACTTCATGAAAATAATATGATAATAAAATTTTCATTCATTAAAAACAATGAAAAGGTGAAAGAAAAGATGAAATACCTTCACCCAAATATTGTAACGTCTGGTCCTTTGAGAAATTACTTCACAATACTCCAACACTTTAACCTCACAAGTCAAACCTTTATCCAAAGCAAGAGCAATTTTTAATAAAATTTTTGAAAAGAATGGAGTTTTAGAAGCTTCACCCACTTAGTCTATTGCTACTCTATTCTATATCTAATGCCTGATACCCCCAAGGCCCCAACAACTTCTTTTTTATTTGATTACTTGATATTGTCGCCAAGGATGTGAATGTCTTTCTAGCAAAGGATGTGAATGTCTAAAAGTGATGATTTGATAGATATATTAACTCTACTTGATATTCTCGCCAAAATGATGATATGATAGATTAATTCACTCTACTTTTTACCCACTACTGACAATTCCATTTAGGTGATGTATCTTTGCCCAAAAAAAATGTGATGTATCAAGACACACCAGTGTGTAATAACTTCTCTAACACAGTCCTATCCCTACTGCACCACCAACTTCTTTATTTGAAAAAATAAGACTAGTTTTGCTTTTTTGAATTGCTTCACAAGTTCACAACGCTCTAGAAACGTACCACCAGGCACCAGCCTTCTTTATTAGAAAGCAAAACTCACCGATGATTTCCCTCTCTTTCTCTATTCGTCTTCATCCTTGTCGCTTCTTCTTCTTCTTCATTCTCTCTCTCTCTCTCTCTCTCTCTCTCTCTCTCTCTCTGTCTTAAATCTCCAGTTCAAGGAGAAACGGAGAATATAGCAAGCAGAGTCACAGGCGGAGGCGCGAAGAAGGAGAACAATTAAAGGTGTGGCATTATTAATACTGAAAAGGGGGTGTTATTCCCTTCCTCCCACATTTTTAAAAACTTATACATTATCTTTTTGATAAAATTGGGGATAAATTTCTTATTGACAAATTAATTAGAAAATACTCCCTCTGGTTCTTGTTATAAGGTACCACCTACCAAGTATATTTGGTTCTTTTTATAAGGTATCTGGTTGTTTCGAAAGAGGATTGATTATTATTTTTCATGTATACCCATAATTAATAAGGGTAGTGGGTGAGAGTAATAATTAGTATGATATTAAAATTTAGTGTAATTAGTAGGGGTAATATTGTAAATTACTTAAATTTTATGACAACTTTAATGATTTTATTTTTTTTATTAGTTTGTAAGAATTGTTAGTTGGTGTTTTATAATAAGGATTAGAGGGAGTAGGACCTGAAGCATTTAGGATTTTAAAGGTCACTAAGTGTGAGGGAGCAAATGACCAAATCCCCTTATCCTCTTCACCCTCCCTCCATGCTTTTAGCCTTCTCCAGCCACCATCTCCCTCTGCCTTTCTTACCACCGGTGACAGCCTTCTTCCCCCACCAATGACAACCTTTTCACCTACCTTCTCAACCTCGATCTCATTATATATATGTTAGCCTTCAAACTTCACGTCACCCTATTGTCATTCTCTTCATCATCAATTATATTATAATATTTTAAAATATTTATATAATATATAAAAGTGGGCGGCGTTATCAAGAAATTTGGGGGAGGATAATAAAGAGGTGGGTGGGGAAAATATAAATACCCCCACATACACGGCACACGACTACAGAGCAGTTGTAGAGAGTGAGAGCGAGAAGATAAAGAGAGGGAGAGAAGGAAGGTCAAAGTAATATTCAAGCATGTATGTATGTGTGTATTGGAACTCATAGTTATGTATTTTGGAAACTTTTTAATCATACTTATGTGTTATGATGAAAATATCGTTTATTATAAATGCTTTTAAGATAATGATATATATTTTAGATGATGTTATACATTTAAGATATGTTTTAAATGATTTAATTTGTTATCTTAAAGATGATTGATGACGGATTATTTGATACATCTTGTTTGGAATTATACTCCTGATTTGAAACTTGTATATACATGCTAATATTGTGATTGTTTGCCATTGATGCATATAGATGATTGTGGAGTTGTGATGGGTTGGAGTGAGGAGGAATTTGTATGACGGGATATCTTACCATGTGTTATGACATCACTCGGTGCACAGTGTAATGATGAGTTGGACATTGGGAGTACATGTGGCTGTCTAGTAAGAAATTTCAGTCAAAATTAACGGTCAACATAAATAGTGATTAAAAGAGGGGTGACATTGAGACAAAAAAAAATATTTAGGGCAACATTGCTCCTGGGCGTGTATTTTCAGGGCAGATTTTCTTCTTAACCCTTATATTATATAATACTATATCATATTTTATCAAATATATAAATTTATATATAAATATATTATATATTATCAAGAAATTGGGAGGGGGAATAATAAAGGGGTGGGGTGGGGCAAATATAAATACCCCCACCCCACACACACGACACATGGCTATAGAGTGTGAGTGTGAGAAGATAAAGAGAGGGAGAGAGAAGGAAGGTTAAATTAAGAAGAAAATGTGTAAATTGAAGTTGAATTATTTAGTGTTAGCAAGCATTCAAGTATTAATAAAAATAAGCTTGGAGTAAAGGTAACATTGATTATGTTTTTAAATACTTCTCAACTATATGTATGTATGTATGTATGTATGTATGTATGTATGTATGTATGTATGTATGTATGTATGTATGTATGTATGTATGTATGTATGTATTAAACTGTTTTGGATTTATTGTGTCTATCAAGGGCTTTATTTGGAATTGTATATTTGAATAAAATTATATTGATGAGATTAGAAACTATTCAAATATGCTTGTGTGTATTAGAACTCATGTTATGTATTTTGGAAAATGTTTAAGCATACTTATGTATTATGATTAAAATATCATTTATTATAAATGGTTTTAAAATAACGTCATATGTTTTAGATGATGTTATTTGTTATCTTAAAGATGACTGATGATGAATTATTTGATAAATCCTGTTTAGAATTATATATACTCCTAATTTGTAACTTGTATATACATGTCAATATTATGATTGTTTGTCATTGACGTATATGGATGGCTGTGGAGTTGTAATGGGTTGAAGTAAGGAGAAATTTGTATGATGAGATCTCTTACCATATGTTATGACATCACTTGGTACATAGTGGATGGTACTTGTCAGGGCCCCTTCTTCCATGTTTTCCTTTGGCCGGGATTGCATTAGAGCTATGAGACATGTGACACCTCCTTACTATATTCTTTTAAGGGGGGGGGAGCAATAGTTCAGACTTAAGCTTTGTGTAACATCCTCCATTTTTAAAGAACATTTTTTAATTAATAATAGTATTAAACCATGCATCAATATGTTTTATGCACATAGTTGAGCTTTAGGTCTTACCAAGTCTAAACTCTTTAACTCAGTCTTTTTTCATAATTTATCGAAATAATCAAAATATACTAGAGTACGCCAAGTGAGCCCTAACGTAACAATATACAATAATCCAACATGTGCCAACAAGATGGAAGTACTACTATTAGCAAAAATAGCTTAAGCTTCCAAAGCCTTCCCTGATAGACCAACACGAGAGCTATCACCTAAAAAATGTTGGTAACCATCAATCCAACTTATTATAAATGCTAATATGTATTCGTGAGGTGCCAAGTGGAACATTTTATATAAGAAAGTACTATATATATATTTTAAAAATTCACAATTCACAAATTATGTATTAAAAATTTTCATATAATAAACCACATATATAACATGTCAAGCAGAAGATTGACGCCCCAACCATCCTTATCACCCCACCATTATAACTGCTGATAGAACCCATGGGCTATAATGTAATAGGTTTAGTCTTTTTGACGAGACTGCACCAAACTCTCCAATAATGAGGTGTGGCCCGGCCAAAGACTACAGAACTCACATCGGACCATGGGTTCTCTTTCTTTCGAATAGAGAAAGGTGTCACTGTCCCAAAAGCTGGGCTTTAACCCGGCCAAAGGAAAGGGTGATACCAAGGGCCCTGAAAATTTCAAAGCCATTCACAGTGCACCAAGTGGTGGCATACCACGTGGTATTATATACTCCCTCTGGTCCTCATTATAAGGCACCAACTATCAAGTGTATTTGGTCATTTTTAGAAGACATTTGCTTGTTCCCAATGAGCATTAATTATTTTTTCATATATGCCCCTAATTAATAAAGGGTAATAGGTGAGAGTAATAATTAATACTACTATAATATTAGAGTTTAGTGCAATTAATAGGGGTAATATTGAAAATTACTTAACTTTTAGAACAATTTTATTAACTGTTTTATTGGTTTTTGAGAATTGTTAGTTAGTGCCGTATAATAAGGACCAGAGGGAGTACACAATAACTCCACATCCATCACCGCTTCACTTCATGATAAACAATTATAATCTTGGTATGTATATACGAGTTCCATACGAGATTTGAAAAAATAATACATTGTCTCAATGATTATTAAGATAATAATACTATTTCAACTCACGAAATCATAACAAAAGTGCATTATCCAAAACATATAATTTTATTTTTCAATAACCAATTCAAAGTACTCATTAATATAGTAAATCAATATCCATATATTTTCATTCTCATAATCATTTCACAAAATATTCACAAACAACATATTAACATATATAACACGTGGAAAGTGGTTATCTCAAATTCTTGACACAAAAACTAAGCGTGAGAGAAATTAAGTCCACTCTAAAAAAATAAATATATAATTATACCTTTATATAATTAACCAAAGATATCAACTAATACAATAATAAATTAATTAAACTATAATTGTTTTACTTTAGTTTTATTAGAAAAATGATAATTTATCTATTCATCGAATCATTATTACAATCTCATTTTCTTCCTTCATAAATTATTTCTCACTAATTATGATGATAAAAAAATCACCATATTCTCAATTTACCAAAATACCTAATTTCCTATAATAAAAGTTTCACCTAAAAATTTCAAATATTCATTTATAAACCTCAAATTCAATCAATCTAATCCTCAATATAACCTCCAATAAATTAAAAATAAATTATAAACTTGACTATAAAAGACCTATTATCACCAATCTTAATTTCTCATCTTAATACTAACTTATATAAGCATAACCCAATTTATTAAACAAATCTTTAAATCTCCATATAATCAAAATCATATCAAATTCTAATTTAAATTTCAAATCCCAACTCATAATTTCATATAGTTCAAGAGTTGGCAAAATTATACCAGTTAAACCTACAATAATACTTTTAGTAATCCAAATAATTGCCTTAAACCTTATTTAATCGGTAAAAATATCATATAAGACATAAATCCTAAATCCTTTTAGATATAAAATTAAATTTAAATTTCCAAAACAACCAATTAATAAATCTAAACCGATGAAAATTATTTATTAATCATGCTCTAAAAATATACAATCATTTATTATCAAAACTCAAAACTTTGCAAGGTTCTAACCCCCAAAATTTTCACTAATCAATATTATATTACCATTATTAGAAAGAGAAAAATACATAAAATAATTTTCATGAAGAAAGTTTGTTGAAAAGAAATTAGTTTAGTTACCCAAATAATCTTATAAAATTAATAACATACCTAAAAATATCTTCTAGCCTTTTCTTTTCTTCCTCACTCTCTTCCTCACTCTTTGTCTCATCCTCTCTCTCTTCTCACTTCCCTCAAACACACATATCACTCTACACACATATATAAAGGGAAGGAAGAGGCGGTGGGAATTATTATTCCCCTCTTCCAAGTAAAGTGGCAGCATGCTGCCATTTTTTTGAAAAAACTATTATTATTATCATTGGGAAAAATTATCATAAAAAACCCAACATTTTAGCCCCTTTCTCTTCTTTATTATCTCAACTAATTTCTTTCTAATAAATCATATCTTAAATAAAAAAATTTATCTTGATAATCATATGACAAATTCATGTATCATGATTAATTCTTTCTTACATGTAATTAAAGCATAATATAAAAATTAGGATGTTACACTTTGCACCTTTGGCCGTGTATATCTAAAAAATTGGTGAGTTTGAGACAATCAAGTTAAATGGATGTTTAAGTTAGATTATGTGTTAATCTATGGCTCTAGTCAACGGTTATAAGGCTGGTTAGGGGTAATAAGGATGATCAATGCATCAATCATTTGCTCGGTATGTTATATATGTGATTTATGATTTGAATGATAAAGTTTTTGTATAATTATTTTTGTAACAAGGTTGAGACATGTTTTGTGAAATCTTTTGTGAATGATATTTGGAAAATGAATTTATGTTCAATCGCTTTAGAACTCTTTTTATGAAGGGTTTTAGTAACCAAACGAGAACTAGTTTGTGTAATGTTTTATGTTGATAATACTAATAAATCATTGTGAGTTGAACTTGATTTTGAAACTATATGTTCTTGATCTTTGTTTGCATGTATATTTTTGAATAACCAGTGGTCACTGAGATCCTTGGGTCTTATGGTTACAATATTAATTTTTTTCAAGCGATTATTCTAGTAGGGAGCAAGGGAAGGATTCTATGGAGTAAGTCTTGAAGGCTATTTTGTATTCGTAGAGCTCATGTTATGTCATTTGTATTTGCTATGACCATAAGACTTCCACATTTATTAACTCTAAAATAATTTTGGAAATTTACTTTGTCACTGTAAATATGAGTTTTCGCTGAACAAAATTTTATATTTTGATGATTTGATGAGCAGCCATGTGGGAAATATTTTATATACTTTGGCTAAGTATTTGGTTGTTGGATTTAATGTGTTGCATCTTCCCCCACCACTGGGAGCCTTTTCACCTACCTTCTCATACCCTCCCTCCACCCAATCTCATGATATATCTGTGAGCCTTCAAACTTCACGTTACCCCATTATCATGATCTTATTGTCATTCTCTTCATCTTTGACTCTATTGCCAGTGACAAAGCACCTTCTTCTTCTAGATTTATAGCCCACAAAGCCATTGAAGGTGAAGCGTCATCCATCAAAGTCATTGGCCTTGGTTAATTCGAAGAAGATGAAGAGAGTAAGACTTATGGCCCACTCATTGAAGACCCGTTGTCGTTCATTGAAGAAGACCCACTATCATTAATATCATCTGTACTTGTTGCCGTCTGTGAAGGAGAAGCTTGAGATTGAAGAAGGGAAACACATCACCGTTCATCAAAGATCCAGTGCTCTTCTATGATTTTTGGATCTTGATTTTTAGAAAGTTGTATTTTTTATACCATTTGTTCCTTTGTGGATTCAATAGTGTAAAGAGGATTCGATTGCTTTGCCTTTATTTGGAAGGGGACCGATCACTTTTGTCTCCAATTTATGGCTTCATCTCTACTGGTTTGATTTCATGATGCTGCGGATTGAATATTAGAGAAGGTCTTTTTTTTTAAGGGTACTTTGTGGTCTTTTCCCATCATATTTAGGGACACTCAAGGAGTTGAATGCTTCAAGTCCCATTTCGCGATTAATTTGTCAAATTGGGATCTATCCTAATTTTCCTTTTTATTTTTTAATTCTTTTTTAATTTTATAACAATAAGCTTTAGCATTTTAATAGTTGTAAATCATTTTGGAAACCAAAAGGTTTGGGGAATCAAGTCTACTGTTTTCAACATCCAGAACTTCGGGCAATGATAAGTTAGAGTTAAATTTATAATCTATAAATTATAAATGACAGTAAACTTGTTTGTGCAGTATACTCCTACTTTTTATTGTTATTATAAGATTTAATTAATTTTTTTAGAGAGATTAAATAAATTACTCTAAAGTATGTATATTTATTTTTTATATCAAAATAATTTATCTAATTTATAAACTGATATATAATCAAATCAAATGATAAAAAAACATATGTTATAATTAACTTCTTTAACCTTTATAGAAAAAAGGTCAATTGGTCTTATATTTATACATGAGGGTATTGTTGTCAAAAACTAGTGTAAAAAACGTAAAAACGTAGGGTATTACGTGCTGAAATGCAAGTAAAAACTGTTCTAAGTAAAAACAGGTAGAAACACCTCGCAAACACGTAAAATCGGTAGAAACGTATGTTTTTACAGTTTCTACAGTTTTCACTTAAAATAAAATAAAAATGCAAACCCTAGCATGTACTCATAACAATCCGTCTTGTTGAAAATATTAAAATCACTATTGCATGCACTCATTAAAACAAAATATTTAAGCAAATACCATCCGTACTCACTGAAATATGCTTTTGGAATTAAAAAATGTGGGCTACATGTACACTACAAGGGTGGTTTTCTAGAATACTTTAATACTTTATGCATTAATATGATTATTTCGAATGTCATGGTTTCCAATAAATCACCGTTGTCCAAAAAGCATAATGTAATAAACATACCCGCAAGTCAAAACATTTGCAAAAAATAAAATAAAAAAATAATACAATGTAATATATTATATTTTTTGGTGGGTTATTAAGTGATATTATTATAAAGTTGTTATTGAATTTTAATTAGTGATTTATGATTTATTTTATATGTAAATATATATATATATATATATATAAATAAAATTCTGTATCTGAACTTAAGTAGTAAAACTCTTATGTTTAATGTTGTTTCTACGATTTACGTTTCTATCACTCTTTCCTTCCCCAGCTACATTGCATGGGGGAGTAAATAAAATGAAATAAAAAGTTAAAAACTCGGTTCTGAAAGGAAGCATAGCTTTTTTTTGCTCGAGGGAAGCATAGCTTGTCCACACGCGCATAATGGAGGCTTAGGCGCTTAACTAATCTGGAGACTGTAGGCTGTAGCGGGACTGGACCTAAAGCTTGAAATGAAACGGCCATTGCGACAGAAACTACCTGCGACAACAGGAAAAAACTGATCTCTATTTCCCGCAGGTTTCCCCGCATTCTTATCAGTGTTTACTGACTGCTCAATTCTTCCAACCTATCGGCCTGTTACTACTTCCTTCTATTCAGATTGACGTCAAATTCTTGGAGATCGATATTTCTTGTGGTTCTTTTTTCTTTTTGCCTACTGCTTTCTTAAATTGCTAGAATCAGTTTCGTTTTCAGGCAAAATCAGTTTAGTTTGACTGAGGACTTATAATTCATAGTGGATGGTACATTTTTATAAAATCAGTTTGGGGTCATAGGAAGATAGTATTTGTTATCTGGTTTCAGTAATTTCTTAGTCGTGCTTTTGAAACATTTATTATGTTTCCAAAGCCGTTGATAGCCGTGTTCATTTGTAGGTTTACCATGCGATCGGAGGTTTTCAATGCATAATGAGCTCTGGTATACTTCGTGTGAAGCTATAGTGAGGCTCGGCCAAATAATGGGATGATCTTCGTCAGCCCCGTCGCATACGGTCCTTTCTTTTCTTTTTCATACCATTATATTATTTCCTTATCTCAAGCAAATGCAATCGGCCTTGTTGCTTTAAATTCCATGACTAACGTTCTTAGAGACTAGCCTTGTGTAATCAGAGGGGGAGAGAGAGAGGCTAGCCTTGTATGATCGCCAGTGGTGATATACTCGTTGTGGGAAGTTGATGACAGGTATGATGGGCTTATTGGCGACGCCGTGGAATTATTTGAGAAGGAAGCTTCAACTAAAAACGAGGGTTCTTCATACGGTAAAAGAAGGACTAACGAGCCAAGTTTTAATGTCTCCACCTCTTGTTTCTCTAGACCTACCTGACATCTGGAGTCTAAATTCGTCACGTTTGAGTGTTTCATCAGGACACAAAATCTGTAAGTATCTCCTCTCTCCTTTCATCAAGGCTTTCTTCATTTTAGCAGGGTGAGCTGAAGCCAATAAAAGAAAAAGAAAACTATCCATCTCGTCTCTCTAGATTGTGGATATGCCATGATAGTAGAAAGTTGTAATTCTGGTTTTTTTGTTGTAAAATTCATTCAAAATGTGCTTCTTACAGGCCTTTGTTTCTCATATTACCACACTGACAAATGATGTTGGTCACAGTTAATGAGCAGACTGCACTGGTGCTGGATGGAAAAAAGACCTCTAGGGGAATCATATCAAGCATAGCTGGTGAGGTAAGGCGGATGAAGAAGTGCATTGGGAAAGTTCCTGGGTTAGCTGTGATTATGGTGGGCCAGAGATGGGATTCACAGATTTATGTTCGCAACAAGATAAAGGCATGTGAAGAAGTTGGAATCAAGTCCTCTGTGACTGAACTACCGACTGATTGTACAGAAGCTGTAGTTCAGAGCGCTTTGTTGAGATTTAACAAGGATCCATCAATTCATGGTATTCTTGTGCAACTTCCTTTACCCCAAGTAATTTTCTGAACCTGTGACATGATTAGATAATACATAGACTTTACTCTGTTCTTATTTATAATTCAAGTAAAGGGGGATGCTACAACGAATGGATAAGTGGTAAATATGAATGTGAAGGGGTAGCTAGGGATAGGCATAATGTCTTTGATGCATCTGATGGGTAGCAGAGGGTATATCTTTGAGATTAGACGATATTGAGTTGCATAAACTATTTTTAAATCATCTTAATGTTTTTTTTTTTTTTTGGATTTTTTTATTGTGATTTTGTATGAATGAATTTTATGAAATGAGTTCTAACTTGACAAAAACTTGCTCATTTTAAAATTTCTTCAAGTTTGGGATTTAAGAATTATGGGGGTGATCCTTGGCACAGCAATAAGGTTGCTGCCATGTGACCTAGAGGTCATAGATTCAAATCTTAGAAACAACCTCTCCAATTGTGGGGGTAAGGCTGTGTGTATATCTATATCTCTCCAAGCCCCACCTAGTAGGAGCCTTATGTACTGAGCCACTCTTTATGCGATTTAAGTATTCAGTAGTGAAGGGGCAAGGCTTGACTTGTTAGATTCTAATCCTGGGGATGAGGAAACTATTTGTCAACACTTTTGGGTTTGAATAATACCCTACTTATACGAGATATACCCCACTTATGATGATCCCTTCAAGCAATAGTTGAAAGAAAGGGAATAATGCTTACCTTTGTGTAATTGTTACAAATAGATTAAAAAGTGTACAATTGATGTTGTCGTTGGTTTGATTACTTTGTTTGGTGTGTAATTTATTCCTTTTTCCTCCTATTTGGCCTTAGTAGTTCCCATTTCAAGGATAGTCCTTACACTTGAAAAGTTGATAAGGACCTTGTTGCGACTATCCACCACAAATCTATTAAACAAATTAAATGACTTAGTAAGATTAACCTTCAAGTTGATGGCTGATAGTGCATCTTTGACTCACTAGCCAAGATTCTTCATAGATTTACATGGGCACTAAATCTATGGGTTCTAGTTAACACCTACTTGTAATTGTTACTGTAGATCGAGAGAGAAATATAAGCTGAATTCAATATCTATTCATGATCAGAATGGGTGTTTATATACAAGAATGAGGAGCCTAGGCATTAATGGCTCATGATGGTAATTACCCTAATTATAATCCCTGATTGTACTCTATTTACAATCCCGGATTTTAGCTATTTACATTAATGATAATTCCTAACACTCCTCCTCAAAGTTGGAACATAGATGTTAATTTTGCCCAACTTGTTACAAATATGGTCAACTCAAGTCTCATTTAGGGCCTTAGTCAGAAGATCACCCAATTGGTCACCTAACCACACATACCCTAGAAATAAAGTTCTCCTTGATCTTATCTCGAACAAAATGACAGTAGATCTCAATGTGTTTCATACATTTATGAAACACAGAGTTGGAGGCTATGTGTAGAGCAACTTTATTATCACAGTACAACTTTGCTGGTAATGATGGGGTGAAACCAACCTCCTTTAATAACTAATGAATCTTGTTACAAAATATCAATTCTGTATTGAATAGAGAGAGAGGGAAAGAGGGAAAGAATCAGGGGTAGAAGAAGAAGAAGAAGACAGAGAAGAGGTTAAGAGAGATAGAAGAGTGAGAGGCAGAGAAGAAAGGCCGAGAGCAATCACTACTGCATAAAACTTCTGGTTTATTCATAATCTCAGTGATCCCAGTAGGGGTATGCCTATTTAATAGGCAGGGGTTCATTAAAGGCTAATCAAATAAGCGCCTAACTAACTAATACACTAACGACTATATCCTAACTAACCTCCTAAGTCCTAACTTATGAACTGTTATTATAGTTACATATCAATACCCCCTCCCAAAAATATCCTTTCTCAAGGATGATTGACACAAAACTAACCCTAAAAAATACAAAGCTGAAACAACCAAAACACAAGCTTCATAAGCTTTTAAATTCTGGAAAATTTTTGCTAGTAACTGATGAAATTTGTGACTCGGAGTCTGGGAAGCAGAAGCTTTTTCCCCCCATAGATTGCTTTTTCCTTTTCTTGTCTACTTAGGGAACAAAACCTTCCAAAAAGCATTTTGATAAGCTCTCCCTTAAACCAAATCCGAACCAGACAATGTGTAGGACAGAACTGAACAAAAGTAGGCCATTTGAAATTGATCTATGGTGAAACCACTTTGGGCCCTTTCCTTTGCTATTGAGCATGAAAAACCCACCTACATCTTCAAAATATCTCTGACAGCCACTTAAGGTGGTAAACAGCTGTGCGTGTGGCAATTCAAGCCACTTCTCCTGCCCTTTCAGAAAAATGCAGGCCAGCTGTGAAAGAAAATTTGACTTCTCAAACTGATTCTTTTGCATACACGTACACATAATAACCAGATCCCCAGCTCAACACTTCTTGGTGAAACACACGCATAATCCTCCAAAATACTACAATCCATGAACTGAAACACTGGCAAAGAAATCAAACTCAAAGGCAAAAGAAAGATAGCAACCATCGGCTATGCGAAAGAAGTCATCGACGCTGAGGGAGGAAGAGTAGATAGCGATGGCGCTGAGCATGAAGTCGTCTTCTGCCACATCTCTTGAAAATTTCTTAGTGTGTCGAAACTCGAACACCTATCAACGCCCAACGTATTTTCTGTCACTTCCCACTGAGAAGCCTTGGAAACCTCTAATGGAATCGACGTGAGAAGACCCATCACTTTCGTGAATGACCTGGCCTTCGTGATTATTGTTGAACACACACACTGGACCTTTTTCTGTGTCTTCGTTCTTCCCGATCGCATCTTTTGTGATTCGAGCAGCATCATCGCTCTTTGTTTCTTTCTCAAGAACAGAGAATTTAAAACCTTTTTCTGTCAACAATGTCGTGATGGGTTTCTCGTTTGTCTTCAAGAACATCTTGAGGACTTTTCTGTTATTGCTCGCTGATTTTCAGTGATTCTTGAACTTCAAAGACCTTGCTTGCTTTCTTGGCCTACATCTGCACGATTATCTCATATAATCTTGCCAAGCGATGGGCTTCAAGCACGGTATGTGGGTTGAATAGCTTGACAGACTCGACAATCTCCTCTTTCAAGCCATAAACATAGGCATCAACCAAGTAATCTTCTGGCACATCGAGGTTGGCTGAAAGAGAATCAAAGACATAATTCAAATCTGCTACCGACCCTTGCTGTTGAAGGTGCCACAGTTGAGACGAGGATGTAGAAGCCATGCTAGTGTGGATTTTTCTTCTTTTTTCTTTTTCTTTTGGAATTGCAGTGGGGGCCGAGGATCTACGGTTCTAATACCACTATTACAGAATATCAATTTTGTATTGAATGGAAAGAGAGGGAAAGAACTAGGGTTAGAGGGGTAGAAGAAGAAGAAGACAAAGAAGAGGTTAAGAGAGATAGAATAGTGAGAGGCAGAGAGCAATGCTGCTGCATAATACTTCTGGTTTATTCATAATCTGAGTGATTACAGTAGGGTATGACTATTTATAAGGCAGGGGGTCATTAAGGGCTAATCAAATAAGGGCCTAACTAACTAAATAACTAATACACTAACGGCTATATCCTATCTAACCTCCTAACCAACTTATGAACTATTACTACGGTTACATATCAAATCCACACAATCTCACACACCGACTATGCCATAGCTCTGTACTTAGCTTTTGTATTAGATCAAGATTGCTTCTTACATTTCCAAGAAACCAAATTTCCAACCACAAACACAATATTCTATGGTGGATCTTCTGGTAGCTTTCGACATAGACCCAACTTTAATATGTTAACTAGCCTATAATAGATGGCCACATCAGTGATTCAACTAATGACTTTTGGAAAATAAGTACTCAATAATGAAATCTTAATGTCCCCTTTGGTGCCATTGAACTAAGATTTGGGAAGCAGAAGTTGAAGCAGAAGCTTGTGTTGGTTCTGTAGGGAAGTGAGTTCCATCAAAAAGCACAGGTCTCATTTCCTTCTTAGCCGCAACATTACTGGTCTATCTTCCCCGGAAGTCACCATATAGCCTCAAGCCCTCAACCATTCAGTGTCCAGCGTTCACCCTTTTTGTCTCTGGTAGCAACAATGATGATGGTCCACATAGTGTTCAGCCTCTAGCATCAGTGGCAGTTCTCCCCGAGCAATAGTGTTTGACTTACTCTTCTGATTTTTGATATTTTCTTCCTCACTGGGTCTGAAAACCATTTCTCCATTTCAAACAATGACGATGGAACCCATTTGCTTTCTGGTTCTGCTTTTCGGTTTTGGGGTTGATAGTTGCAGTTAGACATTGATTTCTGGGTTTTCTTGATTGAGTCTCTCTTTTATTTCATTTTGGTATTTGATTCTGCAATTTCTGGTCTGTGATATTTTGTTTTTGTGAGTTTTGATTCTTCAGACGATTTCTAGGGTTTGTGGTGGTCCCCTCTGGTTTCTGAACGATATTCTTTGATGTTTAAATGGTTTTTGACAAAAAGAGGTTTTGTAAATGGTTCAACTATTCTGGTTTCTGTGAACTCCAAGCAAGTCCTGTGTTTGACGAGATTAGCGGTGTGAAGATTCAACAGCAATGAACAGATGGTACCCCTCCTCTACTTTTTCAACAGATTGGGTTTCAACAATTGATTTTTTTTATTTTTTATTTTTAATTCATTGTTTCTGGGTTTGATTATATCGTGTTTGATTTCATTTTCCCATTTGATTGCTTTCTCTGACGATGGTTGTCATGACTTCTGTGGTGTTTGATGGTGGTTTTGATGTCTGGGCTAAAGCTGTTTTTCTTTTTCTTTTTTATCTTGGATAAGGTTATATTAGTCCTTGCCTATTATAAATACAAATGTTAAATAAAAGTATTACTAAGTTTTCATGTACATAAGAAACATATTTTTAAACAATATTTTGATACTAAGTAAACCTTTTTCCTTACGTAAAAATATTTTGATAAAAATTTCTTAGAGTATAGTTTGACTTGATTCAACGAGAAGAGCAATAGTCATATCAACTTTGTAAAAAATCCTATTAATATAGATATAGAATTTAACTGATGGAATGATGGCGCGATGATAAATTCTCAATATGTAGCTGTAATTGGTGTTGTGTGATTGACTTGTAAAGATTTGGATCAGCATCTAGATGAAGGCAAAGTTTTGGATGTTCTAGGCCTAGAAAAGGACGTGGATGGCTTTCATCCTCTTAATATGGGGAATCTCGCCATAATTGGAAGGGAACCACTATTTATTCCCTGTACTCCAAAGGGCTGCATTGAGTTATTGATTAGATCTGGTGTGGAGATCATAGGGAAGAAGGCTGTTGTGATTGGAAGAAGTAATATTGTCGGTCTACCTACATCCTTCTTGTTGCAGGTAAATATGAAATAATTTGTACATGAAGTAATGATTTTTCCAATTATGTTGTTTTGCTGTGCATTTAGCAGGTATAATACAATTTGTATTATGGCAGAGACACCATGCAACGGTCACTGTTATACATGACTTTACAGAAAATCCTGAACAGATCACTTCAGCAGCTGATATTGTAGTTTCGGCTGCTGGAATACCTAATATGGTCCGTGGCAACTGGATAAAGCCTGGTGCAATAGTCATTGACGTTGGAACAAGTCCCGTCGAGGTGAGCTATCACTTGAAACGGCTGTTCATTTTTTAATAAGTGCATATGTTTGGTACCTAATGAGCCATTTGGTTGGGGAAGTATTGTCAGTATTTCTTTTCATCTCATTGGTACCAATTTTTTTATTCCTTCAGTATTCCTTCATTTTTTTTTTTTGGTATTTCTTCATATTTTAATAGGTTTAGATGTTACAAAGATGGTCATAATATTTGAAAATTTGAGAAGTTATTCCCACGGTCCCTATATATAAGATATATTTTTTTTAATGAGTTTGCATCTTTTTATAAGATCCATTTTGAGTTTGTCTTAATAATAAATGCACTTTTACCTATTTTGGACTCAATTACTCTTTCATCATTTATTTCCCATGTATTCTCTTTCATCCTTTTTTCATTATTAGTTTCTTTTACTCGTTCATAAATAGTACTTCCTCCGGTCCTAATTATAAGACCACTTTTGTAATGTAATTTGCATTACAAAAGTGGTCCTATAATTAGCACCAGAGGTAGTAGCATTTTTGGAAAACAACTTATATTTTTGACATATTTTTTACTTTTAACTAATTTTAACTATTTTTTAGAATCACGCGATTCGATTGAAAAGACCTTATAGAGGGAGAAACTGGGGAGTATAGTATTTCCTTCGCATGACCAGAGAGAGAGAGATCTAATTTGTGCATATACTATAAATATGGGCATGCAGGACCCAAGCTGCGAGGATGGTTACCGTCTTGTTGGAGATGTATGCTATGAAGAAGCAGTAAATGTGGCATCTGTGATTACTCCTGTTCCCGGTGGAGTTGGGCCTATGACTGTTGCCATGCTACTGTCTAATACTCTAGATTCTGCAAAGCGCATGCTTGATTTTACTTGATCTCTGGTTTATGCTTAGAATTCTGGCGCTCTTTTTTTTGACAAAAGGCAGTTTCCATCCTCAAGAGATGAAATATTTTGATATTGAAATTACTCATATTTATGTTATGAAAGCATTCGTGTATACTGATTACATTGTATTTGCTATACGTTTGTTAGCAAGATTACTTACTTCTTTGATAAATAGGTCTAATAATGAAATTAATCATTTATTGCGATAACAAAATATTATTTGCCTCTGAATATTGACAAAATTCATCTATAAATCCGTATCTAAAATGTAAGAGATCATCTTGATTCATAAGATATTGTTTGTAGCCATGTAAAGAACTCCTTTACGTTTTGCATTAAGTTTGTTAGCAAGATTCAATTCTTTAATAAATACTCTCTCTTATTCAAAATATAAGAGTCAAATACTTGCTTTACATTTATCAAGAAGTTAGTTAAAAGTAGTTAAAAACAATAAATATGCAAGATGTTTACTTTTTTCTCTCAATATGCTATTATTTATTAAGGGAATAAGTAAGAGAGGTAACAAATGAAAAAAAGGAAGAAAAAGAATGTAGGGGAGAATAATGAGAACAAAGAGTGTGGCAAATTTGGAAAAAAATATTAAATGCATAGACAAAAGCAAAATGTCTTTTATAAAAAAGATCACTCCCCTTTATAAGTTTGACTCTTACATTTTCAACATGGGGAGTATTTTCATTGTAATGACCATGGGAAAAAGTTAATGAGCCCTCCTGCTACTAGTTACTCTGTCACAATGAAATACAATTAAAAAATGCTTTTTCCCCCCGGAAAGAGACTACTCCCAAGTATTTCACTAATCAAGCAATAGGTATCTAACATATTCATACTCATACCGAAGGATTTTCTGCTAAGTGGTGCCCTCAAACTTATGCTATGTGAATGTTCCATCCAATGAAGGAAACGAACACTTCATCAATCGCGTCAGTGACTTGTGTTGCATTGTAAAAAATTACTGGAGCAAGATGTTAAGCACCAATTAAATGCAGCGCGTGCGCACTCCTACACAAAATGGAGTGGCGGAAAAGAGAGAGATTTTGGGTATGGTTATGGTAGTAAATACTTATATTGAATTTTAACTCTTTTTTTTTTTTTTTTTTTTTTGCTACAAAAATTTTAAGAAAGAGGTTAATTTCCACATGATCAGTGAAAGTGGCTTTGGCCCCCGTCCATGAAGCATCTTGGATCGGAGAGTACACATGTCTCCACCTCCACCCGCCGCGTTTCCCTCGCTTCGTAGACGCAGTGATCTCCCTGGGCCGCTTGACCAACTCCAGGATCGAACCCCCTCCCTTTTGGTAAAAAAGTCCAACCCTTTTACCAGTTGAATTTTAACTCTTGAAAAAGCTAGGAGTGAACTGAAGCTTGTTTTTTTTTTTTTTTTTTTTTTGTTAAGAAAGATGGCATAACTGAAGCTTGTTTAGTTCAACCTAATGTGAATTTTTAGCGCATTATCATTTTTGGCCTGTTTGGTTGGGCTTATTGATGGTAATATGGATTGCAGTAGTAAAAAAGATTGCAATTTTTTTGGTAATGTTCATTCATAAGGGACTCTTATGAATACCCATTACAAAGCCTGCAATCTCTATGAAATGTCAATTTTAACCTCAAAAGACAGTATTTGTCTTCAACAAACAAATCCTGCAATCAGATCATTTATCATCAAAAGCCCTAAATGAATAAACACAATCACAATTGAAAGAGAAGGTATACTCTCTCCCAGATCGTCGGTCTTCTTATTGGAAACTATACATGACCAATACAAAATTGTCCCCGTAAATCAGCGAATCAACTAAGCGACTCATGTTTCCCCACTTCATCAAATACTTGTATAAATTAAGCTTTTCTTTCCTCTTATTCACTTTCCCTTATCACAGTAGATCATAATATCTTATTGGAATGCTTGTCACTATATCAAATTAACTTAATCGTATTTTAACCATGGGAAATATGAAATTGGGCTGCGATTCAAGTTCTGATGCATTATTTAATTTGAATATGATATACCGCCGGAATTTTTTTGCTAGAAAAGGGGTGATAAGCAAATTCATATTTGAAAAAGTACCAGTTATTGTTTCTTGAACCCTGGAGAACAAATTTTAGAACTATAATAATAATATATAAAATCTAAAATGATGATACACAAATCCCATAAAAATTCGCTGATTAGTGTCTGTTCTGTAGTGTAGAACACAAATGTCTAATCTCAAGAGATTAGTATGTTGTTTATATCGGATCAAGTTGTTCCTCCAAGATATCTATAAGTTAGACACCAAGGAGAAGACGATTACTCAGTGATGCCTATAAGGAAGATTCCACAGAGTGTTCAAAGATCACTGTGCACGAGAGTATGGCCAGTAGCCAAAATGGGGTGGGTGTGTGCACAATGAGACTGAATAGTAGAATAGATGAATAGGGCGTATGCACCTAGTAGGTAATCTCCTATTTATAGAGATTACCTCTAGGGTTTCGGCCTTTGGGCCTTGTGCACCTCCAGCCTCTCGTCCCTGCTCCACTACCTTGCTCCAATACATGTACTGTCCGTAATTATAGGCATGGTTATAGGGTAATTAGCGTTTTACCTGATTATGGAGGGATTATGTTATAATGTGTCTCTACTGGGCCGCATAACACTGGTCCCAATATGCTAGTCCATGACAGTTGCCCTCAAGCTCGGTGGTTCAGGGCTTTGAGCTGTTGAGATTGATTGACTGCTTAACCCGGACTTTATATCTGATTTGCTTAGCTTGCCTTTCGTGATTTTCACTCACTTGACCTTGGAGAGTTGTTGAATTCCTGACTCATTTGTGGCTTGCCCCCAGACATGTTTTCCGAGTTAGGCCAACTTTGAAAATTCACTTGCTTTCGTGGCCGTCGGGATTATGTTTGTGCCTTTTAATCCAGATTGTCGGATTCATATATTCATGCCACGTGTTGCCCCCAATCCGGGGTGTCATGTAAGAATATGGTATGATCAGATTCCCTTTGTCAGTGCAGTTGACGTCATGACGTAAGGCTACCATTTCCCCGTACTGGCCACTTTTGCCGTCTTTGAAATGCTGCGCATTAAATGTTCATGCCGTTTTATAGCAGTCATCATTGCATTTTTAGGTTTTCAAATCTGATTCTCAGTGCGAATTGACCTCGTTGCCCCTAACTTCTCAGATTCAAACGTCTATATATTTCAACTTCCTCCTCCTCTTGCCTCTTTACGCTCAAAACTTTCTTTGCCTTCACAGAAAAGATTTCTCACTTCCTCAAAGCTCTCTGCCCTCTCGCACTTCCCAATCTTCTTCAACTTATCAATAGCCAGGTATTTTCAATGCTTCCCTTTCTTCTTTTATTTCCATTTTACTCTGTATATCATCTCCCTTCTTCTCTGACTGCATTCGCCGGAAATCATTTTTCTGGTTTTCTGGGTAGGCTTTAGGGTTTCCTGGGTTTAGAATTGCCAGTGCCGTAATTTACTCTCCTCAACCCAACAGTTCCCCCTCCTTATCCTTAACTCTTTCCTCTAAAGTATTCATGGATAAAGATAGTCCTCCGCCTCTAAACATGTACGGTAAACCAATCCCAGAAGAAGACAGAGAAGTAGTTAAAGTACTCTCTAGCGGAACAAAATTCAGGCTCTGGGCAATACCTCGCACTGAGGAAGAAAAGCAAGAAGCATTACTTTGCAAACCCCGGGGGAGTGGGAATAGAAAAAGAACCCAAACACCATCGCGTATGTCTCATGATTTAAACAATACCCCCTTAGGATCCTTTTCTCGTCCCTCTTCAAGTCGAGACTTGGGTAATAACACCCCTATCCCGGCTTCTCAAATTCCTGCAGTAGATTCACACCGAGCTAGACCGGGATCTCGTCCATAGGGTGTTGTCGACCTATGTGATGAGTGTTTCTATGAAAGCATCAACCTTACCAACAGTAGTCGTGACTCGGAGGTTGAATCATTTTTAGCCTCTTGTCGGCATAAGTTGACTTCTGCAGTCATCCCAACCCCTGGAAGTCCATATCACCCCGTCCTGGCACCTTTCAATTTACCACACACTAGCTCTTTTGGCTCAGGTATACCCCTATGTTTCTGACTTTTACTTTTTTATTATAGGTTTAGATGGGTTCACCTTCACATCACACCGAGCTATCCGCGACTGGGGAGTCAAGCTCCACTGGTCCTTCAAACGCCTCCAAGTCATCAAATCCGTGGGTTATCGAGGAGGTGCTACGTATCAAGAGCAAAATGACCGCCGAGGAAGTCGCCGGGATAGGTCTTCGTGATAAAAAAGACCATGTCTTTTGCCTTCCCCTCAGTTCTGAGTCAGCATCAGGCTGCCGGGCAAGGGATGATGATCCTCATTTCTTTTATTTCTACCAAGATTGCGTATCTCGGCTCGGTATCCAATTTCCATTTACCGAGTTTCAAATACAGCTTTTAAACCATTTACATCTTGCTCCCTTCTAACTTCATCCTAATAGCCGGGCCTTTGCCATCGCTTTCGAAAACTTCTACAAGGCTAAGAACTTGACTTACTCCCTTCTAGTTTTCTTTCGTTTTTATTCTGTCCATGAGGCTTGTAGTGAAGAGGCCGGTCATGCCAGTAAGGAAGCCGGTCATACCCATAAAGAGGCCGGTGATGAAGCCCTATCTAGGAAAGGTTGGACCTCTCTCAGAAGTATTCGTGATCATAGACTCTTCATAGCTTTGATCAATTCATGGAAAAGCTTTAAATCCTCATTTTTTAAGGCGGTTGTCGAGCCCAAGCATCTGCCCTGGTTCCTTCAAACCCATAAGTCCGGGGAGATGGAGGAAATATTTCCCCTATACTGGACTCTAGATCATCATAAATTCTCTCCCTCCGACTTTGATTTTCCTTCCTATAACTTTTCTGCTATTGAACAGGAAAGTTATCTTTTCTAGAACGTCATATTGCAGAACTCGACCCATTAAACTCGGAAGATTATATTCCAAAATCCCAAACCACAAGACGATCGGCAGCGAGTACGAATATTTATTTCTTTTATGTCGCATTGCATGCCCCTTGGTCATTGATAAATAAATAACTAACCATTTGTTTTTGTCTTGTAGATCCGAGAATGGGAAAATGACCTGGTTATATGAACGTGGAGCTTTGTGATGAGGCTACCACGAATCCCGGCACAAAGAAAAAGCGAACAACCCTTGAAACCAGGACAGGTAAACAAAAAGCCCCATCCAAAAAATCCAAAACTACGAAAAGCATGCCGACGCCGGGAACGACAGACGCTTCTGCTTTCGCTGCCCAAGGAACTACTACTTTGAATTCTCTTCCATTAACTTCCTCCATTCCAGTCCCTGATCAATCGGCTACTCAAACTCCTCCGCCTCCTCCTAGCATGTTATCCCGTTCCTTGTTTTGGAACAAAGGGGTGACTAAGGAACTCCAGATTAGTATTCGTCCTCCTTCTCATCTCTTCCATATTGAGCACCTCACTTTGAAGGCTTCTGGGTTAGTCTAAGTCGTGGCCAATCTAAAAAATAAATACGCCGACATGGGCGAAAAGATGGGGCTCGTCACTGCGGAAAGAGACCAGACTTGTGAGGAGGCGAAGAAATCCCTTGAGGAGCTCCAAGCAACCAAGGCGAAGAAAGAGAAGGTCGATGAAGAGCTGGCGCGAACCCATGAGGATCTTCAGAATGCAAAATTGGAGCTCTTTCATGAGCAACAAAGTCACGAGAAGGATGTGAATGCCCTGAACAAGTTGAAGGAGATACATAAAGAAACGAAGACAAGGGTAAAAAGCCTGGAGGAAGCCCTCAGGGCTGCTCGTGTCGACATCGTCGACTTGAAGAATGGAGTGGAGGAATCCTTCAACAATGCTTTGGAGCAGGTGTAGCTTTTAAATCCCAGTGTTAAGTTGAATACCTCGGGCGCAAGCTTCAAAGTTTATGTTGATGACAATGGGCAAATAATCCCACCTCCTTCTGCTCCTGCTAAAGAGTCAATTAGCCACTAGGACGGCGACCAAGAGGAGGATAGAGATGGAGAAGGCCAATCAAAGGCTGGACCGGACTCTAAAGCTCCACTTTCTTAAAGAGCTGGGATGCCAGTGTTGATTGTACTCTTTTGTTCGGGGTACTGAAGCCCCTTTCTTTTATCTTTGTAAATTGTTCCCTGGGTTAATAACTCGGATTAACTTTCTGCAATTCACATCTTACAAACAATTAGCAACTATTATGAAAAATACTTACTTGTTTCACAAACTATTCTATTTGCTTGTTTCTGGTCCAACCCAACTATCTTGCTGAGCTTTACTTTCATATCGCATTCCTTATATTTCAGTACGTTTGACCATAACTAAATCCAGAGGAAAGGCGATTCGCCACATGTTTAAATTCAATTTTCTTTAACCAAACTTTAAGCAACTTGACTTGATCAGGGTCAGTATAACGATTCATTCCCTTACCCCAGGAAGATAGTTAAGGTGTACCATGACCACATGAGTTTTTTATTGCAACTTCTTTCAACTGAAAACAGGCTTCTTTACCCGAATTCATTCATTAAATAGACTTGGCGGCATAGCCGTCGCACATGATTCCAATAAGGAATTTTAAATAGAGTTGGCGGCATAGCCGTCACACATGATTCTTGAAAACGAGTTTCTTTGCCCAGAATTCATTAACCCAAATAGACTTGACTGCATAGCCATCTTATAATGATTCCAGTAAAGGAATTTTACATAGGCTCGTGACATTGTCGCCTCAAAATAATCCCAACAAAGGAATTTTACATAGATTCGTGACATTGTTGCCTCAAAATAATTCCAACAAAGGAATTTTACATAGACTTGGCGGCATAGCCGTCACGCACATAGAACTCGGCGTTAACTGTAGTACACTTTCAGCTTGTCCGTATTCCATGTTCTCTTGATCGCTTTCTTCTCGAGCGTCTCAAGCATGTAAGCTCCTTTGCCGAGTTTCTCTTTAATCCGGTATGGGCCTTCCCAGTTCGCAGCAAGTTTCCCATCACTGGTATTCTTATTGCCTATGTCGGCTCTCTGAAGAACTATATTGCCCTTCTCAAATGACCGGGGCCTTACCTTCTTATTATACCGGGTTGCAATGAGTTGTTTGGTAGCCATATCTCGACAATGTGCCGTGACTCTAGCTTCGTCAATGAAGTCCAATTCTACAGCAATTGCTTCATTATTCTCTTCTTCCTCTTGTAGGGCCTTGATTCTCCTTCACGAGGGCTGGCTGATTTCTACCGGGATCATAGCTTCACATCCGTATGTTAGCCTAAAGGGGGTTTCCCCTGTTGCTGTTTGAACACTAGTCCGGTATCCCCATAAAACGTTGTATAGATGCTCCACCTAATTAGACTTTGCCTCCTCCATCCGCTTTCTTAATCTGTCAACAATGACTTTATTTGCAGCCTTGGCTTGTCCATTGGATTGTGGATGTTCCACAGAGGTAAAATGTTTCTTGATGTAGAAGTCGGATACCATCTTTTGGAAACCCTTATCAATAAACTGGGTTCCATTATCCGTGACTATCTTCGCCGGGATACCAAACCGAGATATAATGTTTCTTTCGAGGAACTTCTCCACCCGAGCCAAGGTTATTGTTGCCACTGGTTCTGCCTCTATCCACTTGGTAAAGTAATTAACAGCTACTATAAGCCATCATAGCTGTGCTAGGGCCGCTTTGAACGGACCGAAGAGGTCCATGCCCCATTTGAAGAATGGCCGCAGAGCCGATATAGATTTTAGCTATGCTGGGGGGAATCGTAATATCCTGGCATGTTTTTGGCAACTCTCGCATTTCTGGACATGGTCCTTGGAGTCTGCCTCCATAGTCAGCCAGTAATATCTGGCTCGTAGAGCCTTTCGAGCCAATGCTTTGGTGCCCATATGCTGTCCGTTAATTCCCTCATGGATCTCGACCAGAACATACTCCGTCTCCTCCGAACTCAAGCACTTGAGCATTGAGAATGTAGCCCCTTACGATACAACTGATCGTCTACTATTGTATATACAGCAGTTGCCCTCACCAGCTTCTTTGCTTCAATCGAATCATTAGGAAGGACTCCTCTTTCTAAGTAGTCGACAATTGGCTTTCTCCAATCGCCGGATTCCGAGATGACCATCACACAACTCGGCTCTGACAAACTTTGCTGGATCACTGTTCGGTGATTACCCGGGTTCTTGGTGCTTGTTAGTTTGGACAAAATATATGCCCTGGTGTTTTCTCCTCTTAGAATATGCACCACAGTCACCTCCTCAAAGTTCGCCATAATTTCTTTTACTTTCTCCAAGTACTTAATCATTAAAGGGCCCTTGGCTTGGTATGTCCCTTCTATCTAAGTTGCCACAAGTTGGGAATCAGTAGAGACATGTACTTTCTTATCCCCATTTTCCTTGACCTGAAGCAGTCCAGCAATAAGAGTCTCATACTCGGCCTAATTATTAGAGGTTGGGAAGTTGAGTCGGAGGGAGTGTTCCATAGAAACTCCTTCAAAGATTTCAACTATGATCTCGGCTCCGCTCCCCTTAGTGTTCGACGATCCATCAACAAACACTTTCCAAGTTTCTACATTGTCCATATCTTTCCCATCCGATGGGGTCAGCTCTATCAAGAAATCCGTTAAAGCCTGCGACTTGATGGCGTGCCGGGCTTCGTAGATAATGTCAAATTCGGACAATTCAATTGCCCAGCTAATCTTCTTGCCTGCCAGATCCGGTTTGTGGAGCACTTGCCGAATTGGCTGGTTTGTCCTTACTACAATTGGATGGTCGTGAAAGTATGGATGGAGACGTCTTACCGTTGTGAGCAAAGAAAATGCCATTTTCTCGAGCTTCTGGTATCTCAGCTCTGAACCCTATAGAGTCCGGCTTACAAAGTATATTGGTATTTAGCCGTCTTTTCTTGAACCAACAAGGCACTCACCGCCTCTTCACCCACGAATAAGTATAGTATCGGAGTTTCTCTTGGCTCTGGTCTGGACAAAACCTGCGGGGCAGCCAAGCATTGTTTTATCTTTGTGAATGTCGTTTCACACTCTGAGTTCCATCTGCCTTGAGCCTCCTTCTTCAGTAGTTTGAAAAAGGGTAGAGAATTTTCTGCTGACTTGGGTAAGAATCTAGTTAAGGCAGCCAGTTTTCCTGTTAGCTGCTGCACCTCTTTCTTGTTTCTTGGTGCCTTCATGCCCAGCACGGCCTGACATTTATCTGGGTTAGCTTCAATTCCTCTATTTGTGAGCAAGAAGCCCAAGAATTTTCTGGCCAGGACTTTGAATGCACATTTAGCCAGGTTCAGCCGAATTCAGTGTGCTCGTAGCTTGTCAAACATTTGCTGCAAATCGTGGACATGGCTCACTGGCTCCGCCAACTTGACAATCATGTCGTCAATGTACACCTTCACATTCTTCCCTAACTGATCTTCAAACACCTTGTTCATCATTCTTTGGTATGTTGCCCCGACATTTTTCAAACTAAACGGCATCACATTGTAACAGTAATTCACCTTCTCAGTGATGAAGGCCGTTTTTTCTTGGTCCTCGGGGTGCATAGCAATTTGATTATACCCAGAATATGCATCCATAAAAGAGAGGAGTTGAAAACTAGATGAATTATCCACCAATTGGTCTATACTAGGCATTGAAAATGCGTCTTTAGGACATACTTTGTTCAAGTCGGTGTAGTCTGTGCAGACCCTCCATTTGTCGTTCGGCTTTTTGACCATCACCACATTGGATAACCAGGTGGTGTATTGCACCTCCCGGATAAAACCGGCTTCTAACAACTCCTTCATATGCTCCTCCAAGGTCTTTCCTTTCTCTGGGCCGAGCTTTCTTTTCTTCTGGGCTACTGGAACTGATCTTGGATGAATCCCCAACTTGTGGCAGCAAAATTATAGGTCCACACCAGGTATCTCTGATAGTCCCCATGCAAACACATCTTTATTCTTCTTTAGAAAATCCTCCAGCTCAATCCGAACTGCGGGGTCCACTGTTTTGCTGACTTTGGTAACCTATCTTGGCTCATTACCCAGGACAAGATCTTCCAAATCTCCATTTGGCTCGGCTCTCTGGATTTTGTCTTCTTCTTGCAAATCTAGCTCTACCAAATTAATTGATTTTTCTAGAGGCGTTTTCACCTTGCTCGAATTTTCTCCTTTTTGAATCCAAGATGAAGAGGATGGATTATCCCTACTTTTTTTGACGGTTTCAAAGTAACACTGCTGGGACTCCTTCTGGTCTCCTTTAACTGTGACAACCTCGTTCTTGTTACTAACCAACTTCAACTTCTGATGCTTGGTAGACACCAACATATCCCAATTGTGTATCGTTGGCCGTCCCAAAATGATGTTGTAAGAGGATGGGAAGTCAGCCACAACGAATCTCACTTGTTCTGATTTGAACGCCTCTTTAGTCCCCAGTGTTAACTTGAGGTCTATATTCCCCTTAGGACGAATATCCTGTCCGTTGAAGGCTGTTAAGGTCGTCTTGCATGGTTTTAGATCCTCTGGGTCAAGCTTCATTCGCTTAAATGCATCCCATAATAGAATGTTGACCGCACTTCCGTTATCAACAAAAAATTTCTTTACCCGGCAGTTTACCACCGTTCCAGTGATTACCAGACCATCATGATGGTCTGGAGCTACATCTTCTAAGTTCTCCTTGGTGAAGCAAAGTATGGGAGGTTCCATCTTCGTCGAGTCTTTCTTGAATTCCAGGCGATCCCTAATGGAGAGGACCTCCCTTAGGTCTTTCTTCCTTTGGCTTCCGGGAAAAGTCCCCGCAAACAGCCGAGGTATGATATGTCCTTCAAATCCTTTCACCATTATCTCCATGGAAAAATTATTGAGATGGACCTGTAGGTCCTGGCTCCTGTCATATTTCGGCAGGTCCCTTGAGTCAAAACCTTTGGGATACGGAGCGCTCATGATTTCGTCCAAGAAAGGACTTCGGTTTCTCTCTCCGCCATACCTTTTGGCATACGTCCCGAGCATGCTCTGTGACGGAGGTTCCGTATCTTCCTTGCTGGGATCTCAACTTTCAACAGGTCGCTTTCCCTTCGCACGTTCTAGGTCTGGGATCCAAACTTATGGGATTCGAGCCTGGTCTTGCTCGGCATTATTAACCTGTGGACTGCCAGTGTCAACTTGAGCGGCAGTTGTGATACTAACCCTGCTGGGGCCACTCGCATCTCGGTTGATGTTTCGTGTGGGGTTCTCAAGTTGCCTCAGGCGTTCTTCTAGCAATTGTATTCTTCGAGTCTCTTTTCCGAGAATCTGAACCCAATCTCGGCAGGTCAAGTTTTCTTCCACATGGTTTGTACGCAGTCCTTCAGCATCTACATGAGAAGAAACTAAGGCGTTAACCCAACTTGGGTCAGCAGCATCCTGATTCATATTACAAATAAAGATATTAGCCCGATTAGGGCCAACAGTATCTTGGCTTGTGTTCTGAACTGGGTTTTCCGATCGTCCAGCAATTATTGCATCCTTTGTCCTTTTTCTTGCCGCCAGATGGCATTACGGCGGTCCATATCCCCTAGAATAAGTCGGATATCTTCTTGTGGTTATGAGTCTCCATCTCCTCCATCCTCCTGAACAATGATCCCAACGTCTTTTGCAATAGGTGAATGTCCGGGTTCTCAATTTGGAATTGCAGAGGAGGGTCTTGCTGATGAACTGGGGGTTGGACTTGCTGGATAACCCGGTTATAAGGGACCGGAGAGGTTGCAGTATCAGTTGTCTCCGCCTTAGTTTCCACTGTAACATGGTTATAGTTTGGAGCAACCGAGTCCTCATACTGTATCGTTCGTTCTTGACGCTGCTACGGTTGTCCCTTAGACAACATGTCCTGGTGAGGTATCTGGCTACAACTTCTGGTATTTGCAGCCATTTTCAGTGGTTTGGGAATCGAAGTTTATCTCTCCCCTCGGTCGGTGCCAATGTTCTGTAGTGTAGAATGCAAATGTCTAATCTCAAGGGATTAGTATGTTGTTTATATCGGATCAAGTTGTTCCTCCAAAATATCTATAAGTTAAACACCAAGGAGAAGAAAATTACTCAGTGATACCTATAAGGAATATTCCACAGAGTGTTTGAAGATCACTGTGCATGAGAGAATGGCCGGTAGCCAAAATGGGGTGGGGTGTGTGCACAATGAGACTGAATAGTAGAATAGATGAATAGGGTGTGTGCACCTGGTAGGTAATCTCCTATTTATAGAGATTACCTCTAGGGTTTCGGCCCTTGGGCCCTGTGCGCCTCCAACCTCTCGTGCCTACTCCATTACTCTGCTCCACTACCTGTATTGTCCGTGATTATAGGCATGGTTATAGGGTAATTAGCGTTTTAACTAATTATGGAGGGATTTTGTCATAAAGTGTGCCTGCTAGACTGCATAACACTGGGCCCAATATGCTAGTCCATAACAGTGCCTAACAAATCAAAGCTTTCCTATGGCTCATCTTCAACAAAACGCCTTTTGACTAATCAAGAAAAGCAAAGAAGGGACATGACAACTGAACCCCACTGCATTGCTTGTGACGTTGAAGATATGGGATCATGTCTTCAAACAATGTCGTCTTGCCAAGTGAAATGGATTTTGATCCCTTGACTCAAAAACTTTAAAGCTGCAATTGACAAATCATTTTCGGGATTGTGTGTTGGAAACTATGGGAATTCCAAACTAACGTGTTTTTAAAAGTGTTAAGGTGCAATTTTTTTTCAAAAATTGTCTCGAGGGACAATTTTTGTAACACCCCCTGGGGTGCTGACATTCTTTACCTTAATCTTACGCAGTAGTGTGGCAAAATCAGAAATAGTTTGTTATACTGATACAACGGAATTTAAATTTTGATTACATAACAGGGGTATTCCTAGGGTTTATACCCTTTACATTCATTTAAAGACAGTGAAAACTAAAAACCAACTAAACACTGTTTCCCCTACGGTTCTTTGAGTTGTCCCTCCGTTGGGCCGTCTTCAAGCAACGCTCTCTCCTCGAACCATGTGCAGCACTTCTCTTCCTGTGCTCACCTGTCTATTGGTTGGTAGTGAAGGGTGAGATTCTGAGGAATCCCAGTAGTAGACAATACCAATACAGTGCATGCAAGATAAATGTTAATGTATGATATACTTGCCTTGCACAAGCCCATGTTAACATAATGACATATTTGCATGCTCAATGCTTCATGCATCATACTCATGGCCATAACATAATCATAAACAGAGCTTCAATCATTCAAGTATGTTAAACATATCAAGCAAGTATAGCAATCAAACATATACATACAGGCAATAATATCAAATACATGCAAGTAAGGTAAGCCCACTACCTTTTAAGGACTATTGTCCTAGCTTACACGGGTTCCTCTTTCGCTAACCGTCAGGGTTGCTTGAAGCTCTTTCCCTCATTCTCCTTATGGCCCTAAGGATATAACCATACTTTTAGAACTAGGGAAAATGAATGTTTATTTTTTTTAACCCTTATTTCATTAGGGTTTAATTAAGTAACTTAAACTTATTACTTTTAACATTTATCTTTGATTGTCCTTAAAAGTCCAACAACTTCAATTATTTTTAATTAATTGCAAAAAAATCATTTTAATGTTCCGTCAATTCTCAAGTGTTTCTATACAAGTATATTTTCATAGAAAAATAATTCTCAAAGTCATAACTGATGAGTGCAGATTATGCCATGTTTTCCCTATATTTCATGACTGAATTGTATGGAAAATAAGAGCGTAAACTACAAATAATCCAAGAAAAAAGGCATGTATTCATGATATAAGGAACTGAGGGATGGAAACCATTTACATCCTAAACATGTGCTAAGGAAAGAGCAAGTTACATTGTTTTTAGGGAAGAACGTATAGCAAAGCCGATACTATGCTATAGCATTCCTACAGCAACTCGAAGTGCACTAAAAGGCATAAAGAAAGCTATAGCAAAGTAAAGGACACAATGCTATGCGACATATTTTCTGACCTTTTTATCTAGCGATTTCGGGGATAGAAATAAAAGATCGAGATCAACAAGTAGATTCTTGACATAATGAAATAGAAGATGCGAGAGGATCGAAACGGAAAGATTTGAAGAATCCCAAGACGTCGGCGAATCAATCTACAAACGAAGATGCGATAGATCTCGACAGATTTGGAAAGCCCAGCTAGCCTAACTTGCGTCACACGGAAGTCTGAATATAAAAGAAAACAGCGAGTCAACCCTGAGGGAGAGTCACAGAGAGCCAACACGAGACTTCATATTCGGCCGACTCAAAAGAAGAGTGAAAGACTTCACTAGCACGAGAATTCCAGGATAACTCAGCATCCTTCCTCACAGTAAGACGGAGGGAAGAAGACGTGGAGTGGTGACGTGACAGGGCTTCATCCGCGACGTCGGAACGCCGTCAAGCTTTCTATTTTTAGTTGTTTAATTTCAGTAGTTAGATCATGGGTCATTCTGTTATTATCTGTTTTGTGTTTCCTTCGTCAGTCATGAACTAACTTTCTGATGGCTGAACGAGGATGAATCCTTAAGCGTGTATGAACCCAGTTGCAAGTTCTTAATTTAATAGATTCGATTTGCTTATCAATAAATTAATTACTAGTCGATTAGAGGAATCTAAGGGCTATATATGTGGTCTCGGCTTACTGGCAAGGAGTCGAGGCTAGACCTCTGAGAAACAGTGTTTGCTAGGCAACGGTGCAAGGCTTGACCTATTTATTGTAGGCTTCAGGAATGGGTCTACCTCTCATAACCAGTACACCCTGAGTATAATGCAGATAAAAACTAGAAAGTTGCCATAGGAATATGGAATGAGTATAGTTAATATATCATATGTATCGGATGCGGAAGCTCCGATAGATTATAGCGGTGGGTTAATCGAATAACTTTGTAGCTAGTACTTATGCTGTAGCAATTGCAGAAGCTGTACAGTATAGATGCTATAGCAATGAGTAGAGCAACTGGGGAATTATGCACTTAAGGAGGAGTCCGAGTTCAGCCTAATTTCTCACTGATATCTTCTTCAATTTCCTTTGTTTATTTCTGTTATTAGCGTAATCATCCAAAACCTTCCAACCAACTACATTTACTTTCTGATTGCAACTATCATAGCAATTGAGCGTCGCTCTTGGTATCTCAGTCTCTGTGGGGCGATACTCTACTTTCACTTTATTACTTGTTCGACTAGTTCACTTGCCATCAAGGAAATCAACCAACAATAACACGCCACATTAATCCCAGATTTTTCATTTTCATTCGCTGTGCAATTAAACTTCCAGAATTCATAGCTTATCTTTAAAAATTCATATCTGAAGTTCTAGGTGTCCAATTGAAGTGGTTCAAATTCCTATGAACTCCTTATTAAGTCTAGTTTTTGGGAAAATTGGTTCCATAATTCAATCATACGCCATTCATTCCCAAATCCCAAAAACGTATAGACTATCCAGATTTGTTTCCAAAACTCAAGGTCATTTTGTACAATTTATTTCTATCTGACCAAAGCTTAGAAAAATACACAATACATGTCCTCTATCTTCTGGAATATTTTCAGAATTTTTAAATGACTTTTACTTGTTCAAACAACACAGACAAGCGACTGAACTCAAGATTTCCAAAACTAGCAGTTTTGACTTCCTTAATGAGCTTATTATTTTATGTTCGAAAATCTCTTTAAAAATTCATTCACCAACATATTCCCACTTCATTTTCCATGAGGAACACGTTGGTGGTCTTAGATTTCTGAAATTCCACTTATTTCTACGATTTTACCATAGATTACAAAATCTGGGTTTTAACCAAAAATGTAAGAACTTGAAGAAAATGAAGGATGTTCTTACCACTATGGCTTGCTATTGGGCTTTTGATCAACTTTACCACACTTATCCTTCAGCCAAGCCTTGAAAAATCACATGCATGTAAGTTTCCATTGACCCAAATAGACATGCATAGAAAGAAAATATTCAAACCAAGTTTCAAATTCTCACCTTCTTCTTCTTGCTTATCAAACCGTGATGATTCTCTTGTGTGTGAGGATGATGATGTTGATGATGGGTGAGAGGATGGTTGGTGATGATTATTGGAGATGGAGGAAGGTGTATGGAATTGTGTGAAGTGTGTGAGGGAGGGAGGGATTGCCGTGGAACAAGGAGAGAAGGGAGTGAAAAATGAGGTGTTGTGTGTGTTATGATGTGTCCGTATATTAGAGAGAAAAGATGGGAATATGTTTGTGTGTGTTATAATTGTGTGTGTGCCGTGGTGAAATGAGAGAAAAGGGAGGAAATTTGAATGAGTTTTTGTGTGTGTATTGACGTGAAGAAATGAGAGGAAAGGAATGATTATTATTGAATGTGTGTGTGCAAAAAAAAAAAATCAGATTTAATAAGGTGTTGATAAGTGTCATTGCATGCAAGAAGGCAAATGTTTAACTTGTGTGAAGATGTGATGCCACTTGTCATGATTCTTGCATGTTGTATGTGTAGTTAGGAATTAGGGCCGGCCCTCCAGGGCTCAAGGTAAGAAAAATATCTATTTTTCAAAGCCCGTCCCGAGAGCACCAGGACCAGGGCCGACTCTCCAGGGTCCGAAAATTACTATATTCCAAATTTTAACTATTTTTCCTCCGCCTTTTTTTTATAAATATAATTAATAAATTACAACACGAATCATCCAATAAATAAGCATAGTCACTAATTCATAATCAAAAGCAAACTGTGTTCACAAATAACTCACATAAAACATAAAAAGCATATCACAAAGCGATCGATATTAGTACGATGACTATTATTGTCGTCATCTTTGTCACTATCATCAATTTTAACGACATTTGATTGTTCTCCACTTTGAGTAGTAGCCTCTAGTTCATGAGTAAGAATATCATGAATTTCTTCTCTCGCATCATGAACACATCCATAGTCTTTATTTGCAACAAATAATAAACCAAATATAAAATAAGAGTATAGTTATTATGTATTTGTAGTTAAATAGATAAATAACTCTATAACAAATACAAAATATATATATAAATTAATAAATTTAAAAATGAAAAAAAAAAAAAAAAAAAAAAAGCTACAGTAAAAAAGGGCCTCTAAGGCCGGCCAGTTTAAGCCCGAGGCCCTTCAGGGCCGGCCCTCCAAGACCAATTTCAAATATCTCGTCTATTTTTCAAGCCCGGCCCTTGAAGGGCCAGGGCTTAAACAGGCCGGCTCGATGGGCTTGGCCCTATTTCCCGGCTCTATATGTGTGTGTGTGTGTGTTGACGCCATGTAGCATCTTGATATGTGTGTTGTCTTGTTTTGCGTGTTGTCTTGATTTACGTGTGTTTATGTTTCGGTGGTGTTGTCTCGGTTTGTGTATTTGGGTTCCGGTGTGAGTGTCTCAATTTACGTGTTTGGGTTACGTTGTAGGTGTGGCACAGTTTTCGAGGAAGTATCTGGGATTCTTGCTCGGGTTTTACTCGGGATTGCGACACGAATACCGAGACCCGACAAACGATGCCACATACCAGTGCTTTCTAAAAAACGCAGGGCATACCGACTACCTTGAAAATGTCGTATACTTACTTATACCAGCAAATTTTTGCTCAACTAATTGTCATATCCCTCAGGATATAGTTGGGTGGCATCTTTTCCAACTGAATGTACACCGTATAAGTGCTCAGTGCCCTTTTTCACTGACACTTTAATTCCACGGCTTATACATACTAGGTCTACGTATTGACCTGTATAGCCGAGTTATTTAGTCCCTGAGAGGCTTCCTATCTCTCGACATTCTTAGGACTCTTCCCGAATTGGGCTTAGCCGTTTGCTTAATTTTGGCTTATCCTCAATTCTCTAGGCCTAAAATTCGGGATGTTACAATTTTGTCCTAAATGTATAAAAAGTGAGCATTTGTATCCTGACTGTTATCCCATTTAGTTTTGAACATTATTTAACTAAATATGTTGAGTTTGCAATCTACATGTCATTCAAGTCATTTTTGTTAAGATGCAAATTGCTCTTAGTGACAACTTTCTAGACAAAAATACTCCTTAACCCTTTCTTAAAACATCATACCTTCACCATTCGAGATTGTACTCTGTATTAGAGTACTATATGATCACATTAGATGAGTTATTAACATTTTGTACCATTGTTTTTCTGATATCTTTAAATTGTTGATAATTTCTTTTGTTATAATTAGTTTGGTGATGCACGAGTTTTTTTTTTTTTTTTTTTTTTTTTTTTTTTGCATCTTCTTTATTATTTCATTATTTAATATAATTTCTCCCTTTTCCCTCCAAAAAGAAAAAAGGCGTGATGGATTATAACAGATTCACTATCCTTCCATAGCGAACTGGGGATAGAGATTAAGATTTCACGTAGTACTTTTCATCAAGAGAAAATAAAGCCTACTCCCTCTAGTCCTACCTATGAAAGTCTTATAACCGAATTACACACTTGATGAAAATGGTTCAAATTAGTTAAGAATAATAAGTATATCTAAAAAAAAAAAAAAAAAAAATCACAAGCCCTTATTTATAAGAAGTAAGTAAGAGAGAAATAGAGTAAATATAGGTGATTAATACAACATATATAATTAATGAGGAAAAAATGAAAAAAAAAATACTTATTAAATGTTCATACATTTTTTTATCGGACTCTTATAAAAAGGATTAAGGGGATTCAAATTTTGGGGAGGAGGAAATATTTATTTTGTACCTTTCGCGTAATGAAAAAAAAAAAAAAAAAGGGGGTCAAATTATAGGGATCAAACGTCTGAGACTTAAGGAATGATGAGGAAATAAAAAAAGAAATTTAAAAATAAAAATAAAATGTAAATAAATTAAAATGGAGCAGAAGAGTAAAGTAAATACTCTGTTGCTGCAAAAAAGAAGTAAATACTCTCTTAACCCGCGTCTTAAAAAGAGTATGAATGAATGAAATTAGAGATGGCAAGATTGCCATCTCTAACTCTCTAAAATTTAGATCAAGTTTGATATATAAGGTAAGCTTTTAAGTGAAGTTAATGTTCTTTTTAATTAATAATGAATTAAATTCATTGTATTTAATGCCCTTATAGCTAGCTAGGGTCTGCAATTTTCCTTGTCTTTAGGAGAAATGAGGAGTCGCTAAAACCTCCCGGACCCAGACAGGATAAGATGCAGTCTAAATGGTCTGCGTCACTTGAACATTATAAAATGAAGAACTAATTAATAATAAAATAACATTGTTATTATTATAATGAAAATATTCGACCGCCACAATGGTGATAAAAACATAAACAGAAAGTAAGTTGACAAGATGCAAAGAAATATCTTGGGAGGAATATCAAATATGGGAGGGCCGTCCACCCCCTGCACCGCTAAACGTTCTTGAGCCACACAATTTGTTTTTAAAATGCATTGCATAAATATTATAATATCATGCATGACGATGATGCTAATTAATAATAAAATAACATTGTTATTATTATAATGAAAATATTCGACCGCCACAATGGTGATAAAAACATAAACAGAAAGTAAGTTGACAAGATGCAAAGAAATATCTTGGGAGGAATATCAAATATGGGAGGGCCGTCCACCCCCTGCACCGCTAAACGTTCTTGAGCCACACAATTTGTTTTTAAAATGCATTGCATAAATATTATAATATCATGCATGACGATGATGCTAATTAATTAATTAAAAATCATGTTAAAAGCTGACTTTAAGTTTCAAGTGCCACAGGAGAGGGCTAATGGGCGTATGTGGGTTGCTAAGTGCCAATTATAAATTGTTTAATTAATTAATTGAATACATTATCATAAACGTACATACATGGTGGGCGTAGAAAACCAATCACCATATGTTGTCCGGATGTGAATTTAGGACGATTTAATCGGGTCAACAGGTCAGATGACGCATCATGTATTTGTGGTTCATTCAAGAGTTTATGTTTGGTGGAGGTGAGCTTTCAGTTAATAGTGTTTAACTTAACCCGAACTATTATTAAATGTTAGTCTAGTTGGTTAAGAGGTTAACTTATAATCATAAGGTTTATAAATTTAAATTCTTAGTGAACGATCTGTGTCATTAGCCCAATAGCCAACTCACCTGAACTTTCTTATATAAAAAAATAAAACTTAACCCAAACCATTTTTAAAAGAAATTTATTTTGTAGCTACTCGTGACTGGCTCACGTATCGTCATCCCTAGCTAACTTCTAGCTTTATATTAGAAGAGTCGAGGAGAAGGATTTTCTAAACCCTTCTCAAAGTCAATTCTAATTGATCGGGAAATTATTATTGGTAATTAATTCGCTCTCTCGATCTCCAATAGAAAGGCTGGAAATCCTGAGTTCGGCGATGACAAAGGTCCACCCAAACGCGGCTGCTTCTGCTTCTGCGGCTGCCGCTGCCGCCTCCTCCGATCATGAAAAGACATCCTCCATAGACGACGAGGTGCCGGTGGTCCTCACAGTTTGGAAGAAGTCTCTTCTGCTAAACTGCAACGGGTTCACGGTGTTCGACTGCCAAGGCAATCTTGTTTTTAGGGTCGATAACTACTCCGCCCGAAGTAAGGATGAGATCCTCCTCATGGATGCCGCTGGAACTCCGCTGCTCACCATCCGCCGCAAGGTATCGATCACATTATATTCCTTTATCAGATATCTCGATATATATACACACACAAACACACACACTTACTTTAAATTAAATGAGTCAAAATTATAGATATTAATTTTGTCTTAGGATTTGGAATGACTGACATGCATGAATGAATGAATGAATGCAGAGGCTGGGTTTGGCAGAGAAATGGCTAGTGTTCGAAGGAGAGAGCGGAGGGAATGCTGAAGCTCGATACTCGGCAAAGAAGCAGGTGAATCTGCTGAACCCAAAGTGTTTGGCTCAGGTGATGAGCTTGGCGTCGTCTAACAAGTATAAGATAGAGGGATCATACACGCAACGCTGCTGCGTGGTGTACGACGAGAAAAGGAGGAGGGTGGCGGAGATAAGGAAGAAGGAAGCTGCGGTGGGAGGAGTGGCTTTTGGGGGTGACGTCTTCCGTCTCATCGTTCTCCCGGATCTCGACCCCGCCCTCGCCATGGCCTTCGTCATCCTTCTCAATCAAATGTTCGGCTCTTCCTCTTCCTAGCTACCATGCATATATATGCACTTGGTAGATCAGATACTGCTTAATTAATTATGTTCCTCCTGCATCCTTCCTCTTCCATCATCAATATTACACTTTTCTTTCCCTCTCTTCCTTGTCTATATTTATACTCCTTTAAACATCACATTAATCATGTATATATATATATATATATATATGAACTCCATGCAAAAGCCAATATGCATGCATCCATTATTCATGGCTCCCATCGCCCACCTTCTTCATTTTACTACAAGGAGTGGGCCCCAGCCAGGCAGCCATTTCCTTCATCTCCGCTCGAGCTTGGTCCTTTTTCCTTTTACTTAAAAATCCAAGCTCCACCAAACTCAATATGCATCCATGTACCTACTTTATTGATATACATGTGTGCGTGGGGGTGTATCTGCTCTGTACTCTTCTCAAAGAGAATAACACCCGCATCAATAAACTAAATAAAACATGAATCATGCTAGCTTGCTTTTCTGCTGTCATTTCATTTTGAAAATTTCAATGCTTGTGTTGCAACTTCTGATCAATTTGTCATTAGTTGGAATACTATTTTTCAATTTTGTTCCAAAGTGTTTTCTCTAGCCGTTATATTATATAGTAATGATTACAGTTATAATCTCTTTTTATCTGCGCTTATACTATTTTAGCTGATTAAAGAAAATGACTGACAGCCAATTACTCCATCTACCTCTTTTTATAGGTAACAACTAATAAAATCACACGGTTCTATACATTACTTAAAAGTAATAAATGCTTCAGACATTTATCTTTGTTTTTTTTTTCAACTATACCTTAATGATTTGTTCTTTATATTAAGGATCACCCATAAATGATAAATCCTTATAAAAACGACGGGGTAGTTATTTAGTGGCTATCATTTCCATCTGTACCTATAACTTGCTTGGGAAAAGTTCCGTTTAAAATTTTATTGTTGAAAACAACCTAATAAGTTTTTAAACACACGAAAAGTACTATGCAAATTTTGAATAGACAGAGTAATAAGGGATTTTGCCCAATTTTTTCCGAATTAGAAATTAAATCAATTAACTGACGTATTCGCATAGCACAATAGAATGAAGAGAATATCTGTCGGCAATGTCAATTTTTATGTTTATCACAATTTTTTCAACAAATATATGATAAGTGGAGATTTCTTAATTAGCTCTCCTAATTACCTAATTGAATGATTCAAAAAATATCTACATATTGTGATTTTTTGGAATATAAAAATAAACACTTATTTCATATCTAATATATTCAATAGAAGACTAAGAAAAATAGTACTGTTGCCTTGTTGGAAGTTTAGAGACGGACTTTTTTCTTCAGGCATCCAAGGATACTTTTTTTTTTTTTTTTTTTTTTTGACGATCTAATATCAGAGATGGGTGCCTTGGGATGATATTGTGCCTCACATTTCTGTCAGTAATTTTGTTTCTGATGCGTCTATTAGGAATTTTAAGGAAAATGAGCAACAAGTTATTGAAATAAATAAATAAATATATATATATATATAATTTCTTATTTAAAATTAGAGAGAAACATCTTATATTTAATTCTATCTTGTATTTTTTAAAACTAAATTATACAAAAGCCCTAAACTTTATGATAAAGGTAAATAACCTCTCTAACCTTTTAAATTTTACAATAAGTCTTTTTAAACATTTTAACTATAGATAACTTAAACTTTATGCTGGCCAAAAAAAACTTGGCAGACGTATAATCAAGATTCCATAACCAAAAATGGCTAAAAAAATTTTAAGTCCAGATAATTCAACTTAGAAGTTGCTTGATAATGGATGAGAACTTACCGTTAATATAAGTAAATCTAGACTTGTTTTTAAAATTTGTTATTTATGCTATTGCGGTACGGCCGATAATCTGTTGTTGAACTTATGAGTACGGCATCTTAGATTCATAGTCAATTACATTGATAAGTTCAGCAAGAGGTCCCATGGCTGCGGGCCCTCCTCTCTGCAAGAGATGAAAGGCGATTTCATATTCACGCCATCTGCTTAATCCATGTGCCAATTTCCTCAGTGTGTCAACGTTCACTTCTTGAATCCACCCAGGAGCAAGAGTCAGCATTAGCCCCATTAAACAGGAGACATATGCTTTGCACGTCGCTGGATTGCAACCAACTGAGATATTGCCCTCCATTACTTGAGCCAAGAATTCCAAATGGACTCCCACACAACGTGCCCTTCTACACAATGCACCTGACCTTGACTTTGCCCCAACACCCCATATGATTGACCCAGACAGTATCAGCAGATATGCCATGGCATAACCCTCTAGTATGTGGGACACGCCTTTCTTCTCATTATCATACTTCACATCACTCCTTGTCAGGAGCCATGTAGGAATAGTCTCCCTATATAGTTCTTGAACCAGTTGAATCCCTCCTACCACGCATAAGAGACTCGCACCCAGAGTTGCCGCCTCTTTTGCTCTCTGAGTGGCTAGGGATAGCGATGCAGCACTTGATTTCAATCGCTCAGGACTCGCCAATTCATGAGAGTACTCGGCCACAAGACCCACTATTACATTTTTCAGATATTGCTCATCAAGTATATTTCGACAAGATCGAAGGTAAAGGAATCCAGGGGCTATAGAAGGGCAGGTACCAGTATGTGTATTAGTGTTGCCCAGCAGGCCATTCACACTAGATTCTGCAGTCAACTTGGACGCTGAAACACATTTTGTTCCAAGGAATGAGGAGAAGCAACTTCTTAGCAGCTGGTTTACACAGTCTTTATTATGGCGGAACACAGAACGGGAACACGATACAACAATGAAGTTGTGCCAGCGGCGAACCTTTTGAGCCCACAGAGAACCAATTATGGGCATGCTAGGCCAAGGGCAATTTGATGCACAATTTTCCAAAGCAGCCCCAGCAACAGCATGGATGTACTCTTGGCTCTTTTCAAGTTTAAAAGTAATAGTTAAACTGACAAGAGCTGCCATAGGTAGTGGAAGCATTACTGGTGAAATTCCTAGGAAGCAACAAAAACAAAAATAATGCACATTTAATATGCATTAGTGGATGGTTAAATTTTGTCAGTCACCAGAGCATACTAAGAAACTAAATAGAATGCTGAGAAATGACACAATAACGACAATGTGAAAAATCCCCTCATTCAAGTTAGCATGGGCACAACAAATATGCATTTTGTCCCGCTATATTTAGAATGTCCCGCAGTAAAGAAGTCAGTCCTGAAGATATTAACCAGACACAGAAAATTGAATCAATATATATAAATGATTTTCCCGTTTGAACAGATTTTCATTTCAAGTCCCAATGAGTTCTAATATCAACAGTTGGCGTTTAATTAAAACATAATAAATCAGAGACAAAATAGGTGAACAAATAAAAATATCGATGAAACATAAAATTGTATTCACATAATGAAAGAATAGATAAAGAAAACATGGACACTAATTCTTGTCCTTGCACTTACACGAAGCAAGATAAATAAAAGTTTATTGTGCATATGCATATACATCTCTCTCGAATATCACCTTGCTGGCTCTTCCAAGTTGCATGTGGGGAAGGTTTAAAATTTTAGTGATTAGGGTCCCCACAAGTAATAACAAAGCCATTGTTATCCATCGTTACGGGTCTAAGGAGGAGAGAGAAAGGAGTAAGAGACATCACATCAGCAATCTAGGCGGGTAGTAACACCACATCAGGGATTTTTAGAGAGGTCGGTTCTTTCTAATTTTGACATACAGGTTCAGTTGTTCTTCGTGTTTGGGACATTGAAAAAAATGGAGGATAGGTGAATAGCATTTATTTGTTTTTTGGAGTACCAAATTGGAAGGGAAGATGTCAAAATGTCCAAGAACAAACTTTGCCTTCGAAATGATGTAGATATTTCTAGCACTTTAGATAAGGATAAGGTTTGTTTGAATCATACTTATTCTAGTCGAACATGGATTAGGAGTTCAAGACAAATTATGAGTTTCCTATACATAGACCTCTTATTTATGGTTTTGGGATCAAGTGTTTTGGACATCACAACCAAGCATAACATGAGACACGGATGTAATTAGAGTCTTGGTTAGTTGGGTAGTTGGGATAAGAGTCTTTGATTTAGACTTGGATTGAGTGCTCATCTCAAAGATAAGCAAATGATGTTTTTCAAGTTAAAACTTCATTTTAAAAATTGTTAGTCAAAAGATTATCTTTATTTTATAATATACTTCTATTAAAATTAAAAAATATTAAATTCTAACTTTAAAATAAAATATAATCTGGGCTGTCCAAAATTTTCATGGATGGTCCAGGTTTTAAGATGACCATCCCGAAGCTCACCTCTATTCAATTTGCTATTATAATTTTCCATTCAAACTTGCATGGAGGGAGTGTTTTAAAATCTTTCATTTATGACTGCATGTGGGAAGAACTTTACAATTTTTCTGCCAAGAAGTTGCAAGTATTGTGAAGATGAGGAATGAATATGGATGTAGGTTTATTGTAGGGACTGATCCATGTTAAATATTGTATATTATGCTTCTCCTTTCTTCTTGTGTGTGCTTGTACGATTAAGATCCTAACACATCAATGTGCATCTGTGCATATGCACTTGTTATTTGTGTAGGAAAGTCAATATATGATTAGTTTCAGTAGAGATCAGCAAGAAAACACGGTTCTGCTCTCGACCCTGCGACACGCTTTCTCTCTCTCGACGCTCCCTTTGAACTTTCCCACCTTTAGGGTTTCTGTCTCGCCAGTGGCGTCCTTGCCGCCGGCGAGCCTCCTCCCAAACCACAATTGTGGTAGAAAAGCATATCGGAGCTTGAAGAGCCAAGAGCAAGCGGGTTTTAAGTCGGAACAAAGTCACATAGCGGCGACCTTCGATCCTCACCGTCGCCGGCTCTCCTCTGGTCTCCATCCTCACCGTCTCTCCAGTTGTGGCGTCCCTCTGATTTTTGGGTGCGGCTGTGGTCCTCTCTCGTCTTTGAGGCGAGTTTTTCCTCTACCTCTCCAGATCTCTCTTGAGGCGGTGGGAGCTTTTGTCACGGCGTCTCCCTCGCCGGTGGTCTTCGGCGGAGGGGACATCCGTCCTTTACTTCTGCATTTGTGGTTTCATGTACTGTTGGTGTGGTTTTGGGTATGTGTGGTGGTGTTTTCTGTTGTGACTTGAATTTTCGATTTTGGGGGAAGGGTTTTATCGATAGTCGCTATGTGCTTTATCTATGAGAGAACCATTGTTAGGTTTGTTCGATGGTGGCGAATCCAAATCGCTAGTGTTAGCCAATATTTGTTAGGTGGGTGTTCGACGTCACCAGATTTGTTTCAATGGAGGAGCAAAAGTATTCTTCAGAACATCACTTGTCTTCTTTATTCTGAGGTTGGGTTCTCTCGGTCCTGTACCCCAATACGGGGCAATTATGAAGCTGATCAATTTGCAGCTTTTTCTTATAAGGAGGTATGCCATATAGGGTGGGTTTTGCAACCAACACCTTCTTTCATGTTACTTCTAACCTTGGATATCCAGGAAGCCAGTGTTGTCTTTGATGTTACTTTTATTCCCACCTCTTCAGTGGTGATTAGCTTTCCTTACATTTGGTTTATTTTTGTTGTATTTGTTAGTCTTTTTGTTCCGGTTTGTTTTCGTTTAGTGTAATTGTCATGCTTTGTTGTAACTTTTAATATTAGTATTAATATAATTACCTTTTGAGCAAAAAAAAAGTAGAGATCAGCATCAAAACTAAAAACGACAAACAGGAAAAGCACAGTAGAAATAGTGAACCAGGAAACTACCAGATGTGTTTGGAACATCAACACCAACAGCAGCCAGAATAGCTTTTATCTCTGACTCAACTGATTGAAGAGTTGCTGCTGGACTAGGCCAGTCTATTCCATTCATTGGAACTAGTTTCCACACACCACTAGTGACTTCTGAGGAAAAGTAGCCAATTATGGCGGCAAGAGAAGCTGGCAGAAAGTCAACAAGGTCTCTCAGACCTGCAAATGAAATTGCTCATAAGAGCTTCATTGATGAAAAGAAGGTAACACCGAAAACATATGCACTTTTCATCCATACTTTTGTCAAGCTCCAACAATCAAACCTGCCGAGACATAATTAATGCATTACATATATGATTGGAAAAAAATTATGCTCCCAAATTACCCTAATTCAATGTCACCAATGGAAATAAAACTTTGCCGTTCTTTTAATACACTTTAAAACAGGTAATTCAAGGAAGTTATCAAAATTTCTGTAAATCAACCAGTGTTGTTAAAACGCCGTTTCAAAACCTTGAAACGGTCGTTTTTACGTTTTTCCGGCGAAAAACGTCTCAAAACGGAGGTTGAGACGGGTTTTTCGCTGAAACGGTCGAGACGGCGTTTTGACTCGTCGAAACGGTAGAAACGGACGTTTTAAGCGTTCTGAAATTTGTTTAAAAAAGGGTAGATTCGTAAGATCCCCTTTTCCTGCCCCAAATCAAAAACCCTATATCCATCGACTTTGCTTTGCCTTGATCGGAAACGGGAAACCATTCTTCATTCTTCAGTTCTTCTTCATCCAGCGCTGGTGCTTCATTGCTCTGCCACCGTGCCTCGACTTTGCTTTCCTTTTCTTCTTCTCTGATCGGCGATCGCTCATCGCTGGGGCTAGACGGCGACGCTGCTGCAGTTCGGTCTGGGGCTGGACGGCGACGCTGTAGCAGGTGGTTGCTGTGCTGGTTCTTCACTGAGTTCACTCACTTCGTCCGACACTTTGACCATGGTATTATTTATATACTCTCACAGACTCACACATACCCACATTCATATATTTGAAGAAAAATGTGTTAGGTATTTAGGTTTAGTGCTGATTGATTAAATTTTTCGTCCGACACTAGTAATGCTGAAGAAAAAAGGTGCTTTGTAATAACTTTAATGCATTTGTGTGTTTTAGTTTTACGTTTCCGTTCCGCTTTACGTTTTCCGTTTTTACGTTTTTGCTCATCCTTCCCGTTTCAACGTAGACTCTACGTTTTAACAACACTGGTATGCATTAGGTACAGAAAAGGAAAGATAACGAGGATGTCGGTAAAACAGAAACACTCAGTGACTTAAAAAGCAATAAAAAGATCCAGGCAATATTATTGAGTGATAATAACAAAAGCATAATAAATATTAGATGTCTTTTTTTCTTGGTGTATTTGAAAAGGAAATCCCCTTTTAATACCAAATACTTCCTTGATGTCCAGAGTTGACAGTAAAAATTATCAGAATAAAAATAATCAAATTTACAGGGACATGGCATGAGTACAGGATCAAATTTACGGAAATGGAATTTCTTTTTTCAAGAAAAATGAAGGAAACAGAAACACTTGATACATTCACATATAAGCATAGGAAGCACTTCACTGACCTGTTGTCAAATCCCGTGATGACAGTTGCCCATGAACACAAGCAGTCAAAATTGCTTCAAGGACAAAAGGAAGAGCTTCCAGAAATTCCCATGCAGGAAGCATTGGTCTTTGATAACCATCTTCACCAGCACTTATAAAGGGACTGCATGCATTACCACCTGTTGAAGAAGAATTACTAGACAAGGCTCCACCTTTAGTCATTTTCCAGTAAATCATACTTAGGATCTTATTAGCAACTTGATGAACGGAATTTCCAGGAGAAAGACCAGATATTGCTGAAGCAACACAAGACTTGTATTGGCTATACCAAGCCAATAATTTTGGAAATGAATCAATGTATACTGGTTTAAGAAAAGAAGATTCGGAGCTATCTTTATGGCTTTTCAGTTCATCATGGAAAGACATGACGCAGTTATTGTGCAATGACAGAAGATACTCCAGGGTGAGCTCACCTCCAAGTGCTCCTCCTCTTGTAACACAGTGGTCAAGAGGAGGTCTATAGAATTTCCATAGACGAATAAGGAAAAGAAATGCTAAAGAAAAAGCCATGTATATTGAGGACTCATCTCCTGTGCTATTCAATGTTGGTTTAAGTGAGCCAAATGCCTCACAGAGTGGCATCAAAGAAGCAGCAACTGTGGGAACCTGTGCAAAGAATTTTCGTATCCTTAAAAGATTCAACCTTCAAATCAGACTAGAATAAAAAAGAATATCTTAAGCATATGAAAAATATACTAAATCAACCGTAGGGAAATTATCAAAGGTGGCTTTAAGAGCATATATGCATCCACAACCACTAAAATAGAGTCATATCAAATTTTCTCCCAAGTAACTGGTCTCTCCTGGGGCATTCTGGCATGTTGATATTGAATATGCCATGATGCTTGGGGTTCGAGACTTGGTACTTCCCAAACTTCCATCCCTTTCCTCCTCCTCAATCTCAACACCAAATTTGCTCCCAAGTAAACCCAAAAAATTTTGTCCCAATTGTGAACACTGTATTTCGTCTGGCAATTTGAATATAAAAAAAAAATTTAAAAAAAATTAAGTAATAAAAAAACAAAACAAAGAGAATAATAATAATTATTATTATTAGGTGCTTGAGCATCTTTATAGATTACCCTGTGATACTTTGGGATTCTTAGTGAAAATTAAAGGGATTATCTTTGAGGATTATTCTCTACAGATTGGGAGGAAACATATCGATAAGATTTCTGAGCTTATCCTCTAGAAAATTTAAAGGAGATTAAGAGAGTTAAGAAAATAATATTAATCAATTAATCAATGGGTTATCTCACAAGATCTCCCAATAAATTAGAGAAACAATGATATGTCAATATCCAAGGTATAGGCTAAAAAAAACAAAAGGATTGTTAAAATAAAAGAATTTATCTTTTGATCGGAGTCTAGGCCGTGTAAGATCCTACATCTTGGCAGCCACTTGGGTAGGTGCACTAATCTACAGCAAAATACTCCCTCCGATCCTTAATATAATATAAGACATGTTTACCTAATTTGATTAGATTAAGGAAGTTAGTTAAATTAGTTAATATGACATGTATTTGCTAAAATACCCTAGTCATCTTCTTTAATTTCCTCATTTCCTTTCCTCTTTGATTATTATTTGAGGAGCATCAATAGAGTTAAATTACAAAAATATTGATAAATATGATAAATATATCTTATATTTATGACTAAAATCAACTCCCCAAATATATTTTATATTAAAGAATGGAGGGAGTACATGCTTTCGAAAATAAAGGGTTTTTATGAAGCCTAGATGCCATGCAGCTCCATATGACTCCATAGGTGGTCAATCAAAAGGTTTAAAAAAATATAATGGAGGAATTAAAATCTACATAAATAATTTTTTTTAAAAAGATAATAATAAAATTTAAATTCAAGGAGTTTGATCCCTACTGCAAGGTACGTAGACTCTAGGCTATTATCTTAGGTCAAGCCCCCTTCGTAAATAAATAATTTTTTCCCCTATTTTTCATGTGAATTTCAGAGGGCAATTAAAATTACCTTAAAATATATTTCGCACAATCAGATTAGGGTAATAGTTTTTATAAACGGGTATTGTGACCAGCATAGCCGACTCTCAAACCTATTTTCAATTTGCAACCCATACTTTTATTTAAAAAGGCACCCCAAAATGCACCTTTAAAATTTTGGTAGTGACTCATGTTTTTAATCTAATTTTCTGCATCGCCAATCAAGTGCTGGGTGCAACACGGATTAATTCAAGAAGGCACAAATTCAAAAGGATAATAAGCCACATAGAACCACTGAAGGAAATCGAAATGGGATTCACTTACTAGACCATGCAACGAAATTATATGAACTGTATCAACAGAGGAAACTCCAAGGAGAATAGCACTTAGCACAGACATATTATCAACCAAATGGCTCCACGATCCAGAATGACTAGGAGGTACAAGAAAAAGAAGCTTGACCACATAGTGCACCACATGTTCCTGCCAAGGAAACACTTTTGCCTTTAGAAACACTAAGGCCTTGTTTGGTATGCGGCACTGGGTGTAGGGACTGGGATTGGGTCAGAATTGGCACTAGCAACTGGTGATCCATTACCATGAACTCCCCTTGACTTAACGACGAGATTACGGTTATTTAGAAATGAACCAGTCTCTGGCGTGGCCGAATGAATAGAAAGAATTGAAGAAGACGAACAAAAAGAAGACTTAAGATCATGAGACTGACCAGACACAGATGAGTCACTGCAATCCGCTGCTCCGTCTGATTTCCATCGGAACATGCCGGTGGAACTGCTGGAACTTGCAGACTGTTGACGGCTCGAGTGATCCAACGAAACCGATGGCTCAAACTCTCCATTGCCCATTTCTCTAAGATCAGCGGAGGAGGCAGGCTTCCCCCGGGACAATGATGGGCAAGGTTTGCCCAAGTTCGCAACGCCGTTGTCCGTGACGTCGATCTCGTCGTATTTAGTTTGTTTGGTTTTCAAATCTGAATGGTAAGGGCAAGGTTCCATTTTCCTAACATTTGATTTGAAGACTGGTCCAAAGGAGATAACTGGATTGAAGGAGATGGCTCTTTCAATCGGTTCCAAGTATGTCGTTGAAGGGAGATGGGTTTGCAGACTTTTCTTTTTTTCTTTTTTTAATAATAAGGATATTTTAGTCTTTTCATGATTTATGAACGATTATAAAATAAAATCAAAATATTACACGTAATTTTAAACCCCAGTGCCAATACCAGTCCCAATCCTAATCCATCAAAATTCAGTGCCTCATACCAAACAGTGCCTAAAGGATAACAAGATGGGTTAAATTCAAGAATGCAATATCAGTAACTCAAATATTCTTCCTTTCATCCAAAAGCACATGATACAGCCAAAAAGTGCAGAACTATTTTCCAGACAGAGGAAGAGTTAGTGGAAGTTTAAACAGATAATGTTTGGCTAGTAATGTCATCATTTAAAAGCGGTGAAGCTCTTGAAATTGTTTGTACTGTGTATAAAACGGTTTCCTTTTCTTTCTTTTTTTGGCCAGATAAAACGGTTTCCTACTTGTTCATGTTCTTAATCCAAAACTATATATATATATATATATATATATTACCACAGCTGAAAAGGAAGAGATAAATGTCATTCTAACTTGGTGATCTAAATCCACTTCTTACATGGTGTTCCAAATTTTAAGCATGTTAAATAAATCCTAGATTATTATTACAGAATATCCTAGACTAACTGTAAGCTGTAAATATTTAAATTCATCAGAATCTGATCAGAAAGGAATTATAAGAGGATTTAGTGGAATTAGTCATTAATGTAGTGTATGCTATGTCTCCCTGAAAAGCCTATCAAATGTCATTATAAGTTGTTCATGAAATTATTATGATGATGTTGATAATAATGTACTAATTTTATTAGATCCTCCTCATGTGTTAGATAAGCATAAAAAGGTACAGAATTATCTACAGTTTAACATCCTTATGTTTATAAGACTTTTAGGGAAATTATAGTGAAGATATATGAAGGACTCACTAAATGATAAGTATAAAACTAGGATTTGAATATGATGCAAGCATGGCAAGTTTGACAGACCCTAATCAACATGATACTAGAAAAAGGAAAATTTACACAACCAAGCAAATGAATGAGACACGATATAATCATGGGAGCACAATATACTACTCAAATCTCTGCTCAGACATATCACCTGAATATACCACCCACAGCTAAGGGAGGCACTGCAAAGGATCTTTGCAGCTGCAGGCCTTTCCATCTCTGATCCATTTAATGCAATATAGTACAACTTCTCTATCTCTGCCAGACTAGGTAAGGAGAAAAATGAGAATCAATCATCAGTCAGTTTTGTTATACCAGAAACTTATATAAATGTCACATAGCAAACCTTGAAGCAGGGGTCACCATAAGGGAGTTTATCAGGGGATCATTTAATGGTGTTCCTTCCAAAAATGCTAACCATGGCGATTTTTCAACAGGTGCTGCATCTGGCAATGACACAGCAGAAGTAGACACATAACCAGGCCAAAAGTACACCGATGTGTCCATTAATTTTCTTGCAATGCAAGCTTCAACTATGAGGTGCCTCAAGTTGCCACCTGAAAGATGCCAGTTAGTCCAAAACAGTTTCTGATTTTGGACCAAAAAGACATGAAGTGACAACATCCACTCCGGGCAGCAAGATATCAATTATAATTTGTCATTTCTGGTACAGATAGAAGTAAATATGTCATGTTTCCAAAGTAACCTGCTTTTGTATAATTAGAAGAATGGATGCTAGTGCCAGAACCATCTTCTCCATTCATAGAATTGTATATGAAGCAAGCTGCTTTCATAGCTGCATGATTAGCTGCACCAACAACTAATTCAGGAGGACATAGGAGGCTAGGAAAGTGACCAAGGATCTGAACAGATAAAATCAGTCCATGTTTCTTAGAGTCAACACTCTTCCTCTCCATTTCAGATCTGAATTCATATGCCATTGAACCTTGAACAGAAGATGAATCATGTTCAGCTTCATCATTTAGAACATTTGCAATTGCCAAGGGAACAATAGACAAAAGTACAGAAAGACGTGCCTCAAGGTGTGGAATGGGGCCTTCAGGAGGATCACGTTCCTGCAACAACCATGAAGCGGAAAATATTTATTTTACACATTTTCAAAAGTCAACAAAATACTAAGAAGAACCAATCTCAACTCTTTGCACAAGCCGAAGGGCTGAGAGCCAGAGTGCTAGAAAAGTTTCCTGCCAGCTAGCCTGGTTAAATGTATGTAGTGTCTTGATTCCTTCTGCAAATAGGAGATGAATATTAAAAGGACAGAATCCTTATAATAGGAAGTAAAAATAGTTCATGGAAAAGATGTCATCTTCCCAAAAATATACAGTAAAAATAAAATATAACAGGAATTATACTAAAACAAATTAACATAAAACTGTATGAGGGGATTTACCTGTGAGTACATCAGTAGCAGATTTGGTCGGAAGTTGTTTAGAGTCCATAGCATTCTCCATATATATATCAAAAGGAACCCAACAAGGAGATTGACGAGATGAGTAGCTGCATCTTATCAAAGAATTAAATGATCCAACATCAACAAGAATTCCAACAAGTTGATGCCTATTTAGGTGGAATTCAAAGTCATAAACTCTACGAATATTGGCAAATATTTTTGTCAGGACTGGCTTTGATAGTTTTAGTTCCGAGCATGGCAATTCAGCAGATTCAAGAAATCGGATCCTTTGCAGGAGCCAATTGAATTTTTCAGGCCTATCATGAATGATGAGGGATGAGAGGAAAAAGATTAGTTATTTTCCCATTTCATATTTCATTAGCGGCAAATAAATGGCTACAAGATATGCATGCAAACAATGCATGAGAAAAACTAAATAAAATACTTCAAGTACAGGAAGGTCATCCTCATGCATGGTTAGACAAGAAAAGTCATCATGACTATGAACTATTGAATATGCACAGGCAAGATCTTCATAACAAATACCACAAGACCAAATATCTCAAAGATGAAGCAATTTATGCTCCACCAAGCCTATTAAGCATGGTTTTTTTTTAAAAAAAAAAAAAAAACCCAAGCTCAAGCATTTACTTAGCAATTCAAGACCACATTATCCCACTCCTGCTTTTGTTCTTTGCTGGTGATCAAGGTCGACAAGTCTCCAGAGATATGCCTACGTTTGACCATCTAATGAACAAAGCAACCCAACATATAACTTACATTGCTGAGCAATAGTTACCGTGATTACTGACTTTTCATTCAATTACAATTATAAAATAACATGAAAATCAGTGGAATACAGTTCCTTTCTGAATCCAAAGATATTATGTGACAACATTTAAGCTACAAGCTCCAACGTCCATCACTTCTTCATTTTGTTTTCCTTTCATTCAGTGGAAGAAAACAAGAAACTTAAATTTGAAAGAGCAATCCTTAGCCTCAAGAATAGGCTTTGGTTCCATTAATTAATGCTTGTATTTTCTCTTCCTTCCAGATCATGTTTTCACAGATGATATTATTTTGCATATGATTATAAGAACATTCTAGAAATTTTCCATGAAAGTTGAATCATTTTTGTATCACCAGCTTCTCATGCAGGTACAAAAAATCACTTCTCGCAAGTAATGGCATGCTTAGAATCTTGCATAGTTATTCTATCCTCCCCCTCTATCCAAAAGATTACTCCTCTTCTTGTACCTCAGTGGATCAAGCTAAAAGCTTATTTTGACTTCAGGGCTTCTCAGATAGTAGATATGCAAGAAGCATGGTGATAGAGTATGAAAATGAAACAGGAAAATAATATTTTGTTATAAATTAGGAATTATAGATATATACAGAAAATAAGATTAATGTTATATGAATAGTTTATTAGGATTTTAGTTAATTATTTGTTAGTAAGTTTTTTCTTATTATCTCGCAATTTCGATTTCAATTTTTTATCATTATCTTGTATTAGCAAAAACCGTTGGGGATGTCTATAATTAAAGCCCATGCCTCAATTGCGGTTACTCTCACTCATTCATTAATAAAGTTCAGCATTTTGTTTGATACTTTCTTCCTCCCTGCTATGGTCCTACATCACATGGTTTTCTGGGAGAGAAATAGTTTATAAAGACATTAGACTGAACTTGTTATGTAGATTGTGAATATAATTAGGTTAGATAATTTGGGGATTAGGGTAGGTTAGATTGGGGACTTATTGGCACAATTAATCCTATGAGGCCAGTGACATGGCACTACACTAATTCTATGAGGCCATAGGGGTAGTTAGGTAATTAGCTAGTGTAGAGTTAGTTAGTAGTCAGGAAGACTTAGCGCATAACTGAATCAGTATTAGTGGCTAAGGCTCATGCCTATATAAGGGAGAGCCTATGCCTATTGAATGTATGTTGTTGATTGTGTATGATGGAATGAGCATGTGCAACAGCACCTGTTTCAAATATCTTCTCCTCTTGTTCTCTTCCCAATCCCTCTCCCTTCTGTTCTAGCTTTTACTGTTCTAAATTCTACAACCTACCTATCAGTGGTATCAGAGCCGTCGTCCTCGGCACGTTCTGCTCCATTCTGATCAATCTTGAATACAGTCTGAACTTTCTTTTCCCCTCACGGTTTGGATTTTCCTTCAAGATACTCATCCAGAAAAAAAAAAAAATTATATACATTCAAGACCGTCCAAGAAGACTCAATAATTGCAGTCTTGAATCATCACAGCGTCAACTTGGTTCGGGTATTGCTTTGTCAATAATTCTGAATGATTCGGCCGCCATTGAAGGAATTCTGGGTTCAGCTTCTATCATCGACCGATTCTGACTCTGGGTTCTGATTGTGTCATCGGCTGATTTCCGTCTTTCTTTTGGTTATATTGTTCGGAAATAATTCTGGGCAAATTGCATTCTGTTCGACTGGTTCCAGGTATCGTTGTGGTTCGTTTCTTGCTCATCGGCAATCTGGGGCTTGACTGATTCTGGTTCTGATTCGCGTCACCAAATATTCTGAGTTCTAGGTTCTGTCACTATTCTGTGCGTCAGAATCCATTCTGGGCTCTTCTTGCGTCGTCGACCACGTCGGCGAAATTTATTTGTGTAGTCGACCAAGACTATAATTTTCTCTGCTTGCATTGTCGGCTACTTTAATTGACGTGTCAGCATATTACCATTGCCTGGTCGGTGGATTCTGAACTGGGTGTCGGCATATTTCCTTCGACTGAACGCTTGACGTGTCGTCGCTTACAGAAAACAGCACATAGTCAAGAAAACTCCAAGACCAGCGGCAGACTCAGCGAAATCCTCCCACGTCACCAGCTTGCATCATCGACGCAACACTATGGTTTATGGTTAATACTCGGTCACAATTAGCATCCATGGCTAACGCAGAGGACACGCACAATCGACTACAGGCAATAGAGACAGCCATGGCTGACTCTGATGACATACGGAATCGTTTTCAAACAATGGAGGCCACCCTTCAGACCTTGGTTGCCCAAATCGCAGCAATGGCAACCGATCGAGAAGCACGCCAGGGAGAGGACACCAATGGCAGAAACCAACAAGACCGCAGGGGTCCTCAGAGACTCAGAGACACAGAGCAGGGGCTGATGACTACACACCACCCACAAGAATGACCAAGATTGATTTTCCCAAGTTTCAACGGTCAAATATCAAGGTCTGGTTGGATCAATGTGAACGTTTCTTTGAAATAGATGGGACACCAGATAACTGGAAAGTCCGAATGGCAAGTATGAATTTGGACGAAAAGGGAAATATTTGGCATTTGGCCTACATGGAAGAAGAACAGGGCAGAAATGTGCCTTGGGTTGAATATAAACAGGCCATACGAGTTCGTTTCGACACACCATTTGAATCCCCAATGGCTACTTTCAAACGTCTCTATCAAACAAATTCGTTGGAAGACTATAATGATGAGTTCGACACACTACGTTGCAAATTACAGCTTCGTGAAGATCATGCAATTGAAGCATATGTTGAAGGGTTGAAAAGCGATTGTGCTCGACAGGTTAGAATGCATATGCCGAACTCATTAATGACAGCTAGAAGTCTAGCCAAGGTATATGATTTCAATCAGCAAGACCTTGTGAGCGCAAAAACAGGATTAAGACGTCCTAATGGCGATTCTTCAGGAAACTCCTATCGTTGGCAAAATACAAGAACTCAATCTGCTTCTACGGGATTTTCTAATGCGGGCAGCCGAATACCTTTCCAGAATAGGTCTGCAGGAAATGTTGGAAAAACGACAGCCACCACTAGTGCAGGTTCAGCGACTGTGTCAACGGCCAAAACAGGGACCTCTAATACAGGGTCAGTCGTATCTTCTAACCGTGATGATTTTGATGAGTTAAGGGCTAAGAACCTCTGTTTCTACTGTCGAAAACCCTTTTCTCATGACCATACGTGTCCACAACGTCAGAAATTCCAACTTCAATTGATTGAGCTTGATAGTGGTGACTCCGAGAATGAAATAGGATTGCTGCCAGACTCTGACATACCTGAAATTCCTGCTGATTCCCCTGCAGACAGCGAAGAGTGTCTCCAGATTTCACTCCACGCAATGCAAGGGGGTACTGGGGTCCTCTCTATGCGAATTCAAGGCCTTGTGGGCAAACGACAAGTGCAGTTATTAATTGATAATGGAGCTTCACATGGTTACTTGGACTATGAGCTTGCTTGTAAGCTTGGTTAGAAGGGAACACCAACTCCCCAGGGTGAAGTGGAAGTGGTTGGGGGTGCAAAATTGAAGCTTTATGGTGTGTGGAAGGGGTTTAAATGGAAGATGCATGGCCTAGACTTTGTTTTTGATTTAAGAATCATGGAAATCAAGACCTATGACATTGTTTTGGGTCTACATTGGCTGCAAGAGGTAGTTCACCACGCCTCTTGGAATTATGACAACTTATCTATGACATTTTGGTATAGAAACTCCATGTGCACCTTGAAGCCAACCCCTCCATCCAGCTGCAAGGTAGTTAACCGGATCGATGACTCCATGGTTGAAGGTAGTCAGCTATTCCTTTTACACTCTTTAGAAGGCCCTAATACTTCTGCCTATACCCTTACTAATGGTAATGAGGAAGCTTCTGGTTGTGTTAAGAAATTATTGAGGGAATTTGGGATTGTTTTCAAGGAACCCAACTCACTCCCACCTCTTCGGGAGAACCAGAACCATCCTATTGTGCTTAAGGAGGGGGCTGATCCAGTAAATCTTCGGCCTTACCGCTACCCGGCAATACAAAAGGATGAAATTGAAAAACAGGTAAAGGGTCTCCTAGAATCTGGGGTCTTACAAGAGAGCTCTTCTCCCTTTGCTTCGCCTATCGTACTAGTCAAGAAAAAAGATGGTACTTGGCGTATGTGCATAGACTATCGAGAATTAAACAAACTTACCGTGAAGAATAAGTATCCAATTCCTCTGGTTGATGAGTTATTGGATGAGTTGAAGAATGCTAGATGGTTCACAAAATTAGATCTTCGAGCCGGTTATCACCAAATTAGAATGGAACCTGAAGACACTTACAAAACAGCCTTTAGGACGCATTCAGGACATTATGAGTGGCTGGTTATGCCCTTTGGACTTACCAACGCACCAGCAACATTTCAGGGAGCAATGAACAGCATCTTTCGAGACCAACTGAGAAGATTTGTGTTAGTGTTTTTTGATGACATCCTAGTATACAGCTCCAGCATGACTTTACACCTAGAGCACCTACGGTTAGTGCTGGGAATACTCAAACAGAATCAGTTTTTCATTAAAGAGTCCAAGTGTACCTTTGCTGCTACAAAGGTGGAGTATCTAGGCCATATTATACAAAATGGGGTGGTGTCTACCGATCCTCAAAAGATTCAAGCAATCGCTGAATGGCCTGAACCATCTACGGTAAAACACCTCCGCTCTTTCCTTGGTCTAGCTGGATATTACAGGAAATTTATTAAGGGTTATGGCATTTTAGCAAAGCCTCTAACGAATCTACTTCGTAAAGATCAGTTTAAGTGGTCTCAAGAGGCTGCAGAAGCTTTTAGGAAATTGCAGCAAACATTGAGTTCAGCACCGGTATTGGCATTACCTGATTTTTCCAAGCCATTGGTGGTGGAAACCGATGCCTGCTCTACTGGAATAGGTGCTGTTCTGATGCAAGGGGGTCAACCATTAGCATATTTCAGCAAAGGTTTGGCTCCAAGACACCATAGTCTTTCTATCTATGAGAAAGAACTACTCGCGGTGGTCCAGGGTGTTGAACATTGGCACCAATACTTAGAGGGCAGACATTTTGTGATCAGAACTGACCAACAAAGCTTGAAATACTTGCTGGACCAGAAGCTGAAGACATCTTTCCAAATGTATTGGATCTCAAAATTAATGGGATATGATTACGAAATCCACTACAAGAAGGGGGCTAATAATAACGTAGCTAATGCTCTCTCCCGTATGCCTAAAATGCAACTTTTTCAGCTTACTCTCTCCACTTGTTCAGAGGAGCTGTTGCTGGAAATTAAAAAGAGTTGGGAAGATGACTCTGAAATGCGAGTTCTTGTGCAGCGCCTACAAGAAGGAAATGGTGTGGAAGGTAAATTCTCTTGGTATGATGGCCTATTACGTAAGGGAACTCGGCTGATTGTAGGGAATTCACCTACTGTGAGACAAAAAATCCTAGAATGGCTCCATTCTTCCTATTTAGGAGGACATTCAGGTATACATGCTACATATCAAAGGGTCAAGGCACTGTTTTGGTGGAGGCATATGTTTGATGAAATCAAGGACTTCATCAAACATTGTGATGTGTGTGCAAGTTGCAAATATGAGACGGTGGCTTATCTGGGATTACTTCAGCCTTTACCCGTTCCTAATAAGGTTTGGGAAAGCATATCGATGGATTTTATTGAAGGGCTTCCCAAATCTAATGGTAAGGATACAATATGGGTGGTGGTTGATCGCCTAAGTAAGTATGGGCACTTTGTGGCTTTATCTCATCCCTTTTCAGTTTCCACCTTGGCTCAACAGTTTTTAGATGGGGTCTATAAGCTTCATGGGGCTCCTATGGAGATCATTTCAGACCGGGAAATTTTTGAAGGTTCTGAAAATTGACCAAAAGTTGTCTTCCTCCTACCACCCACAAACGGATGGGCAAACGGAGGTACTCAATCGCTGTTTGGAAACTTATCTTCGGTGTATGTGTTGGGAGTTCCCTAAGGATTGGGCCAAGTGGTTACCTCTTGCGGAGTGGTGGTATAATACCATTTATCATTCAGCCACTAAAGTCACTCCACATGAACTGTTATATGGACAGAAACCAGCACTGTATAGTCCATATTTGCCTCGTACAGCAGTGGTGAATGCTGTTGACAGGTCCTTTGTGGCTCGTGAAGGTGCTTTGCTGGTGGCTAAACATCATTTGAGCCGTGCCATCAACAAAATGAAGCAACGGGCTGATTCCCACAGGACTGATAGAGAATTCCAGCAAGGCCAGTGGGTTTTTCTCAAACTTCAGCCCTATAGACAGATCTCAGCTGCCTCTAGGAGTAACCAAAAACTTGCTCCTAGGTTCTTTGGGCCTTACCGAATTAAGCAAAAGATAGGTCCAGTAGCGTATAAGTTGGATTTACCAGAAGAGACCAGAATTCATGACACATTCCACATCTCTTTGCTTAAGTTGTGCCCTGATCCAGCAGTGAAACCTCGTCATCCGCCGCTTGACTGGCCAAAACCTCCAGTTATGAAGGAACCAGACCAGATTCTGCAGAAGCGAGTTGGCAGAAGGAAGGGACGCATAGTTACTGAAGTTTTGGTAAAATGGAAGCAGCTACCTGAAGAAGAAGCAACTTGGGTGTTGCTGTACCGCTTCTAACAACAGTTTCCCAGTTTTGTCCTTGCTGACCCTTGAGGACAAGGGTTCTTAAGGGGGGGCATTGTTATGTAGATTGTGAATATAATTAGGTTAGATAATTTGGGGATTAGGGTAGGTTAGATTGGGGACTTATTGGCACAATTAATCCTATGAGGCCAGTGACATGGCACTACACTAATTCTATGAGGCCATAGGGATAGTTAGGTAATTAGCTAGTGTAGAGTTAGTTAGTAGTCAGGGAGACTTAGCGCATAACTGAATCAGTATTAGTGGCTAAGGCTCATGCCTATATAAGGGAGAGCCTATGCCTATTGAATGTATGTTGTTGATTGTGTATGATGGAATGAGCATGTGCAACAGCACCTGTTTCGAATATCTTCTCCTCTTGTTCTCTTCCCAATCCCTCTCCCTTCTGTTCTAGCTTTTACTGTTCTAAATTCTACAACCTACGTATCAGAACTATCAAGATAAAAGCTTAAAGGACCAAATATAAAGAGTAGAAGGAGATACATGTTCAAGAGGACAGACTGTAGAAGAATTGTTGCCTTTCTGCTTTCTGTCAGTCTTTCCAAAACCTCTAGTGCCATGAAGGAATTTCTTTTCCTTATCTGCTCACGATATTCATTTCTTTTGACACTGTGAATCACGTTGGGATCAATGTCCATGTACAAGTCGCTTTTGGGATTCAAGCATGGTTTTTCACAGAGCTTCATTTTTACTCCCCAGTCATCTAATGTGCTATCAATCAAAGCAATAACGATGCTGTAAAAAAACAGCATAAATGCATGTCCAAGCTCCAGAACAGGAATGTCGTATGTTTGAGAAAGTTGAAGGGCAGTGTCAACAGAACTTATTATCCTGCAAACCAGACTCTTTTTAGAATATCGTGTCATTGATTAAATATGTGTTTAGACAATATCATCCAACAACTAAGCATGCACATTTTCCAACTCTAGCCTATTCAAGTCTCCGATGCTAGAAATACGCAATGTGGTGAATGAAATAAAATATTCAGGTCTTTAGCCCTGTACAAATTGTTATATGTATGTATGTATGAAATAAACCTTATTCATATATGTGCGTTCTATAAAATAGAGAAGTACAAGTGACAGCAACTAAACTACCGTGTTTGATATGTATTAAGACCAAGTTTTTACAGCCTTTATATCACTAAGCAAGAAATTTAAACTTTCAAGGCAAATCAACAAAGTTAGCAAATGCCCCTCTAATAGATATTTGACCGATCAGTAGGGATATGTAAAATCTATCAAATAGAACCATGTAAGTGTCACCTCCCTAGTTTTTACATGGCATTTACATTATAAAAATTAAATAAGATATATCATAATTAGGTACTGCAACCTCATGAGGCAAATAGACATTATCATAGAGCGAACCCCCACTTAAGCAATAATGAAAAAGAGATGATATTTACTTTAATTTGCAGTAATCAACCACATTTGGATCAAATGAAAATGCATACTGTCGGAGAAGTTCAAGAAAGAGCCTATAAGCCTCCGGTTGACAATGTCGATGAGGAATTATCCTGTAATAAGATGTTAGATTAATAAAGGAAAGCATCTCGCAAAATCATCAGAAATGAATAACTTAACAAAATGCAGAATACTGAAGAGACAGAGAGGAGAGAGGGAAACAGACATCTAAAATATTGTCCAAAAATTTGCAACAACAGATGCACAAATAAAATAAGTAACGTTACGAAACCAAGCAATAGTGAAAGACAAGCAGGGATTTTATATATAGTAAGTGTGAGGATAACAGATATTTATCAGCCAAATGTCTGAACAAAAAACAATGCAACACCGGAAGCTTGAATAGCAGTCTTTAAACTCTTTAACATGTTCTACGAGTTGTCCAAACCCACAAGCAACAAGATCTTAACACTTACATTTAATGTGTTTATACTATTACAAGAGGCGAAGTAAAAGGAGACGCAAGTGTAATGCAGGAATCTAGGAGATATATACCAAACCCCCACAAGTAAGCTTCACTTACACATGTTAATGAAAATCAAGCAATGTAAAATGGATGGGAAAAAAAATAGAAATGGGAGAACCTAGAAGAGAAGAGTGAGAGGACTTGGAGCGGGAAGAGGAGACGGGAGGAAAGGGCTTGCTGAAGGAACTTCCACAAAGAGGGGTGGTTGTAATCGAAGCAGAGGTGAGAAACCAAGAGCTCAGCAAACTCAGGGCTTGGCAACCGAACATTCAGAGAGCTGAGACATTCGATCAATTCCATTACCCAATATAAAGGAGGTTCTTTTCGTTGTGAGAACAACCTCACCCTTTCCAAAACCTTTTCCTTCACTTCATTCCACTCGCATTCGCAATCCGAACCCATTATATTCTACTCCTCACTATCAAACAGGAGAATGCAACATCCCCACCCATTAGTAGAAGTAACCAGCTGGAAGTAAGAATTTTATCGGGACTGGTGGTTGTCGCTCGCAAAGCCAACAACCGTCACGTTGGTAGGTGACACCGGATTTCTCATTCCATTTTCTCTTCCTAATTTTGGGGACGTGGGCATTTTATATATATATATATATATATTTTATTTATTTAGATTAAATTATAAGATTAAGTAGCAATTTTGCCCCGAAAACACACGCCTAAGAGCAATTTTGCCTTGGAAATTTTTTTTTTAAGCAATGTTGCCCTGGAAGTCTAAAAAAACCTAAAGAATGTTCATTTCTCTATTAATATTTCGAGCCAAACGTTAATTGGACCGCATTATGTTGATGTGGATTGTCTCTACGCAAGATCTTTGTCACTTTTTTCAAGAGCAATTTTTTTTGTAAGATATCTGTTCGGGAGCAATTTTTCCCTGGAAGTTTTTTTTATGAGCAATTTTGCCCTAAAAGTAGACAATTCATGTCAGGATAATTGGGTCAACTAAAGTTTGACCGTTAGGCGATTAATAGAAGAGTAACATTACTACGTTTTTAAAAAGGGAAAAAAAAAACTTTCAGGGCAAAATTGCTCTTGGGCGTGTACTTCCGGGGCAAAAGTGCTACTTAACCCTAAATTATATGCTACATCCCGAATTTTTTTTTATCTAGTATATCAAATTAATTAATTTTCAAATCCGCGTTCGAAATATTTTTTCTATACCACTAGTATTCGAAAATTAATTAATTTGATATACTAGGTGCAAAAAAATATTTCAAAATAATTTAATCTAAATAAATAGGGAAAATTCCTTTCAGATCCCAAGAGGCCAAAAAAATGTCAAAAAAGTCCCAATGGAAGATCAGATGTCAGAAAAGTTCTATAAGGCACCAACTATCAATTGTATTTGATCATTTTTATAAAGCATTTGTTTGTTTCCAACGCACATTAATTATTTTTCTATATATGCCCATAATTAATAAGGGTAGTGGGTGAGAGTAACAATTAATATAATATTAGAGTTTAATGCAATTAGTAGGGATCATATTGGACGTTACTTAAATTTTATGACAATTTTATTAACTTTAACTATTTTTATTGATTTGTTAGAATTGTTAGTTTGTGTCGTATAATAAGAACCAGATTGAGTAAAATATAAATTAAAAAATTAAAAAAAAAAAAAAAAAAAAACTACCTCCACCCCTAAATTAGGGGGAATAAACACCTAACAAGCAAATAAAACAAAAACATGGAAAATAGTGGTATTCACTTTTCTTTTCTTTTTTGCTCAAGATAGTGGTATTCACAGACACTCACATATGATATTATATATCAACGAGGGGCCAAAATAAGTTAGGTGAGTTAATTAATTATAATAAATATAACATTTTTTTTCTTAAAACACTAATTTTTTAGAGAAAAAGAGCAAAAAAAAAATCATCAAAATTAGTAAAAGATAAATAAATATGTTGAATTTCAATAATTCTAAAGTGGCTGATTTAGAAATTTGAAAAGTTGGAGATTTGAAAAATTACCTAATTACCCTTAATTTTTTTTTAAATTAAAAGTCCTCAACCCCCTTGCCAAGTGGCCATCATCAGAGTTCCGATGACCTTGCCGACAACCGGTCGTCGAAGCTCTGATGAATAATATTAACAACTCAAGTATCTGTAGTAACAACTCTAGTATAGCGCTATTAACAATTCTAGTATAGCGCTATTAACAACTCAAGTATTTATATTGACAACTTTAGTCAAAAAAAAAAAATATTAGTCCGTCGAAGCTCGGTTAAGGTTATTAAAAAAATATTCAACAAATACATTGTTTACAACTTTATTATCGTTATTAATAACTCAAGTATCTGTATTCACAACTTTAGCCTAAGAAATTCAAAAAACAAAAACAAAAAAAAAGGTCCCAAGAGCTCTGGTGAAGGGATATATTTTTTAAAATTTCTCAAGCAAAAATTATCAATATAAATACTTGAGTTGTTAATAGTAATACTAAAGTTATAAACGACAGCCTTATTTTTTTTAATTTCTCATGCAAAAATCGTTAATATTGATATTTGAGTTGTTAATGTTGATATTAAAGTAGTAAATGATATATTTGTTGAACATTTTCTAATAACTTTCACGGGAGCTTTGAGTTAATATTTTTTTAAAATTTCTTAGGCTAAGATTTTAAATATAAATACTTAAGGTGTTAATGGTGATACTAAAATTGTAAAAACGATATTTGTTATATATTTCCTAATATTTTTCACCCAAACTCCCGCGGCTATTTTTTTTTTAAAAAAAAAAAATCAGGCTAAAGTTGTTAATACATATATTTAAGTTGTTAATAATGATATTAAAGTTATTCATATAGATACTTAAGTTATTAATAACCTTCACCGGAGCTCTGACAGTTAATATCTTTTTTTGAATTACTTAGACTAAAGTTGTTAATATAGATACATGAGTTGTTAATAGTGATACTAAAGTGTTAAACGACGTATTTATTGAATATTTCCTAATTGTTGGTGTCAATGTTTCACCAGGAGGGTAAAAATTTAAATCGAAGGTGATTAGCAGTTAAATCAAAAGATAAGAGTAAGAGAACTATCACCCAAGTATACATAAGGGATTATACTATTTCGGGCTCAACTTCTTGACCTACATCCAGTCCTCAGAATGTCTTTGATATTTTCACTATTCTTCCAAGATTCTACGGGTTCTTCGCACCACAATACAAAGAGAGATCCTCAACCGGACTCACTCCCTTTTACACATTGTAATCCCACAACCACACTCAAGGTGCTACTACCTTAAGATTTTGCAAAGTTGAAAACGTTTGGTAAAGACACTCTTATAGAGTAAATAGATAATCACTGACGAGCAAAATAAATATCAGAAGATATTACAGAGAATAAAATGAGCAATAGATGAACATATAATTTTTTGTTGGCTTAATTGGTTGCTCTGTATTGAATGTTTGGCTATATATAGGAAGTTGTCATTAATAACTGCAGTGAGCATTCAAATTGTCCGTTAAAGACAAATTAGATCCATTGAAGGATTTTAATGTTCGGTCCTTTCGTCTTCACTTCAATAAAGGCTTCAAATGCAATCGTCTGGTCTACTCTGTTTTCTGCTTCATATTTAATGCTCAGACACAATTTTGCCTCTGTTACTTTTGGAGTTAATGCATGCTTTAATCATCTGAAACTTATACATAGACATTATTAGTAGCATTGAAAAGATGAATAAGTAACAATCAAGCTTAAACAGATGTTCATCGTGAGTTTCAAATTTATTGAAACGTTGATTTTCAAAAGACGATGAACTTGCATTCAAATGTGATTTAAGATCACTTGAGTGCTTTTCAGTCTAACTCGAGTGCTAGATCAACTTGGAGTTCTAGTAGTAAATTGTTGAAAGATCACGTCACTCAAGTGCTTAAAAACGTTACTCAAGTGATCTTCTGTTTGTTTGAAAAGATTTTCAGCACTACTAGTGACTCGAGTGAGTATTTGGATTACTTGCACTTGTTTGCAAGTGATCTCCAAATGAGATCACTTTACTCTTGGTCCATCTTGAGTGACTCGCTGAAGTCTCGCAAGTTGTTCACCATCACTCGAATGATCTATTCTAACTTTCAGAAAACATTGCGAGTGACATGCAAAATCATTGTGAGTGACCACTATCACTCGAGTGATCACTTATTCACTCAAGTGATCTGTCATAACTTCCAAAAAAAACTGTGAGTGACTTGTTTAAACCTCCGAGTGATGGAGGATCACTTGAGTGCTAACTTAATCATTCGAGTGATCTTGCATCACTTCTGAACTTTTAAGCGATTGACTTGCAAAATCACAAGAAGTTAGGATCATCGCTCGAGTGCATTAACTGCCACTCAAGTGATCAACTCAAATCACTTAAAGTGAATGATCTTGTTGATTCAAGTTTAGTTCAAAAACAATTCTATCACTCGAGTGTCTAGAAACTCACTCGAGTGATTTGAATAATCAAATCCACCTTGTATTCCAAAGTTTGTTATCATGAAAATATAGAGCTCCGACGGCTTTTTTTTTTTTTTTTTTTTTTTTTAATTTCTCTAGCTAAAGTTGTTAGCATAGATACTTCACGTGTTAATAGCGATATTAAAGTTATTAATATAGATATTTAAGTTGTTAATAATCTTCACCAGAGCTCCGATGGCTATTTTTTTTTTGAATTTTTGTTACTAAAGTTGTTAATATAGATACTTGAGTTGTTAATAACCTTCCCAAAACTCCGACAGCTAATATCTTTTTTCGAATTTCTCGACTAAAATTATTAATGTAGAAATTTGAGTTGTTAATAGTGATACTAAAGTTGTTAATATAGATACTTTAATTGTTAATAACCTTCACTAGAGTTCTGCGGCCGATCGTCGCAAGGTCACTTGAGCTTTGGCAACGACGGGTAAGGGGTTTAAGGATTTTTTTATTCAAAAAAAAAACTAAGGGTAGTTAAATAATTTCTTAAGTTTTAAAAAATTTTAAAATTTCAAATCATCCATTTTAGAATTATTAAAATTCAACATATTTATTTGTTTTTTAAAAAAATAAAAATAAAAATTCCCCATTCTCCTTCTACTTTTTTTTTTGGTCAAACATTCTCCTTCTACTTTTTTTTTTTTTATACGTAAAGGTTTTGGAGGAATTCGACATCGTCCCCACTGGGCCAAGGCACGCCCGGGGTCTATGAGACTTATCGGGACTTACGAGATCGCCTACCAAAGGAGTCCTGACGGCGAGAGGGATCGAACCCACCCACCCAAGCGCCTAATCCTGGATCCCTTACCATCTATGCCAACTCACATTGGCCATTCTCCTTCTACTTGTTTATTATGTAAATCTATACCCTCACATCACAAAATGAAAATCCAACCCATTATGGCCTGCTTTTTCAATCATTCGTCCAGTCTAACATTTATGATTATGTTAAAACTCGTGCTATATTGCAAAGTGCCTACCTGTATACTTCCCAAGGTCACAGATAAATAAATGATATAGCCGAGATATTTGCTTTTTCTAAATGTGGGACTTCTTTCATACCCATAGGGAAAAGAAGACAACAAGATTAATATGTTATACTTTCAGGGGAAAAAAAAAATCCCAATCATTTCGTATTAATGCCCTCATGAAAATATTTTAAAAAATTCTTTTAATTATTTCATTAAAAAATTTTAAAAAAAGTACAGTTAATGTATATGTTGCATTAATGAGTAGAAAACATTACTCACTTTTCACTTTAGAGAATGCATAAGTATATTATTTTTCACTTTAGAGAATGCATAAGTATATTATTAAATTATTATTAATGAAGTATCAATATTCAATAGGAATAATTTGAAAAAACATAAAAAAAATATGAGAAATAAGTTTTACATTTGTTATCAAAATCAACTCCTCACATTAAAGATAGGATGATAATATATTTAATTTTTCCTCATAATATTCATTTTTATTTCTATATAGTATTAAATTTTAATCATTACATGGTAGTAGTGTTTTTAAGAAGTTTCCAGAATTTTCTACATATTTATTAAAAAAAAAAACTTAATTATTTTATTTATTGTGTGAATTGATTAAAAGGATGCTTCCTACATCCCTTGTTCTACATATTTATTAAAAACACAACTTAATTATTTTATTTCTTGTGTGAATTAATTAGAAGGATGCTTCCTACATCCCTTATTATATAAGATTCAAATAATCAAATTGTATGGTTTACTAAAACTATAAAGAGTAGTTAAAAATAACAAGAAAAATGATAAAATATAATATATGCATGTGTTATAGGAAAAACTAATTAGAGGTAAATCCGGTAAGGAAAAAAAAAAGAAAGAAAAAAAAAAAGGAAATTTCACACAAACCCCAAAGTGGATTTTATAAAAACGATGGAAGGGTTTATATAGAATAATTTAAAGGGAAAATCACAAAGGTCCCAATTAAGAAAAAAATATCATAGTTATTCAATAGCAAGTAGATAATCAATTATTGACAAGTGAAAGATCTATCATTGACAATTTATAAGACTTTTTTGATATTATTTTTCTTAATTGGAATAATTTTGTCATTTTCTCTATTTTAAATTAAACTAATACTCACAACTCCTTGAGGTTCTTTATATATTATATTTTAAATATTTTTATATAGATTAAGAAAATTTGTTAGATTGGTTTATTTATTAAAAAATATCTCAATATTTTGATTATACTACTGTTAATTAAACAATACCCTTCTAGTCCTTTTTATAAACAAGTTTCTCTCTCACGAGGTTGAATCTTAATATAAGTAATTCTTTTTCTTATGTCTCAAAACTTAAACCACATTTTTTTTTTCTATAACCCTATTAAATACATATCTTTATATTAATTATCCTTCACTCACTATTAATTCTCATTCATTCAATTATTTATTACTCATCATCTCATATTTTATATTCATTTTCTGTCATATTTTTTACTTTTCTTTCTCACATGTTCTTTTCATAAATATGGTCATATTTGAAAAAAAAAATGACATTTTTGATATATTTATTATTTTTAACTAATCTTAACTATCAGTTCATTTTGTATCATAGAAAAAGTTGTTTATAAAAAAGGTCGGAGTTAGTACCTTATAATAGAAGTTACAAAAAAAATTATTAAAATTACAGGGTCAAAATAGAACATCATGTGATTATTTATATTAATTCCACACATTATACTTTGGACAAGCCTTTATTTTTAGAAGGTGCCTTACACAAAAAATTAGAGGGAGCATAAAATATTTCTAGGATTTTCAGTAGTGTTATTGTATGAAAAAATAATTAACGTCAATAACTTGATACACAATTGATCAAATGAAAAATGCCCCAAATACAATTATGCTCATAATCCACAATTTATAAATTCTCCATTAGCCTCCACCTGGGTTTTCTTGATCACCCGCTCCATCAGCTCTGATGATAAGTATCGACGGTGCTAGTTGCACAGGCTTTGCTTTGAGTTCTTTCATAATCTTTCATCTCATTTTCTTTTTAGAATCTCATCCCCACCATCATATTATAAAAAAATCAAATGGTTCATATTTCGTATTTTATAAAACTATTGTTTTAAACATAAATAGATAAATTTAAACAGTTAAAAATTGACCTATACAATTCATAACTCGTAATACAAACAAAATTTTAAAAATTGAATTATAAAATATTATAATAATAGTTTTAGGAACTATTAAATCTGAATCATTCACTTTTTAATTTGAGAGTAGAAATGAGATTCAAAGAAAAAAAAAATTAAAATGAGATTATTAGAGTATCTTCTCCCAGTTGCACATCTTCCTTGTCATCCTCATACGTCCACGTTATCAATGATAGCGCGCAATTGGTTAGTTTACATTGATGTGATCGGAAGCGGTTCCTCTCACAGGCCCTCCCTCTCCCCATCCTCTGCCCGGCTTCATCTCAGCCGTCCAATCCAGATTTGGACGGCTGAGATGCAGTCCGATTAATTTTGTTTTAAAAAAAAAAAAAACTGGACCGTTGGATCGAAATTTGGACGGTCCAGATGGGACTGTGAGAAAGATAAGGAGAGGGGGAAAATGAGAGGAACTGGACCCGATGTGATCATATTCCTTGAAGCCAAATTGCTGCGTAGCTAAGCTTTCTTCAAATCTCCTTATGCCTTGTTTGCTTCGGTGGAAATTTTGATTTTTGTTTTGTGCATTTGAAGCAACAAGCTGCTCTACAACAATGAGAGACATTCTCAATGAACAAATTTTATATATGCAAGAAAAATCAGAAGAATATACAATGTTTGAAGCTTAAAAGTTTTATGTGCTTTGATCAACAAACACTACATCAATTTGTCACTTGTACTAAATTTTATTACTACATTTTCTATGGAATTTTATTGTTGGCAGAATTTTTTTATGACTAAAAATATGCTACCTGTGATAATTTGAGAACATGTGATGTTGCCTGGTATTTTTGGTTAATGCAGGAGTAAAATAGACAAGTTATCAAAAGTTGACAATGTGCTGAAATGCCCAAAGGGAAGCTGACTTAATTCAATTAAAGGATCATTGCGTTCTAGAATACACTTGGAGCACATGAACTACCGATGAACTACATTATATTGAAGATTTGCGTGACACGTATTATTGGAAAGAAAAAGGAGATGTGGATATTAGGGGTGAGCATGGTGCCCAGATGCCCACCCAAGCCCAACAAAAAATTGCCCAGCCCAGCCCTAAAAAGGTGGCCCAAAAAAAATTTGGGCAATTTTGGGCTGGGCCAGTAACTGGGCAGGGCTGGGCATCGAGCATGGGATCTTGCCCTGCCTATTTGGCCCTGCCTGTAAAATTAAATATATTTAAATAAATATTATTTTATTTAGAATATATTATATTATTATGTCTAAATATATTATATTATACTTTACGTATCTCTAAAGTTTTGAAATTCTATAAAATGTGAACTAGAATCTTCATGAAGCAAGGCAAGGGATCACTACTTGGGCAAGGGAAGCCTACCCTGCCCAGGCCGCCCTTGCACAGCCCGAAAATAGTTAGGGCTTTTATCGGGCAGGGCTGGGCATCGGGCTGTAAAATGCAGCCCGTTCATTCTTCAGGTTGGGGTCTCGCCCTGCCCATGCCCACCCTTAGTGGATATGTCGTGCCTGTTTGGCATGTCGTAGGGGGTATAAAAGCTAAGTCAAAGTGAGAAAAAGTCCAGTGAAGGTGTTTGGGAAGGCATTAGATACAAGCCTCCTTTTCAGAAGAAAGCTCCTTCTTCTTGAAGCAAAAATTTAAAGCTTCTGACTTTCGACCGTTCCCCACAGCTCACAAGTCCTCTTCTTCATACCACAACTACCTCCTACCATTCGATTGTTCTCAGCTTGCAAGTCCTCAATCTATACATTCATCTTCTTCATTACCGTAGCTAACTCTTGTCATTCACGAGTTACCTTCTTCATTTATCTTCTGTACCGGGCAGTGAACAACCGAACATAACTCCACCCTCCAACAACGAACATGACTCTGCAGTCTTCTTCCTCTAGCAGTGAACATGAATCCACCATCATCTTCCTCCGGAAACGAACGCGACTCTGTCGTCATCTTCCTTCGACAACATTTTGGCTTTTGATTTAGATTTAGATTTTAAACATTGATTTCGATTTTTATTCAGGGAAGATTTTGGTGTGATTTCCATTGCCGATCTAGTTTTGGTTATTCTTGGTTCTTTTGATATTTGATTTCTCGTTTTGTTTATGCTTTTTTGATAAAAGACGTTTGGCCGATTGCATTTCCGGCGGTGAAGATTTTGTTCGTTGTAGGACATTTTGGTATTTTCACATTTTTGTAACTTTAACACAAATGAATTTAATGTATTGTTTTTTTATATATTACAAAGGCAAGCAAATAGCTTGAGAGGTACAAAGTGTTTACTAATTAGACAACACTATTGTGGTTCTGGGAGACTTCACCACATTCCAGTTTAAATAAATCCAAACAAGCAAAAGGCTGAGTCAATAAGACATCAAAATCTTGATTGTTCTCTTGAGCCATTCAGGCAAGATAGTCAGTACATCTTAGTCTTTCCCTATACACATGAATGATCTCAAGATCACAATTTGATAGGATAAGGGATCTTACTTACTTCCTGAATCTCATCTTGCAAAGGATGTACCTGTCCACAATCAATCAGGAGCAAACGCATAGCTTCTAAAGAATCTGTATAAAGCTTAATCCTACTTAGTTCCAACTGTCTACAGAGTAGAAGACTCGTATGGATAGCATGGATTTCTACAGTAGTTGGGGTAATGTGCCCTAACTTCAGTTGAAATCCACATATCCAATTGCCTTGATGATCTCTAATTACTCCCCTGTAAGTTGTCTGGCCTCTAGCATTATGGGAGTCATCCACATCCAAACGCACAAATCCTGAGGAAGGGGGGCACCATCTCGCTTCTGATCTGTTTGGTATCTGAAACATCTTATGTTGAAAGCGTCCATTTTCCACTCCCTCCATTAGATGTAGTGTACATCGGTGAGCAATTGTTTTAGGCTGATCACAAATGCCCTCAAACACCTTCTTGCACCTGTTTTTCCAGAGAAGCCATCATATAGTACCAAACGTCCGTTGCAAGGCCACCTTACAGCAAATCTACTTCCTGGGTTGTTTTGCATGTTCCACGCCAACCAATCCTGCAAATTACTAGAGAAAAATATATGATAGTATACAGGGTTAGTTACAAATGACCACACTCTTCTTGCAATCTCACAATCTCTCAGAATATGAAGTATGGATTCTTCACTATCACACTCAAATGGACATATGTTATGCACACTAGGGTTATATTTAGCTCTAATTGCATTAGTGGGTAATCTCTCATGAAACACTTGCCACATGAAGAATTTGGCTCATTCTTGGATTCCCCAGTGCCATAAACGCTGCTAAGAGAACTAAGTCGGGTGCTGCTGGTGGTGGTAAATCATGGTATATGCCGACTTCACACTGAAATTGCCATCAGAAGCCTTACACCAATAAAAAAACATCATCAAGTAGCCCTGTAGGGGGGAAATCTTCACAATCTCATCCACCACCCATTTTGGAAGGAAAGTTCTCCATTTATCCCTATCCTATTACCCATTAGCTATGACAAAATCTTTAACCATCACTTCAAGATCTATCATGTGGTAGTTCTTATCCACATAATATTTCAATGGTTTTTTTAGTGGGGTCCAATTGTCTTGCCATGCTTTTGTTGATAACCCACCTCTCAATTTCTTACCAATTCCCATGCAAAATTGATCCCATATCGCCATTATTTCATTCCAAACTGTTAATTGACATCTTCTTTTACTAACCTGAGGAAAAGTACTATCTCCACAATTATACTTACTACGAAGACATTTAACCCATAACACATTGGGTCTCGTGATCATTCCCCAACACAACTTCATAATGAATGCTTTATTTTGACATTTAAGATCTTTTATACCCAAACCTCCCGCAACTTTGTTTCTCTTTATCACATCCCAAGATATAAGGTGCATCTTCTTTGCCTCCCTATTTTGGTTCCAAAAGAGTTCTCTGCTCATCTTTTCAAGAGTTGAAAGAATCTCTTTCGATAGCAAAATAGATTGCATTTGATAATATGGAATTGCTGATAGAACAGATTTAATAAGCACTGTCTTCCTTGCCATACTCAAGAATTCTCCTTTCCAGTTTGCAAGTTTGGATCCAACCTTCTGGAGTAATGTTGCATAAGTCATTTTAACTACTCTCTTATGAAGTAAAGGAACACCTAGATATTTTCCCAGATCAGATATAAGACCAATACCCAATAATTGACTTAATTCATATGCCCTGTTAAAATGCACATTCTTGGAAGCAAATATTTTGGCCTTGTTTAGATTTATCCTATGTCTTGAAACCTGACAAAAGAGTTCCATGAATTTTCTCATTTCCACCATCTGATGCAAAGAAGCTTCACCAAAAAGCATCAAATCATCAGCAAATAATAGATGAGATATTTTGGGACCTCTTGATCAGAATTTCAGCAGTCTCCAATTTCCTGTATCCACTTCATGATGAATAAGTTGCCCCAATCTTTCCATGCATAATACAAAGAGGTATGGACTCAATGGATCGCCTTGTCGAATCCCTCTAGTAAGGTGAAAACTTTCTGAAGCTTGTCCATCATAACACCCTCATAGATGTCGTGCTAGCACAATTCATGATGAGTCTAATAAAATTCATCCTCAACCTAAGCTGCGAAGAGTGAGCTCCAAGAACTTCCAATCTAGCCTGTCATAGGCTTTTTCCATGTCCACCTTCACCGCTACAAACCCTTTTTGACCCTTTTTGGTCCGCATAAAATGAATCGCTTCTTGGGCAATGATGATGTTATCACACCCTTAACGCCCACTAATAAAGCTGCATTGATTTTCTGCCACCAAATAATTCATTACCCCTTTTAATCGATTAGCAATAACCTTAGTAATGATCTTGAAACTTACATTGCAGAGGGAAATTGATCGAAAATCTTTCAACGATTATGGGTGGTCAATCTTGGGGATTAACACAATATTTGTCTGGTTAATCTCCTTCAAACCTTCTTGGTTATCAAAAATTTCCATCACCAAATCACAGATTTTTGGTCCAACCAATTCCCATTGTGTTTGGAAGAAATGGGGTTGAAGGCCATTCGGTCCCAGCGCCTTAAAAGCACCCATTTGAAAAGCTGCATTCTTTATCTCCAGTGGAGTTACTTCTTTCTGTATCCACTCCAACTGATAATCAGCAAGAGGGGGAAAACTTACTAGCCAGGTCAAGACTTTTGCAGTAGTACCATCAGACGTGTACAAAGTCTTAAAGAATTCAAGTGCCATGTCTCTCAACCTACTTTGATCCGAAACCCAATTACCGTTCTCATCTTGAAGAGACTCAATCTTAGCCCTTTTTCTTTTAATCATTGTACTACCATGAAAGAAGCTAGTATTTTTGTCTCCCTATTTAAGCCACTTACAACGAGATTTCTGAAACCAAAGAAGCTCCTCTTGTAAAGCTATTTTGTGATAGTCCTTCCAAAGTTTATTTTCCAACCTAAAAAGGCCATTTTAGTAGTTTGTCCTTCTTGTACAATCAATCCCCTCTATCCTTCTGATCAGTTCTCTCTTCTTCTTTACTATATTTCCCACCACCTTTGTATTCCAATCCGCTACCACTTCTCTAAAGGACTCACTTCCCTGCAGCCAATTTTTACCATCCCATGATGATTTAACAAGCTCTAGAAAGTCATCTTCAAGGCACCACGCCGCTTGGTATTAAAAATGTCTCTCCTTCCTGTCCTGAGTGAACGAAGAACTATTTGAAACCACAATCACCTTATGATCAGACTTAAAACGAAGATGGTGGAAGGCTTTAGCCTGGGGATGTGAAATTTCCCACTCGAAATTACAAAACACCCAATTGAGCCTCTCTTTGATGCCTTTCCTTTCCCAAGTAAAACGATCCCCAGCTACTAGCACCTCAAACAAATTACATTGATTAATGCAATCTTGAAAGTGTGACATTAAACTAACTGAGGGAGCAACCCCACCCACCTTATCTAACTGACCAAGGAATGCATTAAAATCCCCTAGGACGAGCCAAGTTGTTCTTACAGTTCTAGCAATATTTTGGAGAGCAGACCAAAGTTCCCTTCTTTTTACTACACTAGTGTCCCCATAAACAAAGGTGATTAACACATTCTCATTTAATTTTTTGTCCACAATTTTACAGTGCAATAATTGGGTGTTTGAAAATAAATACTCAATTGAGGTTTCCCAATTTTTCCACATCACCCAAATACTGCCTGCATATCCTGTTGCTTATACTCTAAGCCAATTAGTGAAGCGTAATTGTTTAACAACCTTATCTGCTCTAGTCCCACTAATACGAGGCTCTAAAAGACCCATGACATTAGTTCCATATTTACCAACAATATCTTTCATAATTCGTGGGAACGCTCTACCACCCGCCCCACGACAGAAAATGTATGTATTAACAACAACTTTTGAAAACCCTGAATTTGTCTTCTCTCACTTCCAGAAGCGATTAACAACAGAAAATGCATGTAATAACAACATAAAATGCATGTATTAACAACAACTTTTGAAAACCCTGAATTTGTCTTCTCTCACTTCCAGAAGCGATTAACAACAGGAAAAGCATGTAATAACAACATAAAATGCATGTATTAACAACAACTTTTGAAAACCTGGATTTTTTCACCTATTACTTCCAGAGGCTACAACAACAAATGCATGTAATAACAACAGAAAACGCATATATTTACAACAACTTTTCAAAACTTGGATTTTTTTGCCTATCACTTCCAGAGGCTATTTACAACAACAAATGCATGTAATAACAACAGAAAATGCATATATTTACAACAATTTTTACATACTTTTGCATATTCTCCAACCTCTATTTACAACAACAAATGCTCTCTTTTCTCATCTGCAACTCATGGATGAGAGAGAGGCCATGGATGCGAGAGTCAATTGGGACGATCTTCCACGGAACTCTAGCCCGGGATCGGAAAATCTCTCCACCACCACGTTGACCTTCTCGATTTCGCGGCGTACGCAAGCGATCCTCAAGAGAGCGAGTAAGGTGAGAGAGAGAGAGAGAGGAGAAGGAAGAAGGAGAGGCGAGGGGTGGATGGGAAGGTTGGAAATCGATGGTTGAAGGAGGGAGGTTCTGCGTGTTCCAGATCAGGTCCAAGTGTTGGTTCTCACCACCGGTGAGAGTGATGGTGGCTGACGGTGGAGGTGAAGGGAAGCTCGTCGGTAGTAGTGGTGGAGGAGGAAACCGCCGGCGAGTAGAAGCTGAAACGTAAGAAGGAAAGATCGAAGGTCCAGAGATGAGAGAGAGAGAGGAGAAGGAAGAAGTAGAAGGGCAATAAGGTCTTTTACTCATATGAAATAATTACACAGAAGTAATTTTGTCATTTGAAGGGACCTAAATGTAAATATCTCTGTTCTTTGGAACCTGTGTGTAATTTTCCCTTACCTTTATCTATTGGACCCACAAGTCTCAAATCTTTATTTTCTTTATGCTCCTTACTGGTCCCAGCTCCATCCTTAAGCCTCAAATTTTTCTTTTCAACTGACACAACCCATTTCTTTCCTTTGCTGGGTCCCTTTTGCTTCAGAAAATCCTGTTCATATTTGACTTGTAGATCACTATTCTTCCCTCGCTTTTTTTTTATCCGCCAGACTACTCTGGTGTCCTTCCCCTACATCTCTTTTTTCTCATTTAGATAAACTCACACTTTCTTCAAGGCCATCACCCTCTAACTCCTCTGTACATGCTAATACAACAAATCGAGAGGAAAAGTCTCTACTATCATTTCTCTTATCTGTCCCTTCAACGCCGCCTCTCCTACCTACTTTATCATTATGCACCTCTCTCCCTAGAAATCTGGCCTTCATCTGCTTCTGCGTGAACATCCATGGCCCAAATTGATCTTCTTTTGTCTGGAAGGATTTTTCCGGTGACATTCTCGGCGCTGGAGGAATGTGGCTCTGTGTTATTTGAGCATCTTGGGGCTGCATCGTGTTCCCTGAATCAGTTCTCCATGGACATCGCTCTCTTCGGTGACCGTACCAGCCACAAGAAAAAAAAAAGAGACCAAGCTCTTCATTTTCAATATTGAAGAGAGCTTAAGCGGATATAATCCGTGGAATCACTTTTTTTTTGTAAGTCAATCTCCACACAAATCCTTTCATACCTCCCTCTTTCAATTTGAGCTTCTATATCCTCTATATTTGCAATGGTATTCATATCTACCTTGAGTGTTTTACCAATCATATCTCCTAGTCTCCACATACACTCTTTTGTACAACAGAGCAAAGGAATGTGAGGTATTCTTACCCAAATTGCTACCCTTTAAGAGGGTTGTTAAATGGGTCAAAATAGGGTGACCATCTTTGCACCAAGATTGTGTGTTGAGCAATTGTCCATGGTCCTTCAAACAACACCTTCTTGTAGAGAGTACCCCAGTTCTCTTTATCCTTGAACCTGACCACATAATAATTATTTGGTAGGTCAATTAAACTAAAATTATTGAACCTCAATATTATAGCTAGATGTTCCTTCAGCTTGTAAAGATTGAATCTTGCTCCTAACACTGTTATAATGAGTGTATTGTTCCATAGCTGACTCCACCTATTGCATTCTTCAGGGGTAATGGGCATCACTGGGTATACATCCATCAATTTCTTTAACTCCTTTGAAGGTTCTGGAATCTTCCACTCTTGATCCAGAAGATCAGACATCAATGGATCTTCCTCCATCCAACTCCTATATGCTACTCCATTATAATTTGTTCCCTTAAACCCAAGAAGAGAATCCCTATACGATGGCACTTGGGATTGGTTACTTGACATTGTCTTATTAGCTTTTAAGACTTCTTCTTTTTCATATTCATCAGCAGCCACCATTTTGTCAGACATAATGGTATCCTCTTTTACTTCTTTTTTTGGATTTTTTAATCCTTCCAGTAGTAACACTTTCCTCTAGTGTTCTATCCGGCGGCTTTTCCGGGCGTCGGGATCATCCATTGGAACAGAAACTTTAGGCACAAGTTTCAAGAGAGAGCACAACGGTTTTTTTTTTCCTGGGCGTATTATTAAATATAATGTATTATTAAATATACATCCGAATGTATTATCATTTATATATAATTTTATCGATTAAATATATTTAATTAAACACTTTAGTGTTTTTAAATTTATTAATAATAATTTAACATTTGTTTTGTCAAATTTAAATTTTTATTTTTATTTTCAATTATTACAATAAATATATATATATATATATATATATAATTCAATAAGATTTATGTTTTTTTCATACATTTTTTATCCCAACGTCATTCTAAACATAAATCACATTTACAATATAAATTTTATCTTATCTTACATTGATAAAAATAGGATTCAAAATAAGTTACTTCTACAACCACCCATCTAACCTAGATTTTTTCTTTGGAGTCAAAGAATTCGAACAATTTTCTTCATTATTCACTCATCTTTGAACTTCGTACACTAAGCCACTCACCTTCTGTTCTCCGATTCTTCTGAGATTGACGCGAAGCAGCCATAGCGGAAGCATATCACCACCTCACTGAAGCTTTCTAGTTTCAACACTATGAGCAGCTAAGCTTCTTCACTTCCCAAGGAGATTCAAATGAGCCAGAGCCTGAGTCACCGGACTTCAAGGAAGTTGGTTCGTTTTTAAATAGATAGATTCAGATTTATTTTTGGCTTTGTTTAGAACTTGAGCTCGAGTTTATGATTCATCTGATCTTTTATTTTTGCCTTACCGATTGGTCAAGATTATGAACTGATATGCATTTAGGTGTTTAATAATGCTCACTGATTAAGAGTAGATTTAGTTGTGATGTTTGACTTGTTTAAATCGGATGTTGTGACTGAATTGATTGATTTGCAATGAGTATTGTTCAATATTCATCTAGGAGTTTTAAGTGTGTTTCATTCCTAAAATCTGTGGAAGCAAAATCGAACTCTTCTTTTGGATTAACTCTAATAAATATAAAGACAATGAAGGCTAGGTGAAACTCTTAAGGAACACCATTTGAGATTTGATTTCTTCCACATCATACTTCTTTGTTTTCTGTCACTTTTTTTATTCTTAAACTCTGAAAATCCATAAATAGTAGATAATAGGATAATGATTTCAGCAAAGCAAATTCATTCTTCTAATTTGCTTTAGTGTTCTTACAATTGAGATTCAAGGTTTTCTAGCTCTTTAAGAGAATCAACCTAGGTTGCACTACTATATTGCATATTTTAGTGTCCTAGAATTTTTTGATTGCTCCTACGATAGAGATAATCATACTTGTACTGGACAAAAGGCAAAGGGGGAATATTTGAACAAGAGTGTGTAGGTTTTTGACATTGGCCTTCCCCAGCTCCCCGTCTTGAGGCTGTAAATGGCAGTTGCTGTATCAAGCTCGGAAATGCCTATTTTAAAATTTATGAGCAAAATGGATACATTGTGGTTGCTACAAGGCACTAAAATTCAAGTGGGCGCAGAAAGAGTCGCAAGGTGTTGCTGACAAAAGAGAAGGAAGAAGACGTCCAAGCAGTGTTATTGCATCAATTAATGACTCAGATTTTTATATTATTTTAAATTAGTGTGTGTATAATATAAATGGTGAGTAATTCAGTGGGCCAATTTATTGTAATAACTACTTTGCTTTTATTCTTCTATTTATATTGAAAACGTGTAATTTATGCTTGATTTAACTTTATATTAATTTTAATTTCTTTCATACTTCATGTAAATTTTTTGAGTAATATAATTGTTTAGTCGATTTCATCGTTAAAATGAATGTGTATCTACATGGTGTTATGTAGAGTCCCATTAATACTGTCAAGCTAGGTTGTTATGATGCGTAGCATGTAGTAGCTAGATACGTATGTAATCTAATCAGTAGCAAGACATTTCTTTATAGCCAAATTGGCTTTCAAGAGTCCCCTTGATACTTACTACGTATTTACTTGATATTTAATTTCTATATTAATTTTTGTATGCAAGTAAAATCTAGTCCAGCATAAAAAAAATATTCAAAACAAATTTATAACACCAAATAAAAATAGATACTTATACACACATACAACTAAGCACATTTTCCTGCTCACTACTCACTTCACGGAGTCTAAAAAATAAGCCATACTGTCCAAGATTTATAAAATAGTCTGATGAAATATATGTGTGTGTATATCAAGTCATGCAATTCACGTAAATGGTGAAGGGTTGAACAGAAGGTTTAAACTTTTATGCAGAGATGTTGGAAAAGGATCCAGAAGAATATTTAGGCTCCGTTTGGTTTGAAGGGAGGGGAGGAAGGGGAGCTCCCCTCCTTAGTGTGAAAAGTCATATATAATCTTCATTTTAAATATTTGTGCGAAAAATGAGGTAAATCGGGTTATATATGTCTTTTTCACACTAGGCGAGGAGGAGCTCCCCTCCCTCCCCTCCTCCCTTCAAACCAAACGGAGCCTTAAAGTTATTAAACAGAACCTTTTGATTTGTTTTTGGTCAAAAAAACAAAATGATATAGCTCATCAAAAGCACATTAATATCATACAATTCATGTAGCTAGGTAGATCTTCCCATGGTGTTAAGTTATACAAATACGTGAATGGTTCAATGACTATATTTCTTTTTTTCTTTTTTGAACTAAAGGGGCAAACAGTATAAAAGTGGATTAAACCCACGACTCCCCACTTATAATGAGAGTCACTAGGCTCCAAATCCATTGGCTTAAATGACTATATTTTTTTTACCACATGCATGTTAGCATGCTACAAATACTAGCAAACAAGGACCATTGTTATTTAATTTAGACTTCTAAAGAATTTGGGTGATGAAGCGTTCAGGAACGAGCTTCTCATCAAGCAGAACAGCTAAAAAGAAAGAAGGGAAAGAAATAAAATAGGTGAAGGATCGTGCCATGAAAACATTTTGAATTTCATACCTTTTCACAAAACTTAGAGAGAACATAGAAAGTTGACAGGAGGACAATCATGTGACATAATTAAAGCAAGGAAAACCTTTGTAAGTTTCCCGCTTAACCTCCGCTGACTGAACTCAACACAAGAATGCAGAATCAGCCACAAATTTAAACATAAGCAAGGCATTAACACTGAACAATAGATATATATATAAATAGTTAGAAAAAACACCACCATCTTCTGCTCCTATCCTCCCTGTGGTTGGGTGAGGCAGAAACATGAACCTGAATCTGATTTGGCCCCTGTAAGTTGTGGCAGCCCAGTTGTCTACTACGCTCAATTAGAGGGTTGCCTAACCATAAGACAATAACGATACCCACTAGGCTAACAATTGGAGCAGTAGCAAAGAAAAACCATCTTCCTCTACTGCCACTCACTGCAGAAGGATTATCTACGGGAACCATATTCACAAGCTCACTTTGCTGTCCCCCACCTTGATTAGTACCATCCTCTTCATTTGCTTCAGATCCATCAGAAGAATTGCCATCCATCACATCTAGCTGCTGCACTTCATGGATCTCATTTCTAGTGTCAATATTGTGCTTTCCTTCCTCATAATCCTTATCATCTGTTGGGAGCTCATAACGACAAAGGGGGCATGAATTTCGTGCACTCAGCCATGGCAAAATGCAGCAGGTATGATAAAGGTGAGAGCAGGGAAGTTGATTTACTTCAGTGCCTATGGCCAAGACATCCTTGCAAATAGCACATACAAGTTCATCATGCTTCTCATGTTCTTTGCTAATAACAACACGGGGCAGACTATGCACAAAAGACACTGCTGCAGGAGGTGCTCCTCGTCTTGAGTTGTCATTCTCAGCAAGATGCTCAAGCAGATCTTCAAATTGTCTAGCATCAAGATTAGCCCCAAAATTTGCACCATAAGAAGGTGAATGTGCCTCCTCCAAGTAATTGGAGCTTTGATCAGTGTAAGTTTGCCATCTATCCCCAACTCTCCTACTTAATATTTCCTCAGATTCAGGAAAATGAAACCGTGGACCCCAATTTAAGGGGTCACTTCTCTCACTGGGACTTGAAGTAAAAAATATTTGAAGGCGAGCACTGGCTTCAGCTTCCTCAGCCTCAGCTACTTCCCATTCTCTTTCCTCTTCCTCTTCTTCCTCCTCTTCCTCTTCCTCATCCTCACCCTCCCCTTCCATATCATCAGAATTCCAATGGCTAAGGCCAGCATGCATTGGATCTATATCAGTGTCACTATCAAACTCATCACCCTCATCTGGTATATTTAATATTCCTGTGCCTACAAAACTATATCTATCCATAGATGCTTCAGAGTCACCACCATAAGCACTGAAAGAGAAGGAATCAGTCTCGCCATTGGTGACCCTGTAGCACCTAATACTTGCATTTGATTCATTCTCACCATAAAGAGAACTCCAATTATCAAAACCATCACTATCAGTATCAGAGAAAACCCGCCTCCATCTCCGAGACTCGCTAGGGGTAGTATGAGTACTAGCATACTGCAACAACCAAGAGGGGGTATCAACATCACTGAGTTGTTCATCCTCCACAGATGCAAAGGATTGATTTTGTCTCACAGAATTAGCCATACTGGGGAGCTGGTGTGATAAAACATTCTCAATTGATTCAAAACTGCTGTACCTGGATCTTCCTCTATGCATTCTTTGAGAGTTTTGGGAACGGGTCCCAAAATCTTCAAGTAATAAAAATTTACAATCACCACATACACCAATGGGTACAAGATCATTCGTTATCTCAATATCAGGTGATAGAGCCCTTTGGCAGAGAGCACATACTGCAGTCCGGGCAGAATGGTCAACTAGCAGGGCAGTGTCCTCAAAAACCTGAGAATTAGACTGATTTAATGCGGATGAAGATCCCTCAGAATTTGCAGACATCTAAAAAACCAAGCAATAGATGATTAATGATAGTGAAATATGGTCAACGAGATATAATTGTGGAGAAAAATAAGATTGGGCTAGTTATAAGGCATTGAAATCGAGTTTTCAATGAGTCGTACTCCTTAGTACTATGATCAATCTACAGTTATACACCATGAAGTCACACTAAATAACTACTTCATAGAAGCACGGGAGTTGAATTCACAGAGATGCAATTAGATGTTTAGCTTCAAGACCAAATGTCATTACAAGCACAGGAGAATGGGCTTTTGCACGTTCAGTATTCATCTCCTTCTGATTTGTCGTTTGTCTCCAATTACAAGTATATATAACAAGACATTCTTGATACCAAATTGATTGCTGGAAAGAAAACTAATATAAATACAAATGATGCAGAAGCTCACTAAAATTTTACACTTGAAGAGCTTTATATTAGAAGGGTAAGACAAAACATAGAATATATATATATTAAAAAAAAAAAAAAAAAGAGGGGATTGAAAGCACCCAGGTATAGTACAGGCATTTGAAAAAGTGAAGTTTATCGATCTAATTGAATGGAATATCATATAAACATAAAACAGAACAACCTTTAAATAACCCAATGATAAGAAAAATACAGAGACAATGGAGTGATTTCATCAAGGGTTAGATAGGAGTATGATGACAAAAACATGATAATGAGAACAATGATACGTAAAGCATAAGTATTTCTCAAGAATCAAAGCTCAAAAGTCAGGTCTTCAGTTCAATTGAAACTTTTTAGTAAGGAAGATTCGTAATCTTGAGATCGTTACCTTGGAAGAAGATGAACGCGACCAGCTGAATAAGTACCTCGCAAAAACGACAAGAGTCAAAATAGATTTGGACCTTGAAAGATTCACGACAACCGCGCGGAATTTAAATCCAGAAAGTACAACGAAACTAGGGTCAAATTTGGGGCATTAAGACATAACAGAGGGATCGGTATGCAAGATGAATTCCCCTGTGAGATTCGATGAAATCTTTTGATGAAGAAAACTGAGAATGTAGAGAGGAGGGACTTGCCCTATCAGATCCTCACCCGAGGACTTGGTCTCGTCAAGTCTGCACTGCACATTCCAAAGCAGACTAGCTGTTCATGAAATTCTACCAAATTTTCGGTTTTCCTTCCTTGTTCCTTCCACAATTCACCAATCACTATCCGATTAAAGATACAAAAATGAAAATTGGATTTATATTTGAGAGAATGATAGAGGAAAAAAGACTTTTTTGTTATAAAACTGAAGAAAATATAGGATAAAGAAGAAAGATTGGAGAGGAAATAGAGAGTCTCTTATTATATATGTATATCACAACAATAACTCTCTCTACGTAGAGATCTCCCTATTTTACCGTGAGTCTTCCTCTCTTTCTATTCTCTCATCTCATCATCATCACTTCTTCTTCTTCTCTTTTGCCAGGCGCAGCACACACACACATATATATAGAAAAGGAAATGGGTTCTTAAGTGTAATTTCTTCCTGGGTCATTATTTGTAATTTTCCCCTTTTTATCAAATATTTCAACACGTCTGACAGCTGCGCCGAATGCTGAAAACGCGTGAACAATAACTGTGGGCCCCCACATGAATAGTACCGTATTCATAAATAGTGAATACGATACGTGAATAGTAAATACGTATACATGAATAAGTAACCCGTATTTAACAAAGGTGAATCCGTATACAAATAATATTGAGGATCAAGAAACGACATCCACATAATTAATATATTCATAACACTCCCCTGGATGTCCATTTATGAATACGCCGTTAAAAACTTTAACTGTGAAAAACCCAGGTGGGATAAAAACCTAACAAAGAAAAGAAAAGACATCATTCATCGATACACTTTTTCACGCTTCATTAAAAACCTTTCTAAAAAACCACGACAAAAAACCAGATAAAAAAAAAAGAAAGCAGATCGTCGACTCCCCTCTCGATAACATCAGGTTTTACTCCCGACGACAATATCAATATTGCTTCTTCTGAAGCTAGTATTGCTTCTAATGTCTTTATGTTGACGAAAAACTATATTTTCCTAATAAGCATGATATATTAGTACTCAAAAAGACTAAGATATGTGCTTACGGATCAAAGTAGTTTATCAACAATAAATTGTCTTTTGAAGCTCTTCGGAGTTAGATGATATTGATATCATCAACATAAAAAGAAATTGTAACAAATTCATTTCGGATCTTTTCATAAAGATGCATGGGTATATTGGGTTATTTTGTACCCTTCTTTTCATCGATATTCTTTGAAACAATTATACCACACGCGCTCTTATACCAGGCCAAGGGACGTATTTAACTTAATTGAGTATTGTTCTTGAGAACTTGAATCAAATGCTTCTAACATCTTGAATCTTTCGAGGATTTGTGCTTTTGGCAGACATTAAATCTTTCGCGATATGTCTTCTTAAGACCTTAAGTCTTCTAGGGGACACGTGCTTCTAAAGACTACGAGTCCTTCGGGACTTTTCATATAAATATCACTATCAAGTGAATTATACAAATAGACAATTACAATTTACAACATTCACTAGATGCAAACCAAGCTCTTCATATATCGCTAGGCTTATCAAATAACAAAAATATTTACATCTACATATGTTTCTTCAAAATCAAGATCGGTCTTTGTTTAAAACCTGAACTATATTACGTACCTTATATCTTGTGATTTCACCCTTTTCATTTCTTCTCGTACAAAGACCTATTTGTATCCAACTAGTTTTACATCACCTGGCCTTACATCATCGTTGTATGGATGGACCGCAGTCCAAATACTTTTCGCTTTGCCAATATTTTAATTTTGCAATAATGACATCTTTCCATAAAGGGCCAATACTTACATTGTTGGCAGACTCACTAATGGATTGTGGCTCATGATCCTCATCATTATTCATTACATCATATGCTATATCATAAGCAAAGATGTCGTCAACGTTGACTTCATTTTGGTCCCATCGGATTCTATTCATAACAATTTATTGAGATCTCATAATTTTCACATATTTCGTACCTTGGTCTCTTTCCTGACTACAACATTCTCTTCTCGGAGATATCTCTACCTTGGAGATAATATCTCTTCGGAGATGGATCTTCCGGAGGTACTAATTTATTTTGATTATTCTCAACTTGATCATCTATATTCTTAGCTCCTTTTCTTTTTTCGAGGATTTATATCTTTGGAACCGATGGACCTATCACGCTTCGCAAGCGCGTGCTATCAATTCATTTATCATAGATCGTCCTTCAGGGACATCAATAGGAGCATTAGCAGATGAGACATATGACTTTGTCACTTTCTTTAGGTCAGTAAATGCTTCTGGCATTCGATTAGCTAAACTTTGTACATGAGTTATCTTTTGAACTTCCAGTTCACATTATTTTGTATGAGGATCATAATGAGCCAATGATAATTTATTATAGCTAATCTCTTTACCCATCCGCCTATTTTTCCCCCTCATATTAGGAAATGTCAAATCACAATTGACTAATCGTGCGGTGTAAGTCTCCTAAATCCATCTGTTACCTTTAGAAACATCATTTTGTTCCATTTAGAGACAAAAACAAGAAGAAGGAGGTCCTTACATAACATTTATCCCAACTTTCTTTCTATATTCATCTATGTGCATTGTAGTTGATTTATAAGCATTGCACATTCAAAAACTTTTCAGATGGAATTGTCTGGTTCCTGACCAAAACCAATTTTACGGGGAGAATTTTGTTGGCTTATATAAATGCTGCAATATATATATATCAAATATATCAACATAGTATTATGTTCTCATAAGCATTAATCCATTTTTTTATGGATGCTTTAATTCATGATTTCTGGATCGTATAATCTGGAAATAGCGCGCTTAATTTATTCAAACATTATTGCAACTTCAGGTTGCGTTCTTACAAACTTCTGGTTTGCAATGGGCCCATATAGATCTGTTTGATATATTTCCAGAGATCCATTATCATTACCAATTATGACCTATGATATTTACATAGTCATTTTTATTTGAGAACAAGCAAAGACATAATCATTCTCGAACAATATGTTGGTTATTTATGAAGAATCTTCGGTTCTTATATGACTTGGATGATCAAACAAGTCATGCCAACAATACATTTATTTGGATCAGTAAAACGGTTTCATCGTAACATATATTTCAAACAATCATAAATTTTTCAATTTCAATAGCATATTGATCAAAATCCGACATGCATTTTGGGAGATCAAACTTTATGTGAGAACTATATAACTTTTCAAATATTAGCTCACACTTGTATTCTAACTCACACTAGTTTTTCGGCAATCTCCCCCTCAAGTGTGAGTTATATAAACATACTTTCTCTATATTTGTATTTCAAAATCACTTTCAAATTCTTTAAACTTTGAAAGGAAAAAATTATGTTAATTCTTCAGGAATAAACATATAATATTGCATCACTAGTCTCATGATTCATGATTAATATGCTTCAATTAATTTATATATGCATAAAATATATGCAGTCTATCACATGTGAAGATATTCATGTTAAAATAACTTAGAATTACACAGATTTAGAGTCACACATATGATAATTTTCTAGCAGAAAATTTTCATGACAATAAATTTATGATATGTAATCATAATAAATTTAAATAATAACAACAAATTTAAACGTCGTATTACTTGTAGGTTTATTCTTTATGTTGAGCCTTGGCTTCAATAAATCTCTCGTAGCTCATTTCCTCTTGAATATCTCATTGGTAGTAAACTTCTAGTTTACATCGCAAACTTCCAATTTGCATTATTATTTGTAAACTTCGGTTTATAATATTATGTGTAAACTTCCACGGTTTACAAAAGCATGTATTTTCTATATAATATCTATTTCTCGAGATATCTATGAAACTCAATTAGTTTCTTTAATACTTGGTAGAATAATCAATGAATAATTTTGTTACTTGTAACAAAATATTAACTCTTCCGGAGCCTTCTGTCAAATTTATACTACCAAATAAATCTGAACACTAGCCTCTTAGAAAATATAATAATTAGCCTCCAGGACTATTGGCCTTTATACTTATTTCGACATAAATCTCTCGTAGTTTATTGTCTTCGGACAATACCTTTCTAAGACTCGCCACAATCTTATTGTGTCATACAATATTTAAAACATAAGCCTTCGTGGCCTTAATATTAAGAGATAAATACTAATTTTACCACAAAAATTTTGGTTTTGAAGCACCTAGCACGGATAAAAAGTATTCATAAAAAATATCGTATTTCATGAATAGTGACGTATCTATGAATAGTACTATACGACACTATTCATGAAAAGTGCCTGTAAATAGTAATAATAATATAATATTAATACGTGGGGCCCACATGAATTTTTTTTTTTCAGAATTTTCCACGGAAGGTTACTGTGCAAATAGTATTTTGTAAATAATAATATAATATAAAATATATAGGACCCACAAGAAATTTTTTCAAACGAGTGAAGTTTTTCATTTTATTACTTGCATCTTTGTGCAAATAGTAATAATATTAAAATTATGTAAGACTGATTTATTTGCTTCTAAATAATCACTCGAGAGGTTATATATTTTAATTTCTAGGCAAATAAAAAGGCCAAACAAAGGTGTTGTTCCTCTAATATTTGTTCATAATTTATAACAAAAATTTATCCACTTCAGGTGGGAATTTAAATATCACATACCTAGTCATATTTACATCCATGTCCATAATTAAATTCATTCACTTCTGGGAATAAAGTTAAGCCAGTACAATATTCATAAATATTGTAACTCATTATTTTGTTTGACTACACTACATAATATTTCTTAAAACCTCTTTCATAATATTATCGCAGGAAAGCAAATTAAATACACCAATTTATAATAAACTTTTAGAAGAACAATCATCTTCTGGTGGTAATTTGCCTTATGACTTCAAGCCAAATATTTAACTTCATGGATTTGACTTTACTCCAATTTGTCTCATGGCTTGTGCCAAATTATCACTTTCCTTCGGCAAATTTGTGTCTCCTCATAGAACTAAGCCAATTTGTGTCATCTCATAACTTGCGCTAATTTGTCTCATGAGAAATTAAATGTGGCTTCCGCCTATTTTCAGGATAAACAAAAATTTCTAACCATTATATATATGACTTCTGATCATATAATGGAAAAAGATTAATATATATATACTGCACAATCATTATGTAATCAATGTACAATCATAAATAGTAACTACTATTTAAAATATAATATAATAATAATAACATGTGGGACCCACAGGAAATTTTTCAAAACCTCCCGTGATCCTCCTGATTGATCCTTTCGTTTTTTTTTTAAATAATATGTATTAAAATAACGATATATACACATAAGTATAAGAATTAAAATTTTATGGCTTCTGGCCATTTAGTTCTCATAATGAGAAATTTAAAATTTATATGGCTTCTGGCCATAAAATTAAAAAGTTAAAATGATATGACTTCTGGTCATATATTTTTTATAATGGGAAAACAGTGTATAGCTTCTGGCCATAATATTAATAAAAATTTGAATAGAATAACATAACATTAAAGTTAGCAATAATAACAATATAAATGTTGGCCATAATATTAATAAAAATTTGAATAGAATAACATAACATTAAAGTTAGCAATAATAAAAGATACATGTTATGTTAAAGTTAGTAACCAAGATTTCCATGTAGGAGGTAGAACCATCCATGTAAGAGTTAAATTAACAAATTATAAAATGACAAATAAATTAAATATTAAATAATAATAAATAAATGCTAGCATAAGGGTAAATACTTAAACATAAATGTAGGAGGTAGAACCATCCATGTAGAAGTCAAATTAAAACAATAATAAAATGTTAGCAATAAAATTATACTTTGGAAGAAGAACCATCCATATAGGAGGTAACAACAATATATATAGTGTGTATAAGAATAAAATATTATGTAAAATAATTGGATCTAAAATGAATGGTAAATAATCTCCAATCTTAACCATGGAACCCGATGTTCAAAACAATCGGTAAAAGTATATCTATAATTCCATATAATGGTTAAGATTATCCCGATTGATATAATGAACATTTAGAAGAAGATGAGAAAATCATATCTCTCTTAGAGCTCTCGTCGATAACGTGTTATAAACCGAAGAAAATATAGGATAAAGAAGAAAGATTGGAGAGGAAATAGAGAGTCTCTTATTATATATGTATATCACAACAATAACTCTCTCACGTAGATCTCCCTATTTTACGAGTCTTCCTCTCTTTCTATTCTCTCATCTCATCATCATCACTTCTTCTTCTTTCTTTTGCCAGCGCAAAGACACACACACATATATATAGAAAAGGAAATGGGTTCTTAAGTGTAATTTCTTCCTTGGGTCATTAGTGTAATTTTCCCCTTTTTATCAAATATTTCAACACGTCCGATTTGCGCCGAATGCGAAAACGCGTGAACAATAACCGTGGGCCCCACATGAATAGTACCGTATTCATAAATAGTGAATACGTATACGTGAATAGTAAATACGTATACATGAATAGTAACCCGTATGAACAGTGAATCCGTATACAAATAATATTGAGGATCAAGAGTCAATGGACATCCACATAATTAATATATTCATAACATTTTTGAGATTATAAAACTTCAGATAAATTATTTCTCACCAAAAAAAATTATGTCATTTGATTGATAGTTATAAATCTGAAGTTTACAATTTCAAATCTCTTTCCTTATCATTTTTCTTAACATTTTTCCTCTTCCCCAAATACAGGTGACAGCGACAATTATGGCAAAAGCTTAGAAGGTCAAGAGAAAAAAATAATTATGCCAAAACCAAAATGGTGGTGACCAACATCGCAAAAATAACCCAGGCTTCTTTCATGTGCTAGTGTTTGGTGTTCGGTTCTACAAACACAAATGTCTAACCTTTGAGTTAGTATCTGGTTAATATAGGATCTGTGTAATCTTCGGTAAGTATATAAGCAATACCGAAGAGAATGTGAGTACTCAGTGGTGCCTATGAGGAAGACACCAAAGAGTATCATCTGATCATTGTGCTACACGAGAACAGCGATAAGCCAAAGGAAGTTGGGTGTGTGCATAGTGTAATAATATAGTAAAAGGATATGAATAGGATGTGTGCACCTGGTGGGTAATCTCCTATTTATAGAGATTACCTAAGGTTTCGTTCTCTTGGTTCTACGTCCGCCCCTGTAGTAACATGCACTCCCCATGTTCTATGAATGTATGCTCCACTATCTGAGAAATCTCTGCTCCACTACATGCCTCTGCTCCGCTATCTGTACGGTCAAGATTAGCGCCGGGATTATAGGGAGATTAGCGTTTCTCCTGCTTGTGGAGGGCCTTAATTATAAGATGCACGTATTGGGCCATATCTCATCTGGGCCTAAAATACGAATCCATAACACTTGGCTTTCCTCTCATATTCTTACCAATCTTTTCTCTAATACTATTTATCTCATATAGTATTAAAATTTGAATGATAAAGATTTAATGTTTTATAAGGAAAAAGTATCAGGTTAAGGGGCAAATTTGCTCCGGAAATGTCGAAAGGTGAGCAATTTTGTCCCGAACATTATCCTGGTTAATTCTGATCATTAGTTAATCAAATATCAATCTACATATCATTCACGTCATTTTTGTTAAGAAGCAAATTTAGGCGTGGAACTCTATGTGTCATGTATTTCATCTTTTTTCAAAAATAGATTTAAAACTTTTACAGTAAATTTGTAACTTAACAAAAATGATGTGGATGATATGTGGATTACTAACTCAGCATATTTTGTGAACTAACTATCATAATTAAATGGGGTAACGATAAGGGACAAATTGCTCTATTTTAAAAACTTCCATAACAACATCGCCCCCAAAAACCTTTCAAGTTTGCCCCTTAATCCAAAAAAAATATAGGGTTTACACTTCTCATGTTGCATAAGAAGAAGAAGATTCCTACACACACATGAAATGGTGGGATCGACATCTTTTATATATATATATATAAAAAAAAAAAAAAAAACTCAAGCATGGAAATGGTGGGACCCACATTTTTTTTGTATCTATGACATGATGATACATTTCTCTTACAACATGACAAGTGTATTTCTCAAAAAATAAAATAATAAAATTACATTTTCTTTTTATGATTGTAGCTATATGCAAAATAATTTTCTTATTTTTAAGTCGAAACAAACGTAACCTAAATCTGACAGTTGAAATATAATAATTTTTAAAAATACAAATTAATTTTTTATTACTATAATTTATTTAAACAATGTAAAATTATAGGAAAAACTTAATAAAAGAAAGGGTTAAGGAGCGATTTGGCCAACAAACTATTGGCTTAAGAGCATACAACACAATTAACGTTTAAGTGGACAAAAAATACCAATAAACTTTTAAAAATGTGCAGCACAACGCCGTTTGAAAAAGATAATGTCTGTTATCTAAGGTTAGATTGGCTAACGAATTTTTACTCCGTGAGCGCCCATCACAAAAAACTTTTACTCGGGAGCGCCAAAGACAAAATTCTAAATTTAACTAATTTTTTTCTCTCAATTGTCATTATTCAAAACTACTTGTATAGATATCTATGGATAAATATTACTCCTTTACTAAAATAAACAAAACTTTTCATTAAAAACATAATTATATGATTTAAATAAAACTCAAGGTATTTTATAATTTATTATATATATTAAACAAAAATAATTATATGATTTATTTTTATTGTAGAAGAAATTTATATGAGTTAAAAAATTCATTTAATGTTTATAAAATCTAAAAAATCCGGAAAAGAAATGAAATGCGTTTAATTTTTATTTTTATAAAAAGAGCTTAATGGATATCAACGTTGATACTTAATAATATAAATCTGGCAATCATTTAATTAACAAATATATCATCAGGTTGTCGGATTTATATTATTAAGTATCAACGTTGATATCCATTAAGCTTTTTTTATAAAAATAAAAATTAAACTCATTTCATTTCTTTCCGGATATAATAGATTTTTTAAATTTTATTAACATTAAATGAATTTTTTAACTCACATAAATTTCTTCTAAAATAAAAATAAATCATATAATTGTTTTTGTTTAACATATATAATAAGGGAAAAACACTCGTCATGTTGTAGGAGAAGTGTGTTAGTTCCCAATGTTTTGATGATAACAGAGTTAATGTGTTTGATGAAGTTCCTAGCTTGCTCGAGCACCTCCAGGGTCTTGCCCGAGCATCATCAGGTTCTGGAAAGGAAGAAGTGATGGTTAATCGGCCATGCTCAAGCAAACATTAAAGCTTGCCCGAGTAACATCGAGTTAGAGACGAAAGCAGCATGATTGAACAATCATGCTCGAGCAAGATATATTCCTTGCTTGAGCATCATCGAGGCAGAAGCCAAACAAAGTCTGCTGGTACACCATGCTCGAGCAGAAGCATAAACGTTGCTCGAGCAACATGTGTCTTTAGCACTAGACTGTCGCTTGCCCGAGCATGAGAAAAACCATGCTCAAGCACCTTGCCCAAGCAAGAGCAAGAGCATGCTCGAGCATCATTATTTTTCTCTCGCATTTCGCTTCAGCCTATCTCTTACCCGAGCACGATTATATCATGCTTGAGCACCATGCTCGAGCAGACCAGAAACCATGCTCGAGCAACATCGCTGGAAGCACTTCCCTTTGCCTCTGTCTATAGCTTGCCCGAGCAAGTATTGCATCATGCTCGAGCATCAGCGACCGACAATGTTTTTAATTGTTACATACAAAGCTTGCCCGAGCAAGCTTAGATTATTGCTCAAGCAAGGTTCCTCTTATCTTGAAATACTCGTCTGCAGATTTAAATACTCACTGGGTTATCTTCATTGTTCTTATATATTACTCATTATTATACTTAAATGCTTTTAACCAATTTGTTAATGAGTTGCAGAAGGTCTCCACATAGATTAACATCATACTTAAGTTTTGAAGCACTAAAATTATCATGGACAAAGCCAACATCGACACAGGGTAGCCCATAACTGAAAAAGCACCGGAACAATGTTTTAAGCTATCCTCTATCTAAGGCAACATGAATAACAACTATAAAGTATCTCAACCAAGCAGACAGTATCAAACACTCAACGGTTGAATATTGATGAGCTATCAAGCAGCGAAAGTTTCGCGAAACAAAGACAACACGCGAAATCCAATTAAGGCGAAATAGGCGCAGATGGTTAAATGCTCACAACGGACATATTCAAACGGACAAACTCAAATCCTACAATGGTCTTCATTCTACAACTACTATAAGTACTCGAAGGATTGAATACATTGTGACACACAGAACTAGCGCATACAAAGTTAAAGCTTGCAATTGTTCAAATTGTATTCTGATCATACGGATATTTCTAAGCTTCAGTATTTATCATTTTACTCTGTGAGAGAGTTTTACTACTTGTTTTACAACTCGTTTAAAATCTCAAGATAGAGGTATCTTGAGTGTGGGTGTACGATTACAACGTGTAAGGGGGAGTGAGTTCTAGAGAGAAAGGATCATCATGAGTTACTGAGTGTGTAATTGTGTTTTGTGAGATAGTGGAAATCCCAGAGTGTGTCTGGGGACTGGACGTAGGTCAAGGAGTTGGACCGAACCAGTATAATCCCTGTGTCATTTATCTTTAACTCTCTACTGCCTTCCTCGCTTACTCATCATACAACGAAAAGAATTTTGAGATCACCTATTCACCCCCCTCTAGGTGATATTCCACCTTCTTCAAAGTGTATTCGCATGTCACACACACATGAAATGATGGGACCCACACACACACACACACACACACACTCACCATTTCATGTGTGTGTAGGAATCTTCTTCTTCTCATGTAATATGAGAAGTTTAAACCCCATATAATAAATTATAAAATACCTTGAGTTCTATTTAAATCATATAATTATGTTTTAATGAAAAGTTTTGTTTATTTTAGCAAATGAGTAATTTTTGTCCATAAATATCTATACAAGTAGTTTTGAATAATGACAATTGAAAAAAAAATTATTTAATTGAGTGAAATTTAAAATTTTGTGTTAGGCGCTCCTGAGGAATTTTTTTTTTTGCTGGACACTCCTGAAGTAAAAGTTCGTTGGTCAATCTGTACCTTAGATAATGGATGTTATCTTTTTCTAACGGCGTTATGCTGACTGCACATTTTAAAAAGTTTATTGTGTTGGGTGCACATTTTTAAGAGTTTATTGGTATTTTTGGTCCACTTAAAAATTAATTGTGCTGGACATTTCTGAACCAATAGTTTATTGGTCAAATTGCTCCTTAACCTAAAAGAAATGTAGAAAGATCCCCCACAAAAGAAAAAGAAAAAGAGAAGACTGTATAATAATTTGAAAAGAAAAATTCTATCTTTCAAATGAGAAGGGTTGGAGGTTGGACAAAAGAATGGCTTGCTAAATTGCTTTTCCATCCCCACCCAAAAAAAAGTGTAAAAAGAACAAATAGAAACTATGCTGCTCTGGAATCAAAGAAGAAAATCAAGGGAATAGTTTTCCTGTTGTCTCAGTTTGATTCGTGGTCCTTTCATGATTTAGCCCTGTTGATTGTTTCATCTTTCTCTTAACATATTGCTGACATTAACAATGTCCAACCTTGAAACAATTTTCCATTGCATCACATCACTACAATATCATTTTCATAGCAATTCCCCCGTATCTTCGTAATTTCTTCTTTCCTTTGGTGCTACAATTTATGGCTCTTAATCACTGAAAATGGGAGGCATGTTAAACGCCATTTTAGGTAGTAATGTTAATGCCTGCTTTGGCCTTTCATATCTCTCAAATGAGGTAAACATCATATTTCCAAGCTGTAACAAGTAAACTCCATTAATGTTAGTTATTATACTAAGCATTCCCCTCAATTTTATAAAGCCTTGAGATCTTCATCTATGCCATAGCTAGAAATTGGTGGTTTCGTCTTTGCATCAATGGCTAGGTAGGTTAAGTGCTGATGTAGGTCATTATCCATTTTGTGACATAAATTGTAGTGTTTTTTGTTAAATGGTAGAAAACCACAAAGAGCGACATCGAAAGAGGGGCGGAGGAGGAGCCTGAGAATATCTACAATGGAAGCTATGCAGACCCATGGGTCATCGGGTGACCCGATTGGCAAAAGTGGAAATACCACTTGCACTGAGAAAATGGCGCGCCACTGGGAGAACGATCTGGGACCAGCATCTCGGACTCGGGGTAGAAAGAAGAGGAAACTGAGGCCAGTTGAAGAATTGACTATATCTCCAGCCAAGCAGGTTTTTGCTTTTTACCTTCTTTTTGGATGACTGAGAAGCCTATGGATGGTCCTCTGCATTTTGCCCCATTTTAGATTCTGATCTCCTTTTGTTTTTATTTATGTACTAAGTTTTAATCTTTTCCTACAATTGGATGGGTGTGTATCCTATGAGACGGTAGTTGGGACAAGTAAATATTAACTAGTGTATTATTTGTGTTTCTTGGGATACCTAACTATTTTACGACTTGAGAATGTTGATTCATTAGGCTAATTCGAATTAACTATTCTTTGGACTGCACTTTGCCCTTGACAATACTTGCCCAAAGAAGTGGCCTAGTTCTCCACGAGTTTGATCCGGAACCTTTGCATTATGAGTTGTTTGGTTTTTCATGCCATTCTTGTCATCTTTGGTTACGATAGTTTTACCACCTATTCAAACCATTTGCAGCAGAAGAAACAATGTGATGAAGATGTTAAAAGGAAAAACGGTAAGGATTTTGCCTTCTCTAAAACCTACTTATTTTGCCATTATATATCAAGCTATGATGTTTTGTACATCGCATTTGTACCCTAAATTTGAGGTGGCTGTGGAAATGAAGAAATTTATACCAATATTCCTCAGCCTTTTCAGATTGACCTTTAATGCGTTTACTATTTGTATCAGATCAACCACCGGAGTTAACATCTGCAATTTTCATGCCTGAGAAACACGTACTTGAACTTATACTTAATATTTTACAGAGGTGTATTTCAAAGTCTAATTGTGTACTCTGTTTTGTATATAATGATGCAAACCCGGTACTTAATGATATTTTATATCATGCAGGAGAGACACTTATGAAATATTTGCTGAACCTGTGGATCCTAAAGAGGTGTGGGATCATAATTATCATAATCTATCACTGCTTTCCCTTCCTGCCTTTTTCTCGCTTGTGGCATCACAGGCGTTTAAACCTAAGATCTCCAGCATAATAACAAGTCCCCTCACCACTATGACAAACATCATAGGTTTCGCTTTATGTTTACTTTGTTGGTCCCAGGTTGAGGATTATTATGAAATCATAGAAGAGCCTATGGATTTTGGGACCATGAGAGCTAAACTACATGAAGAAATGTACAAGAGTCTAGAACAATTTGAGGTTTCCTACTTCTAGTTTTACTCTTGATGCTTATATGATTTTTCCACATTTTTAATATATTTATTAACAAGTATGGATTGCATAAATTGTTGCAAACACCCAGTTCATTAATGCTTTCATGTTTGTTATGTCTAACACATGGCTTTTGAACCATTACGCAGCATGATGTTTTTTTAATATTCAACAACGCAATGCATTTTAATTCTTCTAGGACGTTATATTTCAGGCAGGTATGGCATATGATTGTGGTGAATTTTTTGTGTCAAGTCTCTTGCTATGATAAAGGGAATGATTCATTAGCCCTTTCATTTTACAGGCTCGAACTATGAATGAGCTAGCTAAGAAGGTTTTCAATGTTTTAAAAGCCAAACCTGAGAATTTTGAAAGAGAATTCTCAGAGACAATACAAAGGGATGGTAGGAGAAACCAAAAAGATTTCAAAGATTCAGCAAATGTAAAATTGAGTGAATCATCCATCAGTGTGTCCTTAAATTACACGGCCGGTTCTTCCAATGCTCCACCATACAGGAAAAGCCTCAAGGCAAATCATGGGCGGTCTGACATTGCTAGACATGTCGATGCTAGAGTTCTTGATGAGAATCCAACCGGTAAGTAGAGTTAATTAGAAAGACTGTTATATTTTATTGTGTCTACTCTAAGGGCCACTTTCTAGTTGATCACTTTTTTTTTTTTTTAATAACCTTTGGACGACCTGGAATCTAGCATTTTTTCTAATTGGTCACTATGATGACCAAAAAGCTCAAAATATTTAATCGGATTTTTATATCATTGATGCATATTTTTCAGGTGCTAGAAAAAGCAGGAGATGTAAATCTTTTGAAGTTGATAGGCGGTGTACATATAGACCTTACATGTCCCCCAGTGAGGATGAATCAATTTTTCAAACGATTTATGGAAATTTGAAACTCTTCGAGCAAGTGAGTTTCTCTGGCCCCTATCTCCCTATTGTATACATTGATTCAGTAGTAGTGTATCATAAACCTGCCATAATTATTTTTACCCTCCTCTTTTTCCCTTTTATAGGTTAATCAGCAAGGCATTGGGTACAGAGAAAGCTTGATGTTGTTTGTCAAAGATTTAGGACAACAAGTAAAAAATATAGTGAGGAGAAAATTATTTGGTTACGGAATTCATACAAGATCTGATTTGGCCCCATCGAGACCTAATACGTTAAATACATACATTGACCCTGATGAGATAAGGAGGGCCACTGACAGTATTAATTTGGAGATTGCTAGTGGAGATAAAGTAGTTTATGTCAACGATGATATTGATCATGATCAAGTGGAAAGGACACCAAATGCTGGCCAAGGAAAAGTAGTCCATAGTCCCTTGAAAGATAATATTCAGGGAAGTCAGAGCATGCCCTTTGAATGTGACCAGAGTTATTGGTCTGATCTCGATCACTCAAGGGCTTCTGCTGATAAATTAGATTGTTTAGCCGATGGGTCTAAACGAATAGGAAGCGAGCCTACGACAATATTATCAGACAAATCCAAGTCAAGTATCCAAGGACAGGTGTCAGAATCATCAATTTTAGAGCATTTTCAGACGGCGATGTTTAGAAACAAATGCGAATTTCAATCAGAATCTTGCCCCTCACAAAGTAGAGATGTTTCAACTTCACGTTTCATGCAAGATAAAATCCAGATTGATCAGGAATATGTAGGATGCTCATTCGAGGTTGGGAAAGTCTTACAGTCAAGCCAAACTATGCCACTGGCTTCTAGTTTCGTCTTCAATCTACCATACTTGAAGGCTAGACTTGATCAGATGAACTCCTCTGAGCACTATTCAAAAGGTGGTAAGAAGCATTGCCCAGTTCAAGCATGCTTCGCGGAGGATTGACATGCATGGAACTGTCAAACTGATCTAAGCACTGTTTATTACAGTCACAGTCTGCAGTCTTCGTAATTGATTTGTTAATGCAATGATTCCTCTCCTTTCCTTTAAAATTAGATGACGTTTTATATCGGAACCCAACCAAACCAAGCATGTGGTTCAATATGGTATACTTCTAGGCAGCACCTAGCTAGTTAGTGCAGTGGAACGCAAGCCACCCTTTGATGGCAATCATGGGTTTGAACCGTGCCTGCAAGCAATATCAATATGCTAGCCAATTCAAAAAAATATAGTATTATTCTAAAGCTTCTAATATCTTATGTTAACTATGAAAAATATGGCTGGCATTCTTATTTTATTTATTAATTTCAGGTATACAATACATTTTACATTAAAAGTCAAGATGAATGATGAAGACTATGATGATAAAAGTCAACCTAAAATTTTAAATAAAAATAAGATAAGAAAATCATAAAAAGTATTTATAATAATTATAAAATCAACATACTCCTTATTTACTCCTATAAAATATTTCGATAATGAAAAATAAAAGTGGGCGGTCTAGAAAGCAACTTAATATTATTCTGGTCTAATCTCTGTTTTTGGTTCAAATAATGATCAGGCTTCAAATTGACCAAACAAAGACAATGTTAAAGTCGCCGATAGATTTGTTGAAACTTAATTCACCCCGGGGAAAAAAGAAGAAGAGGAAAGTTGAATAAATTGGGCGCCCAGCTTGATTGCCATAAATGAGTACGAACCCGACGTTGAAGGATAAGCATGCAGAGGCTGTTGGACTTTCTGGATCAACTGGGCATTGGTAAACATGAATTTGAGAGAAAATAACCTCTATTACTCACAAGAATAGATTACAAAACTCATATAAAAAAAAACTCTCAAACAAGGATCACTCTCTAGGATCACTCTTGTTCTCACTCTTCTTGGTGATGAACACCGATTTTCAGATCTTTACAAATGAGGATCCACCTCTATTTATAGTATGAGTTTTGGGGTAGGTGAGGTGTGAACAAGGGTGGTTGGTGGAGGCCGCTTCAACAATGGTGGGGTTGGTTGGTGGCCGCTTCAACAATTCAACAATGGTGGTGGAATATTCAAAAACCTTCCGGAGGGTGGCCGGAAGTCTTCAATTCTCCCCTCCGCCCATATCCGAAGAAAAACATTCCAGCCTATGTTTCGCATAACTCTAGCTTCTCTCGAGTCACCACCTTCGTCATCATGTCTGCAGGATTCTCCTTCGTATGGATCTTTACTAGTCTCAACAGTTGTCGATCCATTACCTCGCGTATCCAATGATAGCGAATATCAATATGTTTTGTACGGGAATGGTACATAGAGTTCTTGCTCAAATCTAGAGCACTCTGACCGTCACAATGTACCTTATACTCCTTTTGCTTGATTCCAAACTCTTGGAGATAACGCTTTAGCCACAACATCTCTTTTCCAGCTTCGGCAAAAAGAATGTATTCAAACACATTTGTGGACAAAGCAACGCACTTCGTAGTCGTCGTGATCGCCATGAAACAGCCTCCCCGCAAAAGTATAAATGAATCCCGAAGTAGATTTTCTACTATCAAGATCTCCGGCCATATCTCGCATCTCGTATAGCCTTCCAAGATTGGATCAGCTCCCCCATAACAAAGACATAATTTCAATGTACCCTTAAGGTATCTGAGAATCCACTTTACTGCCTCCCAATGCTCTTTCCCGGGGTTGGAGAGAAAACGACTCACCTTTCCCACTGCGTGAGCAATATCGGGCCTCGTACACACCATAGCATACATCAAACTTCCGATCCGCCGAAGAATATGGTACGTACGACATCTCCCCAATCTCTTCCTTGGATGAGGACACGATCTCTTGCTCAACTTGAAATGGTTGGCCAATGGAATGCTAACGGTTTGGCATTGTTCATATTGAACCGTTCAAGTACTCGTTCAATATACTTCTCCCGAGATAGCCATAACCTCCGTTTTTCCCCGTCTCGGGTGATTTGCATTCCCAATATCTCTGTTGATTTGGTCCTAAGTCTTTCATGTCAAAAGACTTAGAAAGTTCCTTCTTCGGTGGCCGATCTTCGTTGCGTCTTTCCCTACGATCGAATATCATCTACATATAGTAGAAGAGCAACGAAATTTCCATCGAAAACTTCGAATGTAGACACACTCATCTCGTCGCAGGTTTTCTTGTACCCTTGACTCACCATGCACGAGTCAAATTTCTTGTACCTTTGTCTAGGTGCCCGCTGCGACCGCAAGCTTTTCTTGACTTACAAACGAGGTTATCCCCGAAACCTCAAAACCTTCCGGCTGCTCCATGTAGATTTCTTCTTCTAAATCTCCATGAAGAAAAGCTGTCTTCACATCCATTTGTTCAAGCTCTAAGTTCATACTTGCGACCAATCCAAGTATGACTCTAATTGAAGTCATCTTGACTATCGGTGAAAAAATCTCATCAAAGTCGATCCCCTTCTTTCTCGCTGGAATCCTTTGACTACCAACCGTGCTTTGTATTTCACCACTTTTCCACCGCCATCTTTCTTGACTTGAACACCCATTTATTTTTCAAAGTGCCTTCTTCCTCGTGGAAGTTCTACGATCTCATAAGTTTGATTTTTTCGAGAGATTCCATCTCGTCTTGCATTGCAAGCAACCACCGTTTTTTGTCCTTATGAGATCGCTTCATGGAAACTCTCTCGGTTCTCCATCCTCGTAAGTAGAAGGTATTCAGATTCGGATATCTTCTCGACGGAATCGACCTCGTTCGATCTACGAACTTCTTCTGGAGCAATTTGAGGAAATCCACCATCATCTTGGCCTTGTGATGGTTTGGAACGTCGGCACTGGGGTTGTGGCCCCCGCCAAAGACCGTCATCTTCCTCATTGTCTTCTACTTCTCGGCATTTCTTTCGGCACTATATCATCATTTCTCACGAATGATTCCGATGTTGCCTCGGCACCGAAGAGCAACATTTGTCTTCCGAGATATTGTGGGCTTTTCAATATCTTCTATTGTCCGGCTTTCATGGAACACCACGTCCCTACTTCGATTACCCTTTTTCCTTAGGATCCCATAATCTGTATCCAAACTCTTCATTTCCATAGCCTATGAATATGCATGGAGTGGTCCTTGCATCCAGCTTCACCGAGCTCTTTGGATACATGTGCGTACGCTAAACACCCAAATACTCTCAAGTGGGAGTATGATGGATCCTTTCCGGACCAAAGTTTCTCGGGAACTTCAAAATCCAATGGTACCGATGGAGATCGGTTGATCAAGTAACAAGCGGCTCGATCGCTTCTCCCTGAATGGCTTTGGCGCTTAGCCATACCGAGCATGCTCCGAACACGTTCCATAATTGTTCGGTTCATTCTTTCAGCTATACCGTTGTGTTGAGGGGTGCGTGGGACCGTCTTCTCATGTCGAATGCCATATGATCTGCAATAGGCATTGAACCGCCCGGAGGAGTATTCACCTCCATTGTCGGATCGAAGACACTTCAACTTCTCTCCGTCTCACGTTCTACCATGACATGGAACAGTTTGAAGTAATCAAATACCGGTCCTTCGTCCGCAAAAGATACACCCACACCTTTCGAGAAGCATCATCGATGAATGTCGAAAGTATCGGTTGCCGCCGAGTGATTCAACCTCCAAGGGACCGCAAACATCGAGTGTACGGTGATCGAGCAACTCGATCTTCTCGTTGAAGAGGAATTAAACGAGACTCTATGCCGCTTACCAAACAAACAATGATTGCAAGGATCTAGTGCGGCGTCCTTGTCTACATTGATAAGCTCCTTCTTTACTAGGGTAGACAACCCTTTCTCACTCATGTGGCCGAGTCTCCGGTGCCACAGATTTTGTGACGCCTCCTTTTCGCAACGTTGAGGCCGTCGGTGCATATCTTCACATGAGTCTTGTATAGCGTGCCACAAATATGTCCTCGAGCGACTATCATAGCGCCTTTTGACAACTTCCATGTGCCTTTACCGAAGTGACTATCATAGCCCCGTTTGTCAAGAACTATTCCCGACAATAGATTCAGCCGAAGGTCCGGCACATGGCGGACATCCTTCAAAGTGATTGTGCTCCGGAACTTGTCTTTATCTCGAACATCACCAATTCCGACAATCCCGCGAAACCGGAATTTCCCATTTTCACAGCTCCAAAGTCACCGGCTTTGTATGTTGTGAAGTATTCCTTGTATGGAGTCACGTGGTAGGACGCCGCAAGATCTACCACCCATTCCGTGTCTTCTCGTGAGACGTGAAGGCATGTCTCATCTTGGGTTGAACAATAAGCTACATCACGAGAGATAGTAACTAATGTTTCTCCACCCTTGTTCTTCTACGCGAATCGCTCCGGTCTTGCTCCTTTTTCCATTTGTAGCAGTTCTTCTTCATATGTCCTTCTAATCCACAATGATGGCGGTTATAAGATGGTTTTCTACCATCAATGGACTGCCCCCGCTCTTGCTTCGCCTCTCGATTTGTTATTACTCTTCTTTTTTGTTGCCTCCCCCCGCTTTTCTCGTGACAAGGGCATGGGTCCGATCTCGTGCCCATGTCCTTTCTCCTTGCTTCTTCACCTTTGAATAGGGCATCCTTGACCATTGACATGGTAAGTTTGCCATTTGGGGCCGAGTTCTTGAGTGACACGACCAGCGTTTCCCAACTATCGGGAAGGAACCGAGTAGTAGCAACGCCTGAACTTCATCGCCAAGTGGCATCTCTACGTACGACAACCGGTTGACCAAGCTCGGAACTCACCGGTATGCTCGGCAACTCGAAGTTCCACTTTTAAGCTTCATGTTGACTAAACGCCTCATCATCGAGCTTTATTCCGAGCGGTCTTGGCCTGGTACATATCCTCCAACTTTTTCCGAGGGCATATGCGTCTGTTTCTTGTGCAACATGGTGGAAGACACTATGATCAATCCATTGACGGATTTGACCAATAGTTTTTCGATTTGATTTCTTCCACTCTAACTCCTGGCGGGATCGGGATTTTTACCCATCAATTCTATGGGATCAAACAAATCTTTACTGCTTAGGAGATCTTCCATCCGAGGTCTCCACGGCGTGTAATTTGTGGCGAAGCGTAATCATTGCTCCGAAAGATGATGTTGACTCTTCGTGGACATTATCACCTTACAAATAATTTTTCAACACGATCGGGTTGAATCTTTAAAAATGGAGCTCACCGTTACGTCTGGAACGGTCAAAAAAAAATGGAATTGACACTACGGGGTCAAAATTCCACTCTAGGGGCAAAACAGCAATTTCGAAAACTTTGAGGACCAAACTGCAATTTTCGAAAGATCGGGGGTCAAACCGGAATTTCGAAAGATCAGGGGTCAATATGAAAATTCCTGAATATTTGGGGACCAAACTGAAATTTTAAAAATTGAGGGGGTCTTTCTTCAATTTCCGAAAAACTGCAAATTCCGGCGAGGAACAGTATTCCCGGTCGTCTTCTCCGGCGGAACTCGGTGAACAGTGTCGTCTTCTCCTAAGAACTCCGGCAAAGGTTGACCAAACTTTGACCGTGATTTCGGGCTCGTTTGAACTCCGATTAGGTCGCCGTTTGGTGCGTTGGACTCGTGTCGATGAGACGAATCCAATGGTGCACTCAGAATTGGATTTTGAGTAAAACTCAGAAAACCCAAATTCGTCCGGTGAACCAAAAACTCAACCAACACCTCTAACCAGCCGTGATACCACTTGTTGGACTTTCGGATCAACTGGGCATTGGTAAACATGAATTTGAGAGAAAATAACCTCTATTACTCACAAGAATAGATTACAAAACTCATATAAAAAAAACTCTCAAACAAGGATCACTCTCAGGATCACTCTTGTTCTCACTCTTCTTGGTGATGAACACCGATTTTCGGATGCTTTACAAATGAGGTATCCACCTCTATTTATAGTATGAGTTTTGGGGTAGGTGAGGTGTGAACAAGGGTGGTTGGTGGAGGCTGCTTCAACAATGGTGGCTGGTTGGTGGAGGCTGCTTCAACAATGGTGGCTGGAATATTCAAAAACCTTCTGGAGGGTGGCTGGAAGTCTTCAGAGGCGCCATCTGTTTCATTGGCACGCCCACTCCTGTGCCTGTCTTCGTCTCATTTCATTATTGAAGACAAAAGGGAGTAAATTAAAAATGAGAGAGAGATTGATTGATCTAGTATTGTATCGTGTCGTCGTCGTTATCGTCACGGCTGGTGGTATTGGTGGCGAGCTGAGGAGCAAGAATGGCGTACCGGAGAAAGCAGGGAGTGTCAATATCTTGCACCTTCCAAGAAGATGTTGGTCACCCCTCACCCTCAGGATCCTAACCCCCTCAGAAGTTGCTATTCCTTCTCCCCAGCCGCTCAGGCCATCCGAGCCTCCACTAACCCCCCCCCCGGACTCTGCTTTTCCCTTCAAGGTGTCTTCCCGTGTCACATCACAAAGCAAGTATATATATCTCTTTTATTTGATTCGACATTGATGATCATCCGCGCAGGGGTTGGGCGCATATGGGGATGATTTAGGCCTGGGCGAGGCCAAGTCTGGATTTTGGGGACTGCTGGCCCTCAAAGCCAGATCTATCCTGGATGACGATATTATCATGTCTCCAACACCTCATACCTTTGCCCAAGGATTGCCTACTCCTCAGGTATTCATTCATTAACAAAATGCCTAATCTTATCATAACATAATAATCATATAATCAATTCCTTTTTGGTTCGATATATTCACATCCAGTTGAAAAAATCGCATTAACCTCCCGACACCTTCACAAAAATGGAGAATCCTGCAATTCGGAAGGGCTTGGGTGCGCGCCCTCAATCATGTAGGTGGCAACTTTGACGTTTAGTATAGAATTTGAACTGCCTTGTGAGCTGTTTCTTGTGTTTTCCGGCAGGAAGGGCGAACGCTTGTGGGGAGTCAAATAAAGCTTAAAGGTGTTGGGAAAAAATTGCTTTGATCCCACTTATTAGGAAATTGGAGGTATAAACAGATGAAGAACAATAATCTTATTATAAGAGAAAACTCAAATAAAAATACACAACTATATTTCTCACACACTAATTTTTTCTGTCTCACAAACTATCTTATATTTTTCTCACAAAATAATTTTCTCACTTTTCTCTAACATAGTGCTACGGCACTTATCTTCATATCTCTCTATTCTCTATTCCTTTCTCTCTTTATTTTTTTTTTATTCTCTGATGGATCTCACAATATAATTTTCTCTAAGGCACTCTCTCTCTTTTAGTGCTCTCTCTTTCTTCTAACAGCACTCTCTATCTTATAGGTGCTATGACACTTTCTCATATCTCGGTCGATACTTCTTATCGCCTCGCTACATCTTTTCTCTTATTCATCGTGTACTCCGATCCGCCACATCTTTTCTCCGATGAACTACTACTTCTTTCTCTTCTTGATCATTAGATACTACGATCTCGCCACATCTTTTTCTCCGATGATCTGATCCATCTTTCTCTCAGAGAACCACGGCGTTCTCTCTTCTCTTATTGTAGAGATACATCTGATCTCTCTACATCTTTTCTTCTCTAATCAGATCTTCTTTCTGATCTGATGATCCTCTTCTTCGATTCGATCCTGATCCTCTTAGGGATGCCTCTCTTTCTCTCGATCCTTTTCCGGATGCGGGATACCTTTGAATTCATTCTCACATCTATATTTATAGACTTCACCTAACCGACTAATAATATTATTTAATTAATTTCTTACACCGACTTGTAGACTTCGTTGCTTCTTCACACTTCTTGTAGCTTCCTGTAGTTTCCATATTCTTCACGTCATTTCCTCAATAGTTTGTCATATTTAACTTTACAATATTGCTTCATCTTCATTGCTTTCTTCGTGGGTAAGTTATATTTATTTTTTATTCATTTGCTTTAACAACTTTGCAGCCTTCTTTGACTTTTCCCTTAATTGCTATGCTTCACGTGATTACTTCTTTCTATATTCTTCCTATTGCTTCTCTTCCTTTATGGCCACCGGTTTTGACTTGGTCTTCATTGTATTTTAATATACAATTTACGCATCCATTTCCTTCGTAACTAAGCCAATGCTTATTTGATTACTTCGACACTATTCTTGATGCTTCTATTTCCTTCACACACGTAGCCGCCTTTTTGTTGACTCTTCTACAATCATTTAGATAATTCATGAACACTTTAGCTACTTCTCACTTGTTCTAGTTTGGCGGTGAAGAGAACAAAACAAATTGAGTTTGAATTTCTAACACTCCCCCTCAAACTCAATTTCTCGACCAATCATATCTTTGAACTTCTTGAATCTAATCGCCTTCAATAGCTTCTCGGTCTTCTTGCTTGTTTCTCCGAATCGCTAGTGTTTCTACTTCTTGCTGTACAAGTTTCAAATCTTCCATTTGATTGACCATATCCACTGCGTCTACCTCGAACATTAAAATCGCCTCGGGTGTTATATCCACTTCGATTTCCTCTACCACGACCATAGCTGCTGCTGCTAGCTTGGTTTTTGTTTAAAGACAATTTGATTTGCAAGGCTTGCTCCAAATTGCTAGAGCCTTCATTTTGTTTCATTCTTTGCCCACAAGCTCATCAACAGACATAACTGACAAGTCTTTATCTTCTTCAATGGCAGTAACGATGTAATCAAACTTTCTAGTTAATGACCGTAGAACTTTCTCCATTACTCTGACATCATCTAGAGTCTCTCCATTTCTTTTCATCTATTTGGCCACCTTTTGCACTCGTGAGACATAATCAGAATCGGCTCGCATTCTACATTTTCAAATTCTCAAATTCTGCTCTAAGTGATTGCAATCGTACCTTTTTGGCTTTGTCTACTCCTTCACAAGACTTTTGTAAAATCTCCCATGCATTTTTGGATGATTTTGCATATGATATTTTCTCAAAGGTTGATTCATCAATACCTTGAAAAATCAAGAATAGAGCCTTCTTGTCCTTCTTCCGAGAATCTCTAAGCGTCTTTCTTTGAGCATCTGATAAAGCTGCTTCAGCGGCTGCATTAGCGGGCTCCGTGTATCCATCCTCAACAAGGTCCCAAATATCTTGAGAACCTAATAACGCCTTCATCTGAATGCTCCAGTTTCCATAATTGCCTTTTGACAATTTTGGAATTTGCGGTTGCACCATCTCCGCCACCTTTGATCAACCTGGCTTTGATACCACTTGTTGGGAAAAACTTGCTTTGATCCCACTTATTAGGAAATTGGAGGTATAAACAGATGAAGAACAATAATCTTATTATAAGAGAAAAATCTCAAATAAAAATACACAACTATATTTATCTCACACACTAATTTTTTCTGTCTCACAAACTATCTTATATTTTTCTCACAAAATAATTTTCTCACTTTTCTCTAACATAGTGCTACGGCACTTATCTTCATATCTCTCTATTCTCTATTCCTTTCTCTCTTTATTTTTTTTTTTTATTCTACGATGGATCTCACAATATAATTTTCTCTAAGGCACTCTCTCTCTTTTAGTGCTCTCTCTTTCTTCTAACAAAGACTCTCTATCTTATAGGTGCTATGACACTTTCTCATATCTCGGTCGATACTTCTTATCTCGCCTCGCTACATCTTTTCTCTTATTCATCGTACTCTCGATCGCCACATCTTTTCTCTCGATGAACTACTACTTCTTTCTCTTCTTGATCATTAGATACTACTGATCGCCACATCTTTTCTCCGATGATCTGATCCATCTTTCTCTCAGAGAACCACGGCGTTCTCTCTTCTCTTATTGTAGAGATACATCTGATCTCTCTACATCTTTTCTTCTCTAATCAGATCTTCTTTCTGATCTGATGATCCTCTTCTTCGATTCGATCCTGATCCTCTTCCGGGATGCCTCTCTTTCTCTGATCCTTTTCCGGATGCAGGATACCTTTGAATTCATTCTCACATCTATATTTATAGACTTCACCTAACCGACTAATAATATTATTTAATTAATTTCTTACACCGACTTGTAGACTTCGTTGCTTCTTCACACTTCTTGTAGCTTCCTGTAGTTTCCATATTCTTCACGTCATTTCCTCAATAGCTGTCATATTTAACTTTACAATATTGCTTCATCTTCATTGCTTTCTTCGTGGGTAAGTTATATTTATTTTTTATTCATTTGCTTTAACAACTTTGCAGCCTTCTTTGACTTTTCCCTTAATTGCTATGCTTCACGTGATTACTTCTTTCTATATTCTTCCTATTGCTTCTCTTCCTTTATGGCCACCGGTTTTGACTTGGTCTTCATTGTATTTTAATATACAATTTACGCATCCATTTCCTTCGTAACTAAGCCAATGCTTATTTGATTACTTCGACACTATTCTTGATGCTTCTATTTCCTTCACACACGTAGCCGCCTTTTTGTTGACTCTTCTACAATCATTTAGATAATTCATGAACACTTTAGCTACTTCTCACTTGTTCTAGTTTGGCGGTGAAGAGAACAAAACAAATTGAGTTTGAATTTCTAACAAAAGGAAGTGATGGCGATGAGAGGAATATTGCAAAGCCACACACTCCAAGCAACCTCCACGAAACTCAACTCATGGCATCCCGCAACGTAAGGTGGCAAGCCACTGTCGGAATAAATAGGCTTTGATTCATATGCATGCCTGAAACTCCCCCTTCTCTTCACCCTTCACTAATCACTCTTACTTTGATAGACGGCCTTTAAAATTCAAACAGCGTCATATCACAAACTATATATATTCAACCATTACCTTGCTGGTTGATGCAGTAGCTAGCTAAACTAATTAACATCCTCTTCCTCTCGCCTTTGTTTACATGGGTTAATTCTTATATGTTGGGTCACAGGTGGCAATGGCAACGGCAGCCAAAGCAAAATTACTTCTACGTGAGCTAAAAACAGTGAAAGCAGATTTGGCATTTGCTAAAGCGAGGTGTGCTCAGCTAGAAGAAGAAAATAAATTACTGAGGGACAAGGAAAATTGGGAAAAGACTTTTCCCAATTTTTCCAAAATGGGAAATTTCTTGCTTTTTAATTTGGTCAAATAGGCTTTGGTTCATGTATGCTTTTTAATGAGGTGGCATTTCTATGTATAAAAATCTTTAGTAGAGAAGTTGTTTACACATATATAATTGAAAATATGTTATAAACAACTAAAGAAAAATTGGGTTAAAAGCTGATTTTGTCGGAAGTTTTTCACAAGACAATTTTATCCGAAAGTATAAAAAGTGGAGCAATGTTCCCCCAAATTAATAGAGTTGGACAATCATCGGTTAGTTGACCAACTTTTTGTTAATTAGTTGGCTTAGCCATATGTCACGTTATTATCATCATCCTTTTCATTAAAAAAAAAAAACAACAGAGAAACCTCTCCCCACCTTCGATATTATGAACAATCATGAAACTCCAGTTTCAAGATCCCCCATCCATGATCAAACATGCAACTTCTTCATTGACACATTTAGAGGCCTTTTGGGTAGAGTTGGCAATCAGGGCCGGCCCGTGAAGAGGCCTAACAGGGCCGGCCCTCCAGAGTCTGGGGTAAGAAAAATATATGTTTTTTAAAGCGCCGTCAAAGCCACTAGGTCCGGTGGGCCGGCCCTCAGCGCGGAAGTTACTATTCTAAATTTTAATTATTTTTTCTCTATTTTTTTTCAAAGAAATATAATTAGTAAATTACAACAATTAAAGTTCTAATTTATCAAGTAAATGTTGTCAACATTAATATCCAAATAACACGAATTATCCAACAAATGTGATTTAAAAAAAAAAATCACACAAATGAAAGGGGAAATTGCTCTTGGTATATTTTTATATACAGGCTTACTGTACTCCTAAAGATTTTATACACAAAAAATACCCATACTCAAATTCATGTGCTTATGTATTCTCGTATATTATATATTATGTTTAATTTTAAAAATAACAATAATTAACATGAATAATGTGCAACTAGTGTAAAATTAGTGTTGAGGAAACTAACTGTGTGAGTTTCATGTTCCCTAGTTACCTTAATGTAGTTGGATCTATCTCATTATAAAAAATAAAAATTAGAGAGAGCGCAACGAGTGGAAATAGGAGCATCATTTTCATAATGTGCCATTTTACACAGAGACGCCTCTAAGAACATCCGACATTTATAAGGTCGGGATTAGAACGAAAAAGAAGAGGAATGTTGCAGACACATAGCACAACGCAAGAGAGACCGAGACAGATATGAAATTAGGGTTAAGTGACTTAAGTCTAGGTAACCTCTTGGCACTTTGGGGGGTTTTTTTTTTTTTTTAAAACTACAGTAAAAGGGCCTAATGGGCCGGCCCGGCCCCTGCAAGGCTGGCTCGTTTAAGCCCAGGGTCCTGCATGGCCGGCCCTCTAGGGCCAATTTTAAAAAATCTCATTCATTTTTTAAGCCCAGCCCGATTTCCCGGCTTTACTCTTGGTACGCAAAAAGTTAGAGAGGAAAAAGGAAGATCAACATCTTCCCACTCTGAAAAATATATATTTTCTTTTTATTTTCAATTAATTATTTTTAGGATAAAATAGGTATTTTCTTATTTTTTACCAACTGACACCCCTTCATTTTCTTCTTACCAAATAATTCATTTTCCTTCGTCCCACAAAATCTTCATTTCCTTTCTTTTTCCTCTTCTGGATTCCTTTCCCTCTCAAATCTTCACCCTACTAAACGGACCGTCAGTATTATAGCTGATTTTATGGGACAAATTTATAGATGGCTTCATTTGGCAAACCCCATGACCTTTTATGAAAATTTTCAAGGCTGTTTCTCCTCACATATTTATTTTTTATCATTCTAAATAAGTCTAAACACCTATAAAGTGAGTATTTAAATTAGTTTTTGGAAAATACTTATTATAATTTATAAGGTAAATATATGAAATAAATTTTATTTAAGGATGTGAAAAAATATTTCTATATTTCAGAATCAACCAATCACTCATTTAAACTTAATGATTACTTTACCCACCTACTCGCAGGATTAGCCGCCCACCTACTCCCATCGAAGTCCAAGTTCTAGGCTGAAACGCCACGTGCAACCCTGTGAGGCTGCGACGATGGAGCATTCTCACTCCCAGCCCTCGTATACGATGAGATCTCCCTCACTCCTCACTCATTTGCGTTTTGACTCTCTGTAGGGTTTGAACTTCATAAGTCTAGCTTCCGGACCTCGCAGTCACACACTCAGAATCCCGTTTGCTATTCCTCCTCCTCCCAGATCGCAAAATACTGATCTGTCGTCTGCGGGTACTTCTTTATTGTTTTTCCTCTTCTTCGAATACTTTAATGGCTGATCTTGTTTTGAAGTTCCAATCTTGATTTTTTTCCTGTGTTCGCTCTCTTCTAGATCGAGGATCAAGTTGATATAGCATGGTTGCTGTGGCTCAGTTGCGTTTTTCTCCCCTCTCCGGGCATTACAGTTCGGTTTTGGATAGTCGCGCCTATAATACCCGCCAAGTCTTATCTTTCGTGTCATCCCTTAACATTCAAAATCGCTCGTTATATCTCATCAATAGCCCAAAGGCTTCTAATCATAAGCTTCCGGAAAAATTGCGGCTTTCATATGCTGGTGGCGACGGCAGCAGTGGGGCTGGACGTGCCGGCGGCGGCGGCGGTGGCGACGGGAACTTTGATGACTCATCATCATCGTTTGAGGGGTTTGGAATCCTTGGTCTGTTTCTAAATGGATGGAGATCGAGAGTTGCGGCAGATCCACAATTCCCTTTCAAGGTTCTGATGGAAGAGTTGGTGGGAGTGAGCGCTAATGTTCTTGGCGATATGGCATCACGGCCTAATTTCGGATTGAACGAGCTGGATTTTGTTTTTTCAACACTTGTAGTTGGATCTATCATGAATTTCACACTCATGTATCTGCTAGCGCCCACAACGTCATCCTCTTCCTCGAGCCTACCCGCGATCTTCGCAAGTTGTCCCAAGAGCCACATGTTCGAAGCAGGGCCTTACAACATTGTGAATCGATTGGGCACGTTTGTGTACAAAGGAACTGTGTTTGCTGCTGTGGGGTTCGCTGCTGGCCTTGCAGGGACTGCATTATCAAATGGGTTGATCGCGATGAGGAAGAAGATGGACCCCACTTTTGAGACACCCAACAAACCTCCACCTCCGCTATTGAATGCGCTAACATGGGCAATTCACATGGGTGTGAGCAGCAATTTCAGATACCAATCTCTGAATGGGCTGGAGTTCATGTTGGAAAGGGGGCTTCCTGAATTTGCATTCAAATCGTCCGTGGTGGTGCTGAGGGGCTTGAACAATGTTCTTGGAGGCATGACGTTTGTTGTATTGGCCAGACTGACAGGGTCGCAGAGTGTTGCTGCCGAGAAGCCTCCGGTTGTGGTGGTCGCAGAGAAGCAGAGGTTGGTGGATGTGGAAAGGGAAAGGCAAGAGGATTTTCAGAGCAATCAGTCGACATCAAAGTAGTTAGTGATGGTGGCCATCAAACTTAGTAGTTTGGTTTTATCATTCATGGTTTGTCTTGAGAGGAAGCTACCGTCCTCAGAATTACCCAACCGATGAAAAATTAGTGAGTGAACCAAGAGATGGGACTTGATGGCAACACTCCTTTTACTTTGCCAACTTATCTCGATCATGCACTAACTTTTTGAAGATTATGATGAAATAAGTGTAATATTTTAGGTACAAAATAAGAGCATGTCTTTGCTTTGCTAGTTTTGGAGGTTTGCTCTGAAGCTGAGGGAAAACTGGAGTCCTTGGGTCCACGAGTACGAGAACTATTCAGGTTGTCGTTTTCAGAAGAATAGTGATAATAATGTTCATAGAACATTGTGACGACTGTGGTTCAAATTTCTGTTGTTTGTTTCAATCTTCCTTCCTTGGGACGGAATTCCAAGTATGAGGTATGAGCATTTTGTCTTGTTGTTTACGTTAACATCATTGCCGGCGGCTATCGTTGGTATTGTAGGTGAAATTGCCGACTTCACGCCCTTCCACCAACTGTTCTCCTAACTTTTCTCGGGGGCAAGTCACTGTCGACAATCGACAGTGTTGTTGTACTCGTTTATATCGCCCTCTCTTTTTCAGTTTTTCTTTTTAAAACTACTTACCAAAACATGTATATATTCTAAAAATGAATAGTTTATGGATATAGTAAATAAACTAAATATAATTTAAATAGTAATATAAAAGTTATGTTTTATGAAATATGGTATAATCTTGTGTTTTCCTTTCAACTTGGGAAAAGTTCGAGTAAAAAATATAGTTGGCTATATAAGGAAAGTGTATACATACCTCAGGTAAATTGTTGTAAAAGTATAAATGAGGGGAAGGAGTGTAAAAAGAAAAGTGGAGAAGGCGAGGAAAGCAGGGGAGGTTTTATAAGCAAATGAAAAGAGTATGGAAGTTGGAAGTAGTGATAAATATTGGAAAGTTTGTATCTCTAATGTAACTGTAAGGAAGGTGGGAAGCTAATCGGTAATGACTAATGAGCCTGCGGTGCTACTGAAACACCTGTGGCTGCGCCTGTTGTTGGATCGCGGAGAGTGATGTTACTTTGCTAAGGGTGCGGTTAGTTTAACGGGAGGGGAGGCAGCTACCTGATTTAGTTTTACTGGAGGAGCTATTTTTCAGTCCTTTTCCCCTTTCTTTATATTTGTCTTCCTTTTTTTTTTTTTTACGAGTACGGCCATGTCTTGGGCGATCAAACTTACGACAACATTAATCCCCAATCATTTCATTATGCAAGCAAACAGGCCGTTGACTTTTTGTTGTTGTTGTTGTTGTTTTTGTTGGGTGAAATGAGGGATAAACCCTGGAAAAATTTCACAGGCCTTTGATATTTTTACATGTACTGTGAAAATCTTTTTAACAAAAAAGTTATTCCATTTTATTTATCATAATTCCAGTTAGTTGTTAATTAAAGTAGTTTGGTAAATTTGCTAAAACTAAATTTAAATTCTAAATCATTTCAGGAACACAACAACTAATCCAACTACCATTTTTGTTTCTCTTAAATAACTACTTTAGCTATTCCTTTTGATTCAAGGTACAAATTAGCAATTGTATTTGGTTTTTTTTTTTTTTTTTTTTTTACAAGGCACTTGCTTGTTTACAAAGAACATTAATTTTTTTTTTCATATATGCTCATAATTAATTAATAAGAGTAGTGGGTGAGAGTAATAATTAATATAATATTAGAGTTTGGTGCAATTAGTAAAGGTAATATTGGAAGTTACTTAAATTATAAGATAACTTTATTGGCTTTAACTGTTTTTATTGGTTTGTGAGAATTGTTAGTTTGTGCCTTATAATAAAAGCAAGAGGGAGTATTTACGAATTTTTTTAAGGTTAATGTTGTCATGAAAGTTTTTTCGGTCTTAATGTTGTCTTGGAAGTATCAAAATGTAACAATGTAGCCCTAAAATTAAGGGTCCAAACAGTAAAACATTAGGTGACTTCACAGTACTGATGTAGCATCCCATCACATTTTTTTCCAAGTCAGACACATAAGAATTTTTTATTTTTTTAAAAGTGTGTGTTATCTTCTTCCCGCTGTCGGGCTCTGCTATGAATGCATATATATTAGGGAAAATCTGTACAAAGGCCCATTTAAGCAAAAAAAGGACAAAAAGGGCCCTATCATTCTGCAAATTCCAGAAGAGGCCCTAGGGCCCTTTTTGACATCTGAATATTAAATAAAATGACAAAAACACCCTCAACTAACAACAAATGAGAGAAGAGAATTTCCAAATTCACTCCGTCTCTCACTCGCGATCATGTCTCTGCCTTGTTATCTCTCCCGTCTGCTCGACTCTCACTCTCGTCTCGACGAGAAAGGTTGCGACGACTCAAATCGAGACTCAACGGATGAGGGCCAGACGGGGAAGAAGAAAAAGAAGAAATCGAATTCTTTGACTGAAAATGGAAGCGAAGGGTTGCGCGCGAATTCAGGTTTGGATTTGGGGCTTCGATTGGAATCCGTTTGCTTGTACCCGTTTACCTCTTCCAGTAGCCCTATGCAGAGGAAGATCAAACATCAGTATGATAAGCTTGTCAAGTGCCACGAGTCCGAGAAATTGACTTTACCTCAGGTTGGCGATTGTTGTATTTGTTTTTCTTTATTATATATATTGAAAACCGTTGTTTTGGTCTTGAGCAAGCAATAAGTATCTTTTGTTTAGAAATCCATTTCTCATTTTGGAAGTGGCTAGTTTATTGATAGATGCACGCAACCCGGAAAAATGCTTGCGTGTGAAGCGAGTGCTAGGCTTGAGGGTTTGGAAGATGGCTTCCTTTCTTCAAATGAGGAATCGATTGGAGTGATTCTCTTTCGATTTGAATGATGTTAATATGGAAGATGCTTATGAAGATGTGGGGTTACCTTCGGCATCTTCCTTGAGGAACATCAAAGTTCAGCCATGGCTATCTCTACGATCTTTGGAAAATATCATGGTTGTGTTAATAAACGCGGAGAGCATATATCTCAGTTTGTTAATTTAGATGATAATTCAGCAAAGAAGCCATTAGAACATGTAGTCCTTCACATACTCCACACATTCTCGCGGAATCAATTTCCAAGGGTTCAAATTGTTGCCTCCGCTGCGAATCTCCGGCTTGTACATTTTAATTTAAGCTCATCATCAATTTTCCTGAACTGGCTTTCAATATTCTCCGAATATTCAATAATTAGTGGTCTCGCTAAGATGCGGTTATCGACATTTTCCAGAGAAAACGAAACGGAAAATAAAGACAAGATCAAGAAAAGCCGTAAGGAAGTCATGGCAAAAGTCGCACGAATTAGTGATGAAATGAAATTATGGGTATCTGCGGCACCAATAAAAAGATTAGAGGGCAGAAGTAATGAAGTATAATTTTTTGGGAGTAGATAATGCCCCAACATAGTAAGAAACAGTGCTACGACGTCAAACACAGGCTTGACAACAACGCAGTGAACACATGACGCGAGGAATACATTCAAAGCCAGATTGAACAAACCAATCTTACCGGATTTTAGGAATAGATAAAGCCCCAGGGTTCGAACCTTCTTCAATACTTGCCTAAGAACTAGCACGGGACAACGGCAAGCGGCGTCTGACGGAAGCTGATGGGGACGAGATCAACAGTGCTTGACGGGGACGAGAGTGAGAGTGATCATGACGAGAGTGAGAGTGACAATACGAGAGAGGGAGAGAGCTGATTTCAATTTCTACTTCTCTCCTTAGGGTTTTTGGTAATTTCACTTAACATTCAAAAGTCAAAAAGGGTCCTGGGGCCTTTTTTAGGAATTTCAGAGTCTTGGGGCCCTTTTTATCTTTTTTTGGTTTAAATGGGCCTCTGTACGGATTTTCCCTATATATTAATATAGGCTACAAATAGGTCCAGTCCAGAGCCACGCAAACTACAGCATCCAACATGACCTGTTTTATGTGAAAACAGAGGCAGTTAGTTAGTCAAAATACTCGTAGGAGCACAAGCTGATTAGAGCCCAGAATGTTGTAAAACTTCCTCTTCTAATTTGGCCAACAAGCAAGTAGGTTTATTAGGAGCTGACCTTGTCAGCATCCCAATCATTGACTAAAAGTAGTACGCGCCGTATAATTAAGGGTGGAGCTACGTTTTGTTTAAATAAACCTGAGCATGTAGCATATGACTAGAGTCTGAGTCTAGGCCTATATGATGGCTATTTTTTAGCCTTAAGCCTGAGCTTTAAAAATGTTAAACCATGTCTAAACCTTTTTTAAAAGACTACTTATATTATGTAGGGCTTCAAATAGACTAAAAAAATTAGGCTTTAATGGCTTTAAATAGGCTTAAAGGCCTATAATTAAAAGCCTACAATGTTATTTAAATAAAATTTAATTCGTCTAAATAAAAAAATAATTTCAAATGCTATTATTTAAGTTTTAAATTATAGAATACAAATCCACTATTGTAATTTAATAATTTTTTTTAAAATTAAAATATAAATGACAAAAATATAAATATAGCACATATATATAATATAAAATAAAATTATATTTAAATATGTAAACATGCTAAGCCTAAAGGTTTACAGGCCAGGCCTTCATAAAATAGGTCTTAGCCTGTTTACATATGCCTCTAAATAAATCTTAGTCTGATCTCTTTGTTAAAAAGACCGGATTAGGCTAGGTCCTAACCAGGCTAAAAGGACCAAACCTATTCTTACCCCTATTTGTACTCCTGCCACAAAATCTCCTAACAAAGAAAATTTAACACTTTCGGCCTTCCTTAATATATTAGCATATGGATTCGGGAAAAGCACCAAAATAGTGTGCTTTTTAAAAAAATTTACCACATTAATGCACTTTTGAAAGAAATTACCGGAGTAATGCTGTTGGATGCGTATGTCAGATTGCGTCTTCAGTAGCGCATAAAGCCTTTGCGAGAATGATGCTGGCGTGGAGCTGGGGTGCGCCAGCAGTCCTGGTCGCGTGGCTGGGACCCACGCCACTAGAGGCGTGGCTAGCCCTCACGCGACCTAGTCACCTGGTCACGTGGGCTGGTCCCACGCTACTAGTGGCGTGGACGTAACCCACGCCACAAGGTGTCAGCGGGGTAAGCTTTCTGACCCCTAGTACACCTTGTGGCGTGGAATGGCCTCACGCTACTAGTAGCATGGGTCAAACCCACGCCACTAGGGGTCAGACTGCTCACCCAGTACGCTTTTTTTACCCCTTTTTACCCCCATGTTAAACCCGTGATCGGGGTGACTCCTCCCCTCTATATAATTCATGTCTTCAGTCTACCTCCCCTCAACCATTTTTTTGCTCAAAGCCACCATCCGTGACTCCTTTTCCTCTCATCATTCATTCCTTCTTTCTCTCTTATCAGTCATTCCTGAACTCATCCTAAAACTCCCTCCATCCCCTCATCCCTCCTCCATCTGCTTCATTTTGTTTCTTGATTTTTTTTTTCGTTTATTCCACTTATACATTATTGTGTTTCTTGTTTTGCCTAATTACAATTTGTGTTGTTGTGATTTTGTTTTATCTACAATTTAATCTTCTTTTTCATAATATAAAAGAAGAAAAAAATGAGTCAAATTTGTTCATTTGTATATTATAACGGTTCTAAAAATATAGGTCCAAACGGATTGAGCTTTGAAGGTGAAAAAAGAGGAATGTATATTGTTCGAGGCATGTCTGCTGAAGAGTTACATGAAAAGATCCGTTGAAAGTTAAAGCTGCAACAAAATCAGGTAATATCTTTAGTGACGGGTAGAGTGCCTTGTGGAAACCGCAAATATGCGGGTTTTGAGATATCGATAATGAGAATGTGGATGTTCTTGTGCAAACATTCGACAAAAAATCTACGTCCCAATTCGCTGAGTTATATGTCGATATTGAGACGTCAGAGGATGGCGTACCAATACCGACTCATGGCCTCCATCAGTATATGGTAGATGAACCTGACATTGAGGAAGAGCAAGAGGAAGAAGATGAAGACACTTTATTGGATAATGACGAAGATCAGAATGATAGTGATGCAGATGACGAACATCTAGGTAAATATTATATTTATTTTTTATTGGTTACCATATTTTCGCAAAAGTTGTATTATGTGTGAACATGCAGATGTTACACTGTTTTGGGATGATATTCCACATTATGAGGCTGTAAATGAAGATTACCTGCATAAGGATATACTGGATGTGGAAGGCTTAGGCCGGGGTCCGTGGGCGAGAGGAGATGAATTATATCTGAAACAAAAGTTTGTTAGTTATGCTTAGTTTTGATGATGTCTAATATTGATGCCATTATCTAGAGCAAAAAGTTTATATCATATACATTGACTAACTACTTTGTTTATTATAGGTTAGTCCAAATTAAATTATAGAGAATGATCAAGAATGGAGTTTGAAGAAAGAAGAACTTGTTAAATATCATGAGAATATCAATATTCAAGTCTATGTGATCAAATAGAAGTTGGAACGACTCAATTCGGAGTTAAAACAAGCAAGTTCAAGCTTCTGGATGAATACTGGTTTGTTTGGGGGTATTAATGTAATTTCAGCATTTTATCTCACACAAACAGTGCCTTGCTCGAGCACAACTAATTCCATGCTTGAGCAACGTATTCCAGCTCTTATTCTCGCCCAAACAGTGCCTTGCTCGAGCAAAAGGAAAGGCATGCTCGAGCAAAAACGTCCTTTACTTACTGTTCAGCTCGTTTTCGGCGACCCTCGGTAATTCGACGATATCTCCAAAACCAGGAATTGGATTGACGTGAAACCAGTGGCATATGAAACTAGACTCCCAATGCGTCATTTTTATATAAAATACAAGCAAAAAGGAGGTCATATGAATTATCTATGAATTTTACAAGTTTCCATAAATATCACCGTCACAATCAGGAACAAGCTTCGGTGTTTTGAGTGTATCTCACAATCTACAAATCCAATTGAGGTGAAACCGGTGCCATTCGAAACTAGACTCACATACCTTTCCAAGAACATAAAAACCAAGAAAACAAATATCAATTTAAGGGGATATGGTGTTTTGAAGTCGACGGTCTGTTCAGGATGTTGCAGAAAATGCTGATCAAGAACAACCTCCACTCATCTGATGTTAATAGACGAAATACAACTATTTTGGAGTTGATTCTTATTGAAATGGAAGGAATATTTGAAGAGCTTTCTGAGATGGGATGATTTGCTAAATTTGGATTTTTACCGAAGACGTTATGCTCGCGGAAATTGTCAATGTGATTGCTTCTTGAAAGTCTCTATACTCTGGAAGTTGAAGCTTTGTACTGGAGATTATTATGCTTATTCACATATGATCAGAAGCTTCAAAGAACATGATGCCCAAGCATAATCTCACAATTATCCAGCCATGCTCAAGCAGAACAATTGGCATGCCCGAGCATCATCGTGGAAATGACAAAATTGCAAGTTGAAGAGTCATGGCCGAGCAGATGCTAAAAGCATGCTCGAGCAACATCGGATTCCTGAAGACAGTCAAAAGCGATGTACAAGTGATCATGCCCAAGCAACCTTCGAAAGCGTCAAGAAGCATGACCTTGCCCGAGCAACATCGTGCCAAAGGCAAATATAAGATCTTCAAATATGTCTTGCCCGAGCAAGATAAATTGTTTGCCCAAGCACCATGCCCGAGCAGGAGAGAAGGATTGCCCGAGCATACCCTGAGACAACGTTGATTAAGAAGCTTGCCCGAGCAAGCCTGGTTTCATGCTCGAGCAACATCACCAAATCTATGTATCTCCGCAAGCATGCTTTCTGGGTTGATCAAGCAACAGTGTTGTGCTCTCACTTTTCCGCCTCTGACTATGTCTTGCCCGAGCAAGAAAATTTTCATGCTCGAGCAACAACGAAGCAGAACACTTTCAAGCCTCTGTAAAAGAAGCTTGCCCGAGCATGATAATTATCATGCTCGAGCACCATGCTCGAGCAGGCAAAATACTTTGCCCGAGCATTAGCGTACAAGAACATATTCATGAGAAGCTTGCCCGAGCAAGAATGGATACCTACTCGAGCAAGACCCCTCTGTTTTCAAATCTCCGTCTGCGTAATCTATAAATCACTGTGTTTAATCCCATTACTTCATAACGTTACTCATTACTAATCCTAATTGCTTTTAATCAGTTTGTTAATGAGTTTCAGATGATTTTATCATGGATTAAACAACAAATTAGCAGAAAGCAAATTGTGTCAGAAGAGCATTAAATGCAGTTGCCAGAACCGAGACTCAACGGCTACCTCCAAAGGACATTCAACGATCGTATCCTGAACAGGAAGAATTGCTCAACGGTCCAATGCTTTCCATCAACTATAAAAGGAGAAGGATTCAAAATGGACAAATAGAGACATGAGCGTGCACTGCCGAAATGCCGTCATTATGAATATACGCTTAGCTCATACACTCTGTTCTCAATGTTTATATAGTTTACAGTAGAGAGTGAGATGATCGATTATGTACTTCAGTGATTAGCATTCATCTACTCAGTGAGGAGTTCTTAAACATCGATTAATTCTTTTAGTTGTAAAAATCTTAAGGTTGTGGAACCTTAAGTGCGGGTGTATCAATTACAACTTGTAAGGGGAGTGAGTCCTAGAGTGAGAGGATCATCCTTCGTTTACGAGTGTGTAATTGTATCCTTACAGTGTGTAAGGAGAGTATCTCGGTAAGAGATTTGTAAAGGCTACACAAGTGCCCGACCAAACTTGTGAGGTTGTAAAGGCTTTCTCTTGTGCCCGGTCAAACAAGGAAATAGTGGATTGAAAATCTCAAGTGGAGCTTGGGGATTGGACGTAGGTCAAGGATTGGGCCGAACCAGTATAAATCTCTGTTTGCATATTCTCTTCCCTTATCTCTTCTATTTCCAGTATATACTTATTTGAATATCTAATTGTTGAATTAGAAGTTGCGAAAAGATTTTCAAAATTCCTAAAGACTTATCAAACACCCAATTCACCCCCCTCTTGGGTGATAGTCAGGTCTAACAGAATTCGGGTCCAAGAACGATTTGCAAGCCGCAATAAAACATTATTGCATGAAGAAACATCATGAAGCTCAAGTGGTTGAGAGTACTACAGCCAAGTATGTAATGAAATGTCGGAATCATGAACAAGGTTGCGATTGGAGAGTAAGAGCAATTACACCGAAGTACAGCAACACTTGGGTGGTAACTAAATGGGTTGGAAATCATAGTTGTGTGAGCGAAAATCTCTCCCAAGATCACAAACAACTTGATTCTAAAATTATTTCTGAGGCCATAATAGGTACGATGCATAATACCGTTTGATAATTTTTGAATTTATTTGTGTTTATCAGTGAACATAAATAACATTCGTAGTGTACACTTTTGATGATTGGTTTTGCAGACATGGTCAAGGAAACACCTTCGGTACCTGTGATTCTGATACAAGAAAGGGTGACCGGAATGTTTGGTTACCATATTTCTTACAGGAAGGCATGGAAGACAAAACAAAAAGCAATTGCTAAGATTTACGGTGATTGGGACGATTCATATGTGTTCCTGCCAAGATGGTTCGAGCACATGCTGAAATTTTCCCCGGGGTCTATTTATCATATTCAACATGGACCGTATATTGTTGATCGGCGGGTTGTTAATGTGATTTGTGTTTTTCAACATACATTTTGGACCTTCCGTCAATGTCGTGAGGCGTTCCAATGGTGCAAACCAATCATCCAGGTTGACGGTACACATTTATACGGTAAGTATAAGGGGACATTATTGATTGCCACCGCCCAAGATGGAAATAATGAGATCCTGTCGATTGCGTTTGCAATTGTTGAAGGTGAGACTAAAGAAGCATGGGAGTATTTTTTGTCTTCCATACGACTGTATGTTACAAATAAGATTGGTCTATGTCTCATTTCTGATCGTCACAAAAGCATAATATCAGCAGTCGGCAATGAGATGAATGGTTGGCAGCCTCCTAATGCGTACCATGTGTTTTGCATTCGTCACGTTGCGAGCAATTTTAATACACGCTTCAAGGACCAGGAGCTGAAGAAAAGATTAACGAGATTAGGTAATACCTCCTGATGTGCAGTGACGTTCATTCTTTTCATTACTACAAACTTATAATGTTGTGTATTCCTGTCTTTTTTACAGCGTATGTTCCAAACAAAATACACTTAAATGCTGCATATGCCCAGTTCTGCAGTTACAGTCGTAATGTGGCTGCATGGATTGAAAGAATTCCAAAAGAGCAATGGTGTTGGAGTTATGATGAGGAAGGACGAAGATACGGTCATATGACGACCAATTTGTCTGAAACAATCAATAAGGTTTTTAGGGGAGCGAGGAACATGCCCATAACAGCGTTGGTCAAATGTACCTATAGTCGACTTGTTCATTACTGGGTCAACAGAGGGACCAAAGCACAACAAGATGCAATGACCAGAAAGCATTTTTCAACTGTTATTGGAGAAGCTCTGACTAATAATGGAGAGCGTGCTACATCGATGCGTGTTCGGGAGTTTGATGTGGCGCGTACAACGTTTGAAGTTGATGATGTAGACGATACATACTCGGTGAACTTGACTCAGGGGAAATGCCAATGCGGCAAGTTTCAGGTATTCAAATTCCCATGTAGTCATGTAATTGCTGCATGTTCTGCGGTATCTCATTATGCTGAACAGTACGTGGATCCGGTATTCTCAATCTACAATATTGCCAATGTCTACTCTTCATCATTTCAGCCGATCGGCAGTGAACAAGGAATACCGCCTGCTCCCGGACCAATGCTTATCCCCGATGCATCAAAATTGCGTGGTGTGGGGCGCCCTAAATCCACACGCATTCGCAATGAAATGGATGAGGTGGAGGTCCAACCTAGCTCCAGTCGAATGAGATGTAGTATATGTAAATAGTTTGGACATAATAGGCATTCATGTCCTACGACACGCATAGTAAATTAGATGAAACTTGCTTGTGCATTTGCTCCCATATGTGCCTTCGAATGAGATGTAGTCATTTCAATGAAAAATACACCTTCGAGTTCTCATAATTTTATTTGATGGCTTTTATACTTATGTGCTTATTGTTTCACTTAAATACACCTTAGGTTATATCGCATAATTAAGAATTAAGAATTTGGGTTAACGTTGATTAGATACACGTTCGCTAGTCACTTAAACAATGATGTCATAATACAGTAATCTATGCAAATAAGTCATAATACAGTAATCTATGCAAATATGTCATAATACAGTAATCCATGCCAAATATAAGATATACACTAGTCAAATGATACGCTCAGGGTGGAGCATACGTAGGCCACGGTCTCAAACGCGCATCACGTTCAAGGTTCCTACGAATGCCATCAGGTCCACGCTGCCCACCAAGAGTCTGCCTAAAATGGAAATTCTTAGTAGCTGTCCGTAAAAAGTCATTGGCATGGTCACCTGTGTCGTCAGATGTGTGGTGTCCTGACTGGTATGGACTATTACTGGATCCTACCTTAGTAAAACCCTGACCATGCTGGGAGGAACTGAAGGCAGTAAAACCCTGTCTCATATGCCTCCATCTCGTGCCGTGGTCGTCGTTAACCCAATCCTCGTCCTTCCTTTGCACGACGAGGGACCTCTAAAGCAGGATCTGGTACACTGTCTAAGAGTCCACTTGGTGCGCTGGGACCAGGCTCCACAACTCGGCCAAACTCTCTAAGTGCTCCCAGTAACTGGTCACAAACCTCGTTAACCTCCATATTGTTGTATTGAGCTCTGTCAAAAAAATGTGGAGAATTCTGCCACCAAATCCACTCTAGACCATCTACCTCCATAACATCACTCAAACTAAGTTATGGATGATAAGATGAAATATGTAACATGCAAAGTGGAAGTAAGATCAATACGTACCACGTGCCCGATCCTGGCGACCTGCCTCGTTATAAACCGTCTGGTGTGTGTAAAGAACCAAGTCATGTACTCGGAGTTTGGAGAAATTGGCCCCTCAGATGGCTCTGTAGTCTCGATGTGCAAATGTCGCGTGTTCCACAACTGAATAAATTGCTCCATCTGGGCCTCCCAATCATCAGCGATCTTACCGCGTAAGGTAAGATCATGTGCACCTTTAAGCTGTGCCGCAGGGCCAGGGATGTGTTGCTGCATGCCAAATTGCCGCATGCAGCGATCGGGTTGGTGCATCTCGACAATATGGAAACAAAGTACGGGTGTCACCGCCCTCCACCTGTCCTGCAAGTGAACCTCTACACCCATAAACTCATATCCGGCCTCCCTATATGGCTCCCACTTCACCTGTACATGTCAACAAATGCGAATTAGTTTACTCCTTTTGTTCCATAATGTCAAATTTTTTATACATACATCGTCTCGACCAATTTGATCTAGCTCTATCCGATATGTCTTTAGCTGACGTCGCAATAACTTCAGTTCGACATTGTTGAACCTGCAATATGTAAGTCAATAACTGATAGGACAAAACTTTATAGCCTAAAAAACTCCGCAAGTGCACGGGTCGTATCAAGTAATAAAGAGTAAGTGAGATATCGTTCCCACGAGGACTTAGTATCACAAACTTCAGTTAAGCATTAATTTCACAATTTCGTTTAAGTTGAGAAAACCAGATTGAATTTAATTAAGAGAAAAGAAATTAAAATTAAAACAAAGAAACTACCACACTAATGAACGAGCAACCTAGAGTCACTAATCCCTTATTTATTTCTTAGATTTTATCCCCACTAAATTAATTCTAACTTAACCTCACCAGTTAATCTAGAGTATTAATGTTTATAAATCCCTGTCGGTCCACTTATACACCTACCTCAAATAATTATGCAATGTCTCACATAAATAATTAAGATGCAATTCAAATCGGGCTCACTCTAATTTGATTATGCGGAGCTTCTAGGTATATGTCTATCCTAGACGCAAATTAGATTAAAATCTAATTCTACATTAAATTTAAACCTAATTCCACACTATTTAATCCCAAGGTCAATTTAAGATTCCCTTCGTCAAGTTCAATCCTAAATCCCCAAAACATGCTCAATGGTGATCAATCAATAAGCAATAGCAATAAACACAGGATTAAATAAACTGAAATAAAATTAAGCAAAACTAATAGTGAGAATAATCTCTAGAACCCAAACAAGTTCATAGGTCCTCTAGGTTGCAAAGAAAATTAGCCACACATGGCTATAATAAAATCCATGACAAAATTAAGAAATTCAGATTTAAAGAGAAGGAAAGAGCTAGGAAAGAAAGCTTATCCGTCACCTCCATGGTCCTCTCGTCCTTCCGTGGAGATGATGAAGATCAACAAAGTGCTGCTGCTCCCTCACCCCTCAGTGTGCGTCTCGGCTTGCGTCCGAATTGTGGTTCTCCGCTTCTTTCTATGCGTCTCGGCTTATATATATATATATATATATATATATATATATATATCTTCGCGTCTTCAATTCTCCTCTCCCGTGCATGGTGTATATCCTTTAATAGATATAAGTTAAATTGATTTTTGTCGGGTCCCACATCCATTTAATTCAATTGCCAAATTCATCTCGTATGAAAAAGGAAACATAAATAATAATAATAATAATAATAATAATTAGAAACTAAACCTTTTTCTTTCTTTCTTTTAATATTTTTAGAAAACTTCCTATTACTATTATTTATTTCCTAAACTCAAAAGCTTCTATTTTAAATTGAAATCCCATGAATGATGCATCCAGATTGATTTCTCTTAAAATCTTAATAAAATCTCTTTAATTTAGTGTTGATGACTTCCCAAATATATCACAATATGTCTCAAATATATTAAAAATAGGAAGTCATCAATAACATTAGTGAAACGGCCTGCAACTAAGAACATAATCGTTCAACTACGCCAACCAGTTTAAATAATTCATCATGGACATACTGCTTCCATACCTGCGTCCGTAATGATCGCCTGCGTCACTGGGTGGTGGAATGGGAGGTGAAATGGTAGGAAATCTGGACCATGCCCATATCTGCAATAACAACAAACAACCCCCCATGTCTTTAGCTGAAGCTGACGTGGCCTGACATAGCTCGCGATACAATGTGGCGAGTACCGCTGACCCCCAACTGTATGTAGCAGTTTCCGCAAGGTCACCACCCAGTAATTGTATATATCGGCACTGGACCTCGTGGCTGGATTTATCACACAACAAAAATCCACCGAAAAGGCGCATGAGGTAAGCACGTGTGTACACAAGCTGACCCTCAATCGTAGTTGAGTGCTCCTCCTAGTGGCCCCAATGACGGTCAAACCAGCTCATCTTGATGTTTCCGCCAATAATGTCAGATTGAAGTGGATTCACACCCATGTATTGATGCATAATTGCTACCCAGTTGCCATGTGTCCAACCGGAAACAACTCGACCCTCAGTGGATAAACCTAAAATGCCCTCTACATCCTGTAGAGTAATAGTCATCTCACCAACCGGAATATGGAAGGTGTGAGTCTCCGGCCTCCACCTCTCAACCAAAGCAGTAATAAGGTATTTGTCAATCTGTACCAACATAAAAGTAGAGAACAAGTATGTAAAGGTCTTATATTATCCGTATCATGTACAACCCACTAAATGCATATAATTAATTACATAAAGAATTTTAAACCATACCGGGAGTCTCTTCATGCGAGACACATGCCAGAAACCTGCACGCATAAGGTGTTGTTGCAAATCTAGTGGGATGAGATCTGGGTCATGGATATCTGCACCAGACCCCTATGAGGCTTGCCTGACCCTCAACAAATTACAATCGCCTCTGTTCCACACAACTTGTCCTCCTCATTAAGAACTCCCCACTCTTTGGGGCCGGGATCAATATTGCGAACGTATTGGTCATCCATTTGACTAATAAAAATTTCCAATAACACAACAAATTATTAAGTAACTAATTATTATTCTCTAAATATGTAATTACTAAATTCTTGAATTTACTAATTATTAGTCCGTCACATTTAATTTTGATTTTTCTAAACTAGCCATTGATTTGATTTAATTGTTTTTTTCCTTTGGCATAGTTTTATCTTGATTTTTTTTTAAAAAAAAAATTATATTATTTTTTTTTTTTATTTTTTTTAAGTACCTTACAAGAGGGAATTTTTTTCTTCAAATTTTTAAATTTACTTTTTAAAAATTTCCTTTTTCTCAAAAGTATCTCACGAGGTCACAATGTTTTTTTAATTTTTTTTTACCTTTTTACAAATCTTTCTTTTTTTACAAAAAAAATTTATTAGTTTTTTTTATTTTGATTTTTTTAAAAAAAAATTGATTACTTTTTTAAATAATTTTCTGATTTTTTAAATAAAAAATACCTTGCAAGATAGTCGAACTACCTCACTAGGTCACAGTTATTTTTTAATCTTTATTTTTAATTTTTATATTATTTTCTTTAAAAATTTTAACTTTTTAAAAATACCTGGTGAGGTAGTCCGTCACATTTAATTTTTATTTTTTAAAATTGTTTACAAGTACCCAAGTGAGGTATATTTTTTTAAAGTGCCTCGTGAGGTAACAACGATTTATTATTATTTTTTTGAATTTTTTAAATTTATATTATATTTTTAATTTCTTTCTTTGTTACATTTATTAAGCATATGTGATAAATTAATGTATATAATTACAAGTTCAATCCTATTATTAAACAATAAACATAACAAAAAAATTAAATAAAAACATCTATCCTACCGTTATCTATAATATATTAATTTACTGTTTATAATTACAAGTTAAATACTATTATCAAAACAATAAACATTACAAAAAAATCTATCCTACTGTTATTATCTAATTAAAAGTTAAATCCTATTATTTAACAGTAAACATAAAAAAAAAAAAAAAAAATGTTACCTGTGCAAACGTGAAGTCCAGACAGAAAATTCGTCCTCCTTCTTCCTCTCTTCTTTAAGTCTTAAAATTTCTTAGCCTCTTCAATGTTTTTTCAGGTGAGGAACGATGAGGAGGTAATCTGTGTGTGGGAGATTGCAGGAGTTAAAAAGAATGAAGATGAGAAAAAGAAAGAAAATGCAACGCTGGTGAGGCTCGAATGAATGAAAAAAATGCGAAGAGGGAAGGAAAAATGAGAGTGAAGAAGTGAAGATGGAAGAGTGAAAGAAAGAAGGAGTGGGATGACGAGTGAAAGGAAAAGAAGGAGTGGGAGGAGAGAGGACAAGTGAGTGAAAGGAAAAATGTGGGGGGGGGGGGTGGTCGGGTCTAGTCTTGGGGGGGGGGAGGGTGCGGGTGGCGGGGGCGGAGGGGCGCGGGGGGGTCGCGGGCATGCCACCTTGTGGCGTGAAACAATTTCACGCCACAAGGTGCCGCTGATGTGGCAACCATGTGGCGTGAAATTGCTTCACGCCACTGATTGCGTGGATCATTTTCACGCCATCTGTGGCATGAAAACATTTCGCGCCACATGGCAGGCGCTACCTATTTTCACGCCATCAATGATGTGGATCTTCTCACGCTGCCAGTGTCGTGACCTGCTCCTGCGCCACAGCCCAATCGCGCAACCTCCCCTTACGCCATCAAAGGCGTTAGCATTAGATTGAGAATTACTTTCCAAAATGCTTTAGTCCGGTAATTTTTTTTAGAAAAAAAACACTATTTTGGTAAAAGAAAAAACCCTATGGATTCTCAACGGTAGCGTTTTCTCTCTTTCACTTTCCGGATCCAATGGCCTCGACTCACAATTTGAAAATAAGAAACACTTAGGCACAGAACCTGGCTGTTCGGGACGTGGAACCTAAACCCTATTTTCTGGGCTCAGGGACAAAGACAAAAGGGATCGATTTCGTTCAGAGGCCGTCGGACTGAATGGAACAGCAGTCGGCTCCGGCACCACATGCAAAGTCCAACGCCGTGTGGAGAGCCTGGCTGCTGGCGTGGCTTCTAGCAACACACCAGCTTCCTCCTTCGACTCGCATAACTTGGCCTTGGATGGCCACAGCATGGCGAAGGAGAGAAGATGAGAGACACTTTTTTTAAAAAAAGGGTAAAGGTCCAAAAATATACATGTGCTTTGCCGCACCTAACACTAAGTATTTTTTAGGTGCAAAAATACACATGGTTAGAAAATAGGTGTAAAAGTCAGTGTTAAAAAAAAGGTTGACCATTAAAAGCAAACTTTTGACTAACAGACGCGCTGACTTGGCACCTGCAATCATTCAATGCGTCCAAGTTTCTTCTTCCTTGGTCCTATTCTTCACTGGTTTGGCCAAAAGCTTTCTTCACTCAAAGTGCTTGATCTTCGTTCTTCCTCCATCACTGGTGCAATTCCTTCTACTCTTGGGAATCTAACAAGCCTAACCACTCTCTATTTATCTGACAATAACCTTCCATTGCAGAAGCAGAGTGATTTTCTATGTAGCCGAAAAGTCTGAAATTTTAAGAAAAAATCTAGAATTCAATTATTAAAACAGAGGGAGTAAGAAATCAGATAAACAAAACTCCCTTTAAGCTCCAAGGTCAAGACTAAAACCATTGTTCTAGGAGAAGAGAAATTAGCCACTGTAATTTACAAAAATAGCTTCAAGAACCATAATCACTAGATTCAAACACCCAGCCACGAAATCCCCACAAGAAAACAATATTTATGGTGAAGAATAAAAGCTTAATGACATTGGAGAAACACAGGGGAAGCCACGGCCACAGTTTGATTATGAAGGAAGAAGATTGCTAGCATTCTGGTGGTGGAAAGCGAGGTGGAAGTCCGGAGGTACGACTCTAGAGACTATGAAATTCTCGTGGCTCTCTTGCTCTGTTTTTTCGAAGCTCCACCAGTGACAATGGTGGTCACCGGCGATGAGATATGACAGTGAGGTGGAAGAGACCAATGATGATGGAGTCAAGCTCTCCTCGTCTGATTTTCCATGGCACCGCGCAGATGATGGAAGAGACCAATCTAGAAATTCTCGTGGCTGTCTTGCTCTGTTTTTTTTTTTTTCAGATTCTAAATATATGCCAAGTGTCTGATATCAGATAAATAGAGTAGTTAGGCTTGTTAGATTCCCAAGAGTAGAAGGAATTGCACCAGTAATGGAGCAAGAACGAAGATCAAGCACTTTGAGTGAAGAAAACTTTTGACCAAACCAGAGAAGAATAGGACCAGGAAGAAAAAACTTGGACATATTGAATGATTGCATGTACCAAGTCAGCGCGTCTGTTAGTCAAAAGTTTATTTTTAACGGTCAACTTTTTTTTTAACACTGGTGTGACTTTTGTACCTTTTTCTAACCACTTGTGTATTTTTGCACCTTTACCCTTTCAAAAAATTTACTCAAGTATTTGACTTGGAAAAAAATGTGACAGTGACGCCACAAACATGGTCAACTAACATTTTAACCGTTTAGGCTGTTAATTTGGAAGCAACGTTGTTGTGTTTTCAAACTTTCGGCAACATTGAGATAATTTTTTTTTTCAAGATAACATTAGTCGTTCGCAAATACTTCATGACGAATTTACACCTTTAACACTACTTTTCTAATTAGAAGACTAAAGCATTTATCCTTACATAAGACAAGTTCATGCATGATCTTTTAAATAGGGAGAAGATTTACGTTTTTTTTTTTAATTAGAAGACTTAAGCATTTATCCTTATATTACTTAATATCTTCTGTCCTATTAAATTATATCAAGTAGATTTTAAAGTATTAATAATATTAATAACAGTAGTTTATTATACAATGCCTTTTAAATTACAGCATCGATGCCAATTTTTTCATACTCGCAGATCTGTTGGGTTCCTGGGTCAAGCAGCTGTTGCAACTGACGTCAACCAAATGAAAAGGAGCAAAAGCAGACTTTGCAAGTTTGTAGTTAGTACTTTGGGTGCCAGAACATGCCTTTTATGCCCTCGGGGTCAGGTTCAAAGCCTAAATTGCGATAAAATTCCACAACTGCATGCAACAAAAGAAAAATCAGAGTGAGACTCCAGCTTCGTACTTGCTCCCAAATAAAGATGATGAGATCTCAAGCTTTTTTTTTTTTTTCGGTCAAAAGATCTCAAGCTTTCAATCAATACTAATGCATCTATTTTCCCGCTAAGGAATAAATAAATTTATGCTGCATAAGAACTATTTACACTACAAGGAATAGCACCGGGAAGGAAATGCAAGCGGAATGAAAATCCTGCAGCAGTCATTCAGGCAATGAGATTACGTATAATTCAGAATATTCCCAAACAGAGGTTCTTTCAAAAAGCTGTGGAATATCTACCCATCAACTTACATCAAACCACAAAATAACCCTTTTTTTCCACTATCTATATGGATAATTATTAATGGCCTGAGGTCCCAAATGAAATCAAATCCCCATGCTACAAGCCTACAACCACCCATTTACGAGAGCTTTCATGCTATTAAGCCACAAGGCCATTAGCAAACCACAGAATAGCTTTGAATTGATGCCAAACACAGGCAGACCAGGCCACTTTGACATGTTGCAGTAAAACTGGACCATATCGAACATCAAATAACATTATCCATATAGGTTGTTAATATTGCTATACCTTGACTATCTGCAAATAGAGTTATATTTCCGATGTCTCTTTGCAGAAGAGCCCGAATCAATTTCTGTACAAGAGCCTTACCAAGGCCTTGGCCCTATACATCATCAAAAACATCACTAAGCAACTCTAATTCATATATAGCCAAAATTCAATGCACATATGAACAAGACAAGGCTCCAAAACTAAATCAACTGAAAACTTGAATCGAACTAATGTTTCAAAAATTCACCCGAAAGAAAGCTAGAGTCAAGCATGCCACCTGGCTTCCTCTATATTTAGGTACATTTATTAAACTCAGCACACTAACCCAGTAGAGAACAGAAAAATACTAGTCAATGGTTAAGCCCCACCCCCCCCCCCCCCCAAAAAAAAAAAAAGGTTCTTTTCTTGCGTTTTTTTTTTATAAATATCATCTGTTTTTCGGTTCAAGGTTCGTGGCTGCCCCTACCAACACAAGTGTTTCCTTTGGTTTTCTTGCTTTACTCAAACTACTCTGAACTGTGCACTGCAACAATGTATTAAGAAACATATGATCCTAAGTCAGTCTTAACCACGATTACTTCATTAGCCTAGAATACACAACAAAAGCATTTGAGAATTTTCACATAATCCTTCAATAACTGGTCATGGAGTCTTTGGCCAGAAATCCGTGTTTAGTTGACTGAAAGTACCTGATAGCTAGGATCAACAAGGACATCCCATATTGTAGCATTGAAGGCATGGTCTGACGTTGCACGGGCCATGCCAATTAGTTTCTTCCTCTCATTTTCCTCTGTCAAATAACTTCGCCAAGTACACTAAGATGTTCTTCAAATAGGTTTAGATACTGACAAGCATAAAGTACAAGCTCAGCCAACTAATTGATTTAATGAGCGGACACTGCAGATGTCATATTTTCTTTACCTGAACCTGAGCCAGGTGACTTTCTAACGGAATGCAGTGAGGCCACCATATAGCTATTCTTCAAAGCAGCAGCTAGTTTTGACAGCGGCCTCCGAGGCCACCCCACCTGTAAAAAGTGATGAAATCACTCATTCCACTGACTAACTCTTAGACAAAGTGGCAAATATAATTTTGAAAACTTAAAATCTCTACCAAAAATAAAAGATTTGATATCTGTAAATAAGCAACGTGAAAATAAGCAGGCTTGAACTAGATATTGGTCATTCTAGTTTTGAAAATAAATATAGAAAGGAGAACTAATCCTTAAATCTTTTTGTTAGAATATTAGGGATTATTTAGATTAATCATTATCTTAGATTAGTCATTATCTTATTATTATTAAGTTTGATATTTATTAGGATAAAGATATGGATATATTATATCTTATGATAATATATCTTAATCGTTTAGATTTGATTTAATTCATTTTAGATAAGATTAGATTCTAGGGTTAGCTCTAAGTTTGCCTATATAAAGGCCCCTATGTACCCTCTTTTGATTTACTGAGTTTAATAGAGTATGATTTATCCTTCTAAATTCAACACTTTTCATATAGACTATCAAGTGGTGATTTGTGAGTGTGTTCTTGTCTAGAATAGGCTTTAAAACATTCTTACCGGTAGTTATACTAGGGTTGGACATGGAGAGCTTGGTCTGGCATTGACACATAGGAATGGATAGGACTAGGCCAAATGAAATTTTGTAGCGCAGGGCTGGCCAAAGGCCAGGCCTTAGAGTCCAGCATGACTCAATCCTCTCTTTTTTAAAAAGATATTTATAGAAACTTACACAAAAATTTTATTATTGTGGGCAACAAATTCCAATTTTACAAGAACCTGTATGAACTTTTTCCACAGGTCAATACATAACCAAAGGAAAAATAAAAAGACCTGTCCAACCCCGGATACAAGCCAGCCTCAGGGTAGTTCAATCGTAGTCCAAAACGGGCCCAGGTTTTAAGCCCAAGCTCTAGGTCAGGTTTTCTGACAGGCTAAAATATGACCCAGCCCATTTATATCACTAGCTATTACATACAAATTTACATCAACATTAAAAAAACAAGACTGTCAATAATATTTACACTCACCTTATCACAAAGGGCTTGGAGATCATAAACATCAATATCTCCACCTGAAGAGAAAATAATCTGTTCAATTGTTCCATCGAGTTCAGTATTTTCAACAAGGACAAACTCTTGAGGCAGAGAATCATCATCTTCTTCATCTGTGGAGGGTGAGTCAATGACTTGTGTTGTGCTATTCTTCAACAATCTAAAAGGAAGAAAGTCGATAGCCTTTTGGTGTTAGAGAGTGACTTATAATCAATGAGCTGGTTGGTAGGCTGTCATTGCATTTAACAGCAAGAGACACATTATTATTAATAAAGGAAAACCTTTTGCGTTCAGATGTTGTAAACTCTCTATAGTAACTGCATTAAAGTAAATGTGCATAAAATTGTGAAAAGTCTGGCTGCTAGGGCTACAAAACGGAATGGCAAATTCAAGGACAATTTTAGTTATAAGGATAATTTTTCCCCAGTCCATATGGGTGAACTGAAGAAGGACCTGATCTCAACTCTATAATAATGAGAAAAAGATTTTGGAGATTTGTGAAAGACAATGCCTAATGGTGGAGGTCATGGAAATGATTATAAAGATAGCTAACGAATCTTGAAAAGAAGGTTCAAATTTTTTTCCAAAATTAAATTCTTTGATGATGACCTGGAAGAGTTAGGTCCATAGACTGAATCTGCTACATATTGTGGAAGTGTCTTCAGAATCAGTAGGGCAAATGTATGAGCATTTTGAATTTTGTATGGCAAAGCTTAATAGTTTTCAAGAGAAAAAGTGCAAGATCAACCTTTTCTCATGAATATATAGATGTTCAGTATAGTACAAGAATAAATCCACTAGACAACAAAGTATTTCTTCCTTTTCCTTTCATTTATGACATGCTGCACATTAAGGATGCAGTTTTGGTCCACAGAAGGGGTATCCATAAGCAGACAACTGCACCAGTTAATAAAAAAAAACTTGCATAGTTTATTGAAGGTACCCAGTTTTAATTGATTCCCAGAATCCAGTCTTGAGCTGAAAAGTCCTGAACTTTCTCCTTGCTGCAATGAAAAGAGTCAATGCCATGGTCAATGTATTTTGCAGGTTAAGTAACAAAATTTAGCCTTGCTACACTGGCACTACTCAATTCTACAAGAAAAACTACTGAAAAGAAGGGGCTGCAGCCTACAGGTCATAGCAGAACAAGCATAGATGGCAAAAAACAGATTATAGGAAAGGCAAAAGAAGACAACTGTTGGGGGTGTACCCTTGTGCCCCGGTCCAGGACATGGTATAGATGTTGGAACTGAATTAAGTATCCTACAATCAACTGAATTATTATATGCATACAGAAAAAGTATAGATGCTTCCATACAACTAACAACGATAAATAAGATGTGGAAGTGTTCGGTGGCTAATGTTATTGTGCTGCAGAGACAGGCGAGTCAAACGTACCTCTCGAAAACCAAGAATTTAGATTGGCGGGAACTAAAAATTGACCAGATACTGGATAGCTGCCATCGAAGGGAACAACCGATAACCTACGACAAATAAACTAAGACGTTGGCCCAGGGGGAAAAAATCATTGGACGCTATAAACTAAATAATAAATCAGTAGCGGGGCAACCCAGATAACAATAGTGTGAAGGAAACTGGAAATACCCATTAAACATCAATATTTCGAAGATTGAACTTAAAATTAGTTCATGATAGAGGAATTAGAGAAATGAGAACAGGTGAAGCTGGAGTAAAAAAAAAAAAAAAAAAAAAAAAAAAGGACATAGGAAACCGAAAACAGGAGAGGAACTCACGAAGTATGCTGGGCAGCATTGAGGGTTAGCATTTTCTAGTCGAAGGGGCGTCTGGGACTCTGGGAGAGAGGATATCTTTATGCCTCAGCTTCCATCCGATTAAGGGGGTGCCCACCACGACTTTTGCTGGAGACTTGGCGTGCCACCAAAAATTTTCATTTCTTTTTGGGAAAATTTCCATAAACCCCATTTAAAATTTTATTTGTGAAATAGGACCAGCCCTAAAACCATGTAGAGATGTAAGGTCTTAGATGTAAATAATTATTATTATATAAGAAATACAAAATTAACCTTAATGAAAATATTCTCTTTGTGAAAAACACATTCCCTATCCCTCCCAGGAACATTACTTACTAGAAAATAGTTCTCCACCGATGCCAATTTCATCGAAAAACCCTTCTGAAGGTTCAATTTGAAAAATCATGGACATAAATCATCATATTAGTATAATTCAACCTAGAAAAAACTAATCTCAATAATATCATATCCATGTAGCCAATATTGAAAACAAAACAATCATGTCTTGAGTTTATCGAAAACCCATGACAACAAAAGCCACAGTAAAGTCATCATCTTGCTTTGGCCACAAAGATAATAAAGAGGAGTGGGGAGAAGTTTGAGAAAATTGAAGAAGACATATATATGAAGGTGCAAGTGTCAACAAGGATCCCAATCTTAAGGGTAAAGGTCAAGTGGATATAAGAGGCAAAGGTTGCTTGGGGCGTCAATGATGATTGGGTGGTTGCTGGTGACAACGTCTATTGTGGCTATGGGAGTAGAAGGACCCAAAGCTTGAAGAAGGTGATGGGGAAAAATGAATTATTGGTCATGGCATTGCACATTCTGGCTTTTTTTTTAAAGAAGAATTTAATAAAGGGAAGAATGATTGCAAAAAGGGGAGATGAATTACACGCATTGGAAGTTCACAAAGGGAAGATGATTTGTATATAAGAAGATGATGAATCGCATAAAGAGAAGATCGTTTGCACAAAGTGAGATTGTTTGCAATAAGGGAAGATTGTTTGCACAAAACGTTATATGCACGTTATGGATTAATTTTGCAATAGAAGAGAAGATGGATTGCACGGAGAGAAGATGAACTACACATAAGAGAAGATATATTACGTATAAAAGGAGGATATATTGCACGAAAGTAACATTAAGGGTAATTATGTCTTTCTCTTATCACAATTATTTACACTCAAAGACTTCACAACTTTACATGATTGCATGTCCCATTTCACAAATAAATTTTCAATAGGTATCTATGGGCAATTTTCCCTCTTTTTTCTTTATTTCTCTTTTAAGAATATTTCTAATAAAAAAATTAAGTACAAATAATATTTTTTGAATTTTATTTAATGCTAACAGATCTCAAGAATTTAATATTCAATATTTATCAATCAAACTTTCATATTTAAAAGTCAAATATTTAAATTTTCGCATAAGTTGAGTATGAATATTAATTTTTTTACCTGTCAGCATTAGATGAAATTTAGAACATATTTAACTTTTTTTTTTATACCTAAATTGGAATTCTATGAGTAAGTTTTCCTCGCTTTACTTAATGAAACTGTGAATTATACAAAAAAATAAAATAAAATGGATCTTTTATAATTTTTTTGATAGATCAGATTTGACTTTTGCACACATTTTAGCATTAGTGCCTGTTTAGGAAACTATCAAATTAACCATGAGTTTCGAACGGAAAAACACTTCTTAAAACTAAAACAAACCGATAATAATCTTCATCAATGTATCTACAATTGAGAAGATGAAACATCTCGGAATCTATCTTTATAGATAAATGTAGTAGGCTACTACAACAACTACAACACATAAGACATGTTTCTTATTAATTGAAAAAGTAATTATGATAATAATATCTAAACACTGTCATTTTATCAAAATCACTTTTTTTTCCATATAATATATTCTCCTCAAATTATATTCTATAAAATCAATTTTATCACTTTTTTTTTAAACTTTTTTTTTTCTTTTCAAAAAGCTAATCTAAACACTCTCATAGCAATAATCCAATTCACAGCCACCACAAAAAATACTCCTTTAGCGAAGAATCACGATAAAATAGAGAATCTGGCGAGTTAAATTTGCCCTGCATAAAAGGGGCTTGCATAATTTTGGTATCCTATCCTTTCAGCTCTACCTGTGCCCATGCATCAACAAATGTTCAAATTTGCTTCTCAAATCCTTTAGAATTCTCCAACACCAACTCACATAATATTATTGGGAACATTATAAATAAATATGCTTCTCCTTGTTGGTTATGGGTGGCCTAATTCATAAGGGAAGAGGTGGCTGCTTTAGGTATAAATAGTGACCCCTCTTCCCTTTCCAAATCATCCCTCGCATGGTCTCTTAAGACAATTGTAATTCCTCTCCTCTTGTAGTCTCTTATAGGATTTCATTTGTAAATTATTTGGAGTGAAATTAGATTCTGGTATTTTTCTTATTATTGTCTTGCTTATTATTTATTAGTTGCAATTAGATATACTAGTTGCGATTTATTATATTACTTTGTTTTCTAGTATTGTGATTTTTTAGTATAATCAATTGCGCTTTATATATCTCGCTTTCGCAAGAGCGAGGTTCTGTTTGAGTATGCTCTGTGGTTGCAGCATAGTTTGAGCTTCCACATCAGAAAAGAATTACTTTCGGGCTTTTGTATTGGTAGCTATTAAATAATATTTGGAGCAGAAATGACAGACAAAAAGGTTGGAGAATCCTCATCAAATTCGTCGTTGACATCTTCGCTTTTGACAAGAATAGTGTCCAATGCGAAGTTTGCAGTTGAAATTTTTTTCGGATCGGGACATTTTGGGATGTGGCAAAGCGAGGTTCTGGATGTCCTTTTACAACAAAGATTAGGCTTTGCTATTGAAGAGAGGAAACCAGATAGCGTAGAGGAGGAAGATTAGAGGGTCATCAATCTGTTGCTTGTGGTACTATTCGTTCGTACCTTTCAAGAGAGCAAAAGTATCCACACACAAAGGAAACTTCTGCATATAGACTGTGGAAGGCACTGGAAGGCAAGTTCTTAAAGAAAAGTAGTCAGAATAAACTCCATATGAAGAAAAGGTTATTTTGCTTCACTTATGTTTTTGGTACCACAATAAATGAGCATATCACTAGCTTCAATAAGTTGGTGACAGATTTACAGAATATGGACGTGACCTTTGAATATGAAGATTTGGCCCTAATGTTGTTGGGATCACTTCCCGATGAGTGCGAGCACTTGGAGACTACTCTTCTTCACGACAAGGAGGAAGTTTCTCTCAGAGAAGTTTGTTTTGCTTTGTACAGCCATAAACAGAGAAAGAAAGAGAAACAAAAGGGTGGAGAAGTAGAGGCTTTAGTCGTTAGAGGACATACTGAAGACCGAACGAGATCGAAGAAAAGGCGATCCAAATTGAGGTCCATACCCAACAAAGATGTAATACCCCAGATTAATAATAATAAAAAAACAACAACAATAATATAGTACTAATAAAAATTTAGAATTTAATAATGTTGGTATTGTTATATAACCTATTAATGAGTTGGCAATAGTTAAAGAGCCCAGCCCATAGCTAAACCTAACAAAATTGACATTTTTCTTTTGGTTATATATGAATGATATTTTTATGTAAATATTTTATTTTCACTATATTATCTTTGTTTTGATTAGGATTACTAGCTTTGCTGATTTTTGTGTTTATATGGTGCGATGATCCTTCGAGGGAGCAGATTTTCAAAGGAAACAGTTCCAAAGGTTAGAGCTAGCGGTGAGAAGTGAGGAAGAACATTCAATTAATTCTAGCTAGTTTTTTTATATTCTTTTTATGCTCGAATAAAACATATTTATTTAAGTTTTGGATTTATGTTAATGTAATAAGTTAGCCTTGCACTTGTCCTAGTACAAGTGCGTTAGTGACACTTCCCAAATTTGGTTATTTTGAATTTAAGTAATTATTCATAAAAATCATTGCAATTTTATGTTATTATAATTGTTAGAAATTTGAGGGTGTTACAAAAGATGAGTGTGCTTTTTGTCGAGAAAAAGGCAACGGGGAAGAAGGATTGTCCGAAGCTGAAAAGAAAAGCCAAACCTAACAATGAGAAGACTGTTATGAACTCAAATGTAGCTGACTCTGACGATGAGAATTCAGATTTCTCACTAGCTACAACGACGTCGCCAAAATCGTCAGACATATGGTTGTTAGACTCAGCTTGTAGCCATCATATGTGTCTTAACAGAGATTGGTTCACTGAATTTCAAGAAGAAGAATGTGGAGTTGTCCACACAGCAAATAACTCTTCTCTTACCGCATATGGCATTGGTTTAATCAAATTAAGGAACCATGATGGATTGATCAAAACATTGAAAGATGTTCGATATGTACCGGATTTGAAGAAGAATCTCGTTTTTGTGGGAACTCTAGACTCAAAAGGCTTCAAGATCATTGCAGAAAATGGAGTAATGAAGATATTCTTTAGTGCATTGGTGGTTATAAAGGGTATTCGAAAAAACAATAACATGTACCACTATCATGGTAGTACGGTTATTGGAACAACAGTAGTGACATCCAGTAGTGAAAAGGAAGCAAAAGTGATCAGGTTGTGGCATATGCGCTTGGGACATGCTGGAGGAAAATCCTTGAAGGCTTTGTCAGATCAAGGATTGTTAAAAGGATTGAAACATTGTAGCATGGAGTTTTGTGGGCATTGCGTAAAGGGGAAACAGATAAGGGTTAAGTTCGGTACAACTATCCATAATACAGAAGGTATTTTGGATTATGTACACTATGATGTTTGGGGTCCTTTCAAAACTCCTTCATTGGGAGGAAAGCATTATTTTGTAACCTTTGTTGATGATTTCTCCCGAAGAGTCTAGGTGTATACGATGAAGACTAAAGACGAAGTGTTGGGAATCTTTCTCAAATGGAAGGTGATGATAGAAACACAAATAGGCAAGAGAATCAAATGTCTTTGCATAGATAACGGTGGAGAATACAAGAAAGATCCTTTCCAAAAGGTTTGTGAGGATGATGGCATCGTCAGGAACTTCACCGTTAGAAACACACCACAACAGAATGGGGTGGCAGAACGCATGAACCGGACTTTGCTGGAGAAGGTTCGGTGTATGTAGTCTAATGCTCGCTTGTTCAAAGAATTTTGGGCTGAGTCAATCACATATGCGAGTCATCTCATTAACCGTCTACCATCTGCTGCTATTGGTGGTAAGACACCATTGGAACAATGGTATGGAAAGCCTGCTACTGATTATGATTCTTTGCATGTGTTTGGCTCGATTGCATACTATCATGTGAAAGAATCAAAATTGGATCCTAGAGCAAAGAAAGCTGTTTTTTTTAGGATCACTTCTGAAGTCAAAGGATATCGTTTGTGGTGTCCAAAGACAAAGAAGATTGTGTTCAGTAGGGATGTTACTTTTGATGAGAGTGCTATGTTGAAAAAGGTAGCATCTGAAGATACCAAACAAATTGATTGTGTTTCAACGTAGGTGGAGTTTGAAAGAAAGCTGATTTTCTCAGTACAGGAATGAATGAGGAAATAAAGGAAGACTTTCCTGTAGAAGAAGAGCCAGTTGAGAGGGAGGTTTCAACACACGAACCTCAGCAGCAACATGAATCAATCGCAACCAGCAAGCCAAAACGAACAATTAGAAAGCCTACTCGCTTCATGGATATGGTGGCTTGTGTAACTTCAGTTGTAACTGATGACATTCCTTCAACTTATAAATGGGTTGTTCAGAGCTCAAGAAAGGACAAGTGGAGGAATGCCATGAATGAAGAACTGTGGTCCCTTCATTAGAATGGTATGTGGAGATTGGCCAAACTCCCGAAGGGTAAGAAAGCAATTGGTTGCAAATGGGTGTATGCGATGAAAGAAGGATTTCCAAACCAAGGTGATGTGCGCTACAGACAGTGGCGGAACCAGAAAAAAAAAAAATTTAGCCCGGGCCAAAAGATAAACATATTGAACTACTCCCTTTAGTTCTTATTATAAGGCACCAACTAACAAGTATATTTGGTCATTTTTATAAGGCACTTGCTTGTTTTTAAATAACATTAAATATTTTTATGTATACCCATAATTAAAAAGGTAGTGAGTGAAAGTAATAATTAATAAAAATTAATTATTACTATTTTTTTGAACAAAAAAGAGTAATAATTAATATGATATTAGAGTTTGATATAATTAACAGGGATAATATTGAAAATTACTTAAATTTTAGGACAAATTTAATGACTTTAACTGTTTTTATTGACTTGTGAGAATTGTTAGTTGGTTCCTTAAATAAGGACCATAGGGAGTATTTACTAAATAGTATCAAATAACCTTGAAAATATAAATAAATAATAACTGATAATTATAAATCAAAACAATATGTAAGATGATACTAACTTTTTCGGTATCTCAAACAAGAATTTTACTTTCTTCTCACAGCCCAATGAGTAATGAAACAAACATTATCTTTACAGAGAAGATAAAAAATTAGCTGGGGCCAAATTTGTGGCCAAATAAAATATCATATAATAAATACCTATATATTCTCACAAATTTTATAAGATCAGCCGGGGCCAGCTGGGGCCAAGGCCCTAGCTGGCCATCAAAGCCTTCCACCACTGGCTACAGAGTAAGATTGGTAGATAAAGGCTATTCTCAAAGGAGGAAATTGATTACAATGAGGTATTTTCTCCAGTTGTAAAACATTCCTCCATTAGAATTGCTGGAAAGGAGAATATGGTGTGTAAACTTGAAAAATCGTTATACGGATTAAAGCAGTCTTCGAGATAATGGTAGAAACGATTTGACAAGTTTATGTTGCGGCATAAGTTTAAGAGAAGCAAATATGATCATTGTGTGTATTTGCGGAAGCTTGAATATGGATCCTTTATATATCTTCTTTTGTATGTTGGTGATATGTTGATTGCTTCAAGAAATCAAGCAGAGATTGAGAAGCTAAAGGGTCAACTAAAAAAGGAGTTTGAGATGAAGGATTTAGGCGAGGCAAAGATACTTGGCATGGAGATAACAAGAGATAAACAATTGAAGAAGCATTTTTTTAATCTCAAAAGGAGTATTTGAAGAAGGTGCTAAATCGTTTTGGTATGAATGAAGAAAGAAAGTCGGTTAGCATTCCACTTGCCCCGCATTTTAAGCTCAGTGATGATATGTCGCCGAAGGATGAAGATGAACGAGAATATATGTCAAGAGTACCATATGCAAATGTTGTTGGTAGCTTCATGTATGCTATGGTTTGTACAAGACCGGATATTTCACAGGCTGTTGGAGTTGTGAGTAGGTATATGCATGATCCTGGAAAGGAACATTGGCAAGCTGTGAAATGGATTCTACGGTATATTTGTAATACTGTAGATGTGGGATTGGTCTTTGAGCAAGATGTTGATCAATGTCTAGTTGGGTATTGTGACTCAAATTTTGTAGGAGACCTAGACAAACGAAGATCAACTACTGGTTATGTGTTTACTCTGGCAAACGCACCAGTGAGTTGGAAGTCTACTTTACAATCAATAGTTGCTTTGTCTACAACAGAGGCAGAGTACATGGTGATTACAGAGGCTGTGAAAGAGGCCATTTGGCTTCAAGGATTGCTTGGAGAGCTTGGTATTGGTCAAGAAAGCATCACAGTATTTTGCGATAGCCGGAGTGCTATTCAGCTAGCAAAGAATCAAGTCTATCATGCAAGGACGAAGCACATTGACGTCTGCTTTCACTTTATAAGAGAAATTTTGGAAGAAGGTGGAGTCGCGATACGGAAGACACGGACAAGTGATAATCCTGTTGATATGCTAATTAACAAAAGTGGTGACTTCTATCAAATTTCAACATTGTTTGGATCTGATCAACATTTGTTAAATATTGTATATTGCATAGAAGTTACAGTTAGAATTTGTAATTAGGAGAAATTGAGAATGTGGGGATTTTACCAAGGTGGAGATTTGTTGGCTGTGGGTGGCAAAGTCCCACATCGCCTAATTCATAAGGGAAGAGGTGGCTGCTTTAGGTATAAATAGTGACCCCTCTTCCCTTTCCAAATCATCCCTCACATTTGTCTCTTAAGACAATTGTAATTCCTCTTCTCTTATAGTCTCTTATAGTATTTCATTTGTGAATTATTTGGAGTGAAATTAGATTCTGGTATTTTTCTTATTGTTGTCTTGCTCCTTTTATTGTTGTCTTACTTATTATTTATTAGTTGCAATAGATATAGTATAACTTTGTTTTCAAGTATTGTGATTGTTTAGTATAATCGATTGCGCTCTATATATCCCCTTCCGCAACACTCCTTTTTAAATACAAATTATCGACCCATTTAATCAAAAAATTATCTTCATTTTTCTCTAGAGCCCATAACAATTTTGCTATAGTTCACAGCTTCCAATTCTGAAAATTAAGAACACTATCATGCGTTTTGGAGAAACAATAATCATGACCCCAAGAGACACGAGCATATTGAAAAATACACGGATAATGTAGTCATTTTGTTAATGAGGCTCTGATAATTACTATCATTCTATCCATACGGACGCCTAGACATTTCATAGGAACACTATTTATATTGGGAATAAGATTTTCTTATTGGCTAACTTTCTTCTCATCTTTCATCATCCAATCCAAATTGTTGATTTGACTTAATGAGGCTTGTTATGTAGGTAATTATATCAAATATATGGTTCAGATTTAACCCGATGAGAGACAATAAGAAAATGTTAATGAGAAGATCCAAACACATTTATATCGAATCCAGTCAAACCATAAATTTCTTGTTTTATTGCAAGAACCAAATTGTTATGTGATGGTAGGAACAACTATCACGAAATTGAAAATACTGAGCAAAAAGGTATACGCTTTTTCTGCCAATCTTAAGATTTGAAACGTGGGAAAGAGGCGGCAAGGTTCTATTCAGAAGGAGAAGGATAGTAAGATTTATTCAAACGCACATATAAGCTCCAGCCTGGTTCCATGTCTAGAGAATTAATTGAACCAGATCGGAGAGAACAGGCCCGGCGATGGCTTTAAGGGTGAGGATAAAGTTGGCTTATTTACTTCTCCAGATCCTAGCACTTTTTCAGTTATACGGATTGGATCGGATGGGCAAAGTTGGAGTTGTGTTTGCTGTAATGTATGAACAAAATTGCTTTGATTCTGTGCGAATGGGGTAAAGAGCTTTGTGTGGAGAAAAGCATACAGCATTAAAGCAAGGTAGCATGTGATGAATAGATTCATTATTGGAGTTGCAAAAAGGGCAGTGAGGTACAACAGGAACGGAAAGAATGATGTGTTGATGAGATGTCAAGGAAATGGGATTTTTTGACCGAATTCCCAAGTGGAGAAGGAGGGAGATGGTCATGTTCAACAGTCAAGGTTGGTTTATAAATGTGGATTTATTTGTTTAAATAAGAAAAAGCAAGCTAGAAAAGATAAGGAGGGAGTGTCTGTCTCTCAAATAATTGCATCTTTATTCTTTATAGAGTTCCGTGCCCACTGAGTCACATTCTGACTCCCTCCTCCCTTCCTTCTCAATGTTATCCCTCCAATAACATAATTAATTGTGCATTTAAATCATATAAATAAATAGTATTTATGGACACCAACTTAACGCACAAATAATCTCACAAAGTAATTCAAAAAAAAAAACAAAAAAAAACAAGAAGCAACAGCAAAAGCTGCCATTTAAGAATAACGGCAGTGCAGAATGAGTGAATATTTGAGTGGGAGGAGGGCATTTCAGGACATTCACTCAACTCTTTCCCCTGTTACTCTGCATAGCATAGCAGGGGAGAGAGAGAGGAGCCTCTTCTTCAAACGCTCACCAACATGGTTTCTGAGACCTCACTCTCTTCCGACTCCTTCACCACTCGGTACTTCTTCTCTCCTTCTCTTCCTTTCTCTGTCTTCTCTTTCAATTTTAACTTCTTTTCTCTCTGTCCATTCGCCTTATACGTCATCCTTCTCCTTCTTTCTCTGAAATCTTTCTTTCCCTGTTTCTTCTGATTTCGGTTGCCTAATAATAGCGCATGTTACGTTGCGAATACGTATTGAATTATTTAAAATTGCGTGTTTGCAAGTTGAAACACGGTCTTTTATATTTACGGTCTATAAAATCAATGTCTCAATACTGCCGCTTTTTCACCATCAGCCTTCTAAAAGCCTCATTCTTCTTGCACATTGGCTCTTTGAAATTTCAAAAATAGTTACTTCGTGAGTGTTATTATTAGACTCCCCTCTTAATTTTCTTCATTGTTTTGTGCAAGTAAGAGAAATCAACAGATGCTTTGGATTTTTTAATCTGCTTTCCATTACTTATGGGATTACTTTCTTCAATCAGAATTTTTGCCGATGTTGCTGGTGACATTACTGTTGTTGTTGATGGGGAGTCATTTCTACTGCACAAGGTAAAATCTTCTTTTCTAAATGATACGACGAAAAAATAACTACTTTTGAATTTTCTTACTACCTTGTTTTGATTATTACTTTAAATTAAATGCTGATATTAAATTGTTTTTGCCATGACTTTAGATTTGAAAAGTTCTCTCATCTTTATAGAAATCTCTTTGGGATGCAATGAAAAAGGGGACAACCTTCGCTAACTTGTTTCTTTCTGTGCTAATCTATGAAGTTCCCCTTAGTTTCTCTGAGTGGGAAGATCAGAAAGATGGTTGCTGATGCCAGGGGTACTAACATTTCCCACTTGGAGCTCCACAACTTCCCAGGAGGACACGAAACTTTTGAACTTGCCATGAAGTTCTGTTATGGCATGAGTTTTGAGATTACAACTGACAATGTTGCTGGCCTTCGCTGTGCTTCTGAATTCTTGGAAATGGCAGAAGATTTCCGGGACCAAAACCTTATAGCAAGAACAGAAACTTTCCTAAATGAGGTTGTCTTTCAAAATCTTCAAAAGTCAGTGGAAGTTCTGTCCACATGCAAGATGTTACCTACAATAGCTGAGGATGTGGAAATTACAAATAGATGTGTGGAAGCCATTGCAATGAATGCTTGCAAAGAGCAGCTAGTTTTGGGTTTGTCTCGACTAGATTGTGATAATAATGAATCCAAAGAACTGAAGCATGGTTCTTCTATTGAGTGGTGGGCAGAGGATTTGTCAATATTGAGTATTGATTTCTTTGAGAGAGTTATTTGGGCAATGGGGAGAATGGGGGTTCAATCAGACAGTATCATTGCTTGTTTGATGCATTATGCTCAGACATCCTTAAAGGGTATTGGAAAATGTCAGATTTGGAATCCAGCGAGGATTAAACCGAGTCCTAATATAGTTGAAAACGATCAGAGGGTAGTTGTGGAAACTGTTGTAAGTCTAATGCCAGCAGACAACAAAAGTTGTCCAAATGTCCCCCTGACATTTCTGTTTGGAATGTTGAAGATGGCAATCATGTTGGGTGCTTCAATTCCATGTAGGCTTGAGCTTGAAAGGAGGATATCATTGAGGTTGGAAATGGTTTCATTAGATGATCTACTTATACCATCTGTAGTTCAGAGTGGGGATTCATTGTTTGACGTTGATACTGTTCATAGGATACTTCTGAGTTTCCTGCAGAGGATTGAAGAGGAAGAAAGTGAAGGTTGTGGTGGCTATGATTCTGATGGGATAGGCTCTCCTGACCATGGTTCTCTATTGAAAGTTGGGAGGCTTATTGATGCTTATTTAGCCGAAATTGCTCCTGATCCGTACTTAAGTCTTCAGAAATTCATCGCTTTGATTGAGATACTTCCAGATTATGCTCGGGTTGTCGATGATGGACTTTATAGAGCTATTGATATTTATCTCAAGGTAAGTTAGTACTAAAGCTATCATGTTTTTGGTCTCCACGTTTAAAGACTACGTAACTATTAAGGTCCAATTTGATTGGCCAAAAAAATGGTCTGGCTTGAGAATCTTGTGGCTCTTGCTTCTCTCTCTCTTTTCAGAATGGAGTCATAAATTTATGTTTGATCTCTTGCTTATGGTGCCTTGAAGGTTTTCTGTTAAAATATAGTTCTTTCAAATATATATTTATTCCTCCGGTCGTAAATATAAGAACATAGTTTGTTTGTAGTGTAAAATGCACAATGAACTATATCATATATTTAGGATAAGAGGTAGTATATTATTTTTTCTATACAATGCATAGAAACTAAAAATGACTATTATTTTCATTCTCTAAGTTTGCCACAGCTTTCTTTTTTTCCTTTTTCTTAAATTACAAGGAAACTGTATTCAATATTGAAGAATAGCACGGGCAACACTGTAGCTTTAGAGAAGTCAAAGAATCTTCAAACAAACCTAATTAAGTTTTCTGCTTATTCAGGCACATCCGGGCCTAACAGAACAAGAATGCAAGAAGGTGTGCAAGTACGTAGACTGCCAGAAGCTGTCTCAAGAAGCATCTAACCATGCGGCTCAGAACGAGAGGCTTCCATTGCAGATGGTGGTGCAAGTTCTGTACTTTGAGCAGCTGAGGCTAAAGAATGCCTTGTCAGGAAGTTCAGGAGGAGGAGATGGCTTGCTCTCGCAGAGAATGAGCAGTGGTGTTCCGAGCGCAGCCATGTCACCCCGAGACAACTACGCTTCTCTTCGGAGAGAGAACAGAGAATTGAAGCTGGAGATTTCAAGGATGAGGGTGAGGCTGAGTGAGTTGGAGAAGGAACAGACGTTCATGAAGCAGGGGATGATGGGTAAAGCAGGGAATGGGAGAACATTTTTGACTTCTCTTTCAAAGGGGATAGGGAGAATAGGGATTTTTAGCGGTCAAAGTGGAGGGAAGAGGCAGAAATCAGGGAAAAATGGTAGGAGTAGGAGGCACTCTGTGTCTTCATCATCATACATGTAAATGAGCTGCTAGTTACAGTTTTTCATCATCATCATCATTATTGTACGTTAGTTTCGCCCCACACTTGCCTGTCTCCATATATAAATTATAAATTATGAGTAATAAACGCCTGCTGAAAATACTCGAGTCCTTTAATTTCCTTGCGCTCAAGATGACATTTTGGACATTATAACAGTAGGACTACCTCTCGATGCATGCCTAACACACGATCGTTTTTATTTAGGTGGTAGCATACCAATGAGTTGCTAATAATGAAAGTGATGCTTGGGGAGGAAACCCACATGTTCTATTTTTATTTTATTGTACGTTGGCCTCGACTGTTGTTTCTTTTATTATTATTAGTTGAAAACAATACTTTAAATATATGAAGCCAGTTATATAATTTTTGTTTTTTGCACACCCACGAGCAAGGTCAATTATATGCTTGATGAAGGATTTCTTTGTGTAAGTATATGGAAGGATTTTTGGCTGAAATATAACAGAAGGCTTCCTGTTGTTATTTTTATGTTTTGATTTCAGTCTAATGAGGAAGAATAAAAGGTACAAAAGAAGGAAATGGAAACGTACGTGCAAGGCAGAAACAAAAACAATAGTTTTGAACAAGGATTGTCTTGTATCCCTGTCATTCCTCCAATTTTCCCATGCACGGTCTCTTCAACCTAAAATGCGCTTCCGGATCTGCAACCAAAGTGACCACCCATTTCACAACACTCAAACTTGGCTGCTTTAATTTACTACTATTGGTTAAGATGCTTGAATATATCTTATTTCATTCCAGAAGTAATATGTAAAGAAAGGAAATTGAAGCAATACTTGCTGGGCTATTATATTGCATTTTTCTTTCTTGTTTCAATGGAAAGGAAAGGAAAGAGATAATACCTGAGGGAGTTTGGCGCGGAAAATGACATCAAGCCTTGCGTCCAGAGTGTTCTCCAACACTATCTTCCCATCCTCCGATGCCAATACTATTCCTCCGGAGCTTCATACATGTATATATTTAATTTGAAACGCGCGCACACAGCCCAATCTCAATTATTACTCTCTTAAATTAAACTCACGATACAATGCTTCAACTAATTCACCAAACAACATACCAGAAAGGTTCGTGGGAGTTTCCAGATTTGAGAGCTGAGGGCAGATAAACTCGTTCATCGATCATGATCCTTGGCGGATGCACTTTAGCTTTCTCTGAATATTCATTTTTGGCTTCATCCACCACCGACTCCACCAGCTTCCGATCAACCTCCCTGCACCGCATTATCACTGCCGGTTCCCTCAGCCGCACCAGACCCTGCAACAAGCAACTCTATATATATAGTGTATGTTCCTTCTCCTGCTCATTAAATTCCGATCCCTCACAAGCCATGCACAAAACTAATACCTGGACAATCAGCGTTTTCATCATATTTCTGTACACCTTATAATCACCAGAGATCCCCGAAAGCGCCATGCGGGCAGATTCCTTTATGGAATTCACCATTTGATCTTGTGCTTCCAGTACTTTTATACGCGACGCATTCAGCTGCATCGAGTATTCACTGAAATATATATGTAATTCCATTACCTACCTACCTACATTTGCTTTCTTTAGCAATATTTTAATTTTGTCCCAAAATTTAAAAATCATATTCCAGAACTCACATTTTTTTGCGGATGTCAACCTGTTTGGCTTTCCGTTCATATTCTTGCCTGATCTTTCTCTTCTCAGCTTCAAGTAATTGAAGTTTCTCGATGTTGAACTCCTACCGCATCGTGATTTATTTGAATATCAAGTTAGGATCTCCGCTGCTACATGGAATATGTAAATTTTGAATATAGATATATATGTATATGTACCTCTTCGGCAGTGACGGAGATCTCGTTAGCTTTCTCCTCAGCCTCTTGGCGAATGAATCTGATCATCTGCTGGATCTGCTTGGACACATCCGCGTCGTTCATCTTTGCTTTAATTTGTTTTTTCACCACAAGGTAGTTTCCCAACTGGATCTATCAATGTATGTACGTATTTAGTTTCTCACTCCTGTGACTCCAAACTCTCTCAAGTGCATGTGACAAGAAGCGTATTTATATTTTTCTGGTAAATTAAGTTTTCCCTTAACTATGATTTAAAATGGAAGCATAAACTATGGGAAATAGAAGATGATCGATCGACGAGAGACAGAGAAGAAGGTAGGTGGTTAGTTTTTGGTCCATAAGAATATTAGTCAGCAGCGACATTCAGGGATCGGAGTTAGGTGTTGAACCAATCTAATCCACAATTCCAATTCCAAAGGGTTCAGACTTCAGGAGAGGAGCTGAGGCAAATAAGGGGCTTCACGCGCAAGTCATGAGGTGTGTCCTTAGGGAAGATATCCGTTACACACATATCCTCTAGACGGAAGTTAATAATCAAGTTAGTGAGATTCTTTCCTTAACCTCCATTGTACGAATTTCAAGCTTTAGTACAATTTTTAAAACGGTTATATATTGTTCGATTATATATATATGGCAAACTGAAGTATTTGACATGAAAAATTGTATACAATTTCTTATTGGATTTTTCAAATTAATTATGATGCTGGCAATACAACTTTTGACTGTTGAACAAAAATCCGAGAATGAAGAATATTAATGTTATACACACACATGCACCCTTTACTGCAGGATCTCTGGCCGCTGAATAACTTTGTAATTAATAGCGAGCGAGATACGTAAATATCACTGTGCTAGCTGTTTCTTGAATTCTTGGTTTGACAAACATTCAAGATGGATCGCGGGACTGTGGCTTGTTAAAGAAGACGATCTCTATTTCAGGATTAGTTGCAGCTAACCATGAAGTGCATTTCATCTACTTCAATGAGGGTTTGTTGGAATGGGGAGCTTTCATATGCTAGCTTTTTCCCCTACTAGAGGAATCAGACAAGGGACCTACTAAGCCCATATCTCTTTGTTCTAAGTATGGAATGATTGAGACAACTAATCAATCGTGAAGTAGTGACTGAGAGGTGGAAATCACTGAGGATGAGTACCCATGGCCCTGCTATCTCTTACTTATTCTTCGCTGATGACCTCGTACTATTTTGTGAAGCCTCAAGAAATTAAACCAAGTGGAACGAGTTAGAAGCATCATGGCTAACCACTTCTGCAACATTTTGGGACCTAAGGTTAGTCTTCTTAAATCTAAATGTTTTTTCTCCCACAAGGTGCATTTTAACCGGGCTCTTGAACTTAGTCAGGTCCTAGAGATTGGTATTACTTCTGATCTTGGAAAATATCTTGGGGTACCACTTTTACACATGAAAAACTCTCAGGTTGGAAGGGAAGATATTTGAGTATGGCAGGTAAATTTATGCTGATAAAGTTAGTTTTATCCACATTACCATTTTATCAAATGCAAACCCTGCTCATTCCCAAAGGGATTCTGAAGGAAATTGAGAAGTTGAATAGAGACTTTTTTTTTTTGGAATCAAGGATCGGCAATAAGAAAACTCCACCGACTATCAAATTAGGAAAAGAGGATGGGGCTTGGAATTAAGGACCTTGCAAACCATAACAAATCATTCATAATGAAAGCTATGTTGGGGTCTTCTAACCAAGTTTGAGGCCCTTGGGTAAAATGCTTGAAAAGTAAATATGCACGTGGATGTGACAAAATCCCCAACATAAGCAAGAAGAGTAAACAATCAGCAGTTTGGAGTGCCATAGTAAAAGTTTGGGATAAGTTTATAAAGGAATTGGGAAGCAAGCTCAGAAGTGGAAACAATACTAATGCATGGTGGGAGTTATGGTCCCTACTTGATCAACCATTGATTTGATATATAGATAAGAACTATGAGTGAGTTAGTCATATTGAGATTGTGAGGGCATTTGTATTTTTGAATGGTTCATGAGATCTTACGAAGTGGAGACTCTTTCTACCAAAATGGGTGATAGACAAAATTAAGACGGTTAAACCTCAAACCATTGAGGAGAATGGCCTTTTTTATTGGAGGGCCTCTAATGATGAAAATTTCAACATTAGATCAGCATATAAGATGCTAGAAAGAAGTATTGATTCTGCAAGGGAACCTATCTTGCAGCATATTTGGGGTTTGCCAATATCATAAAAAGTCAAGTTTTTCGATCATGTGGAAAGCTGTTCTTGGAAGATTACCTACCAACTCTGTGAGAAGATGCGAGGTTTGAGTGATCATGACAAGTTCCCTTTTGAGTGCTTGGGTGAGGAAACAATACTACATACACTGAGAGATTGTGAGGTAGCATACACTATGTGGCTTGATTTGATTAACCTTATATATTATAGTATTTTTTTGTGGTAACTTGCAGGATTGGATATTGTGGAACAACAGACAAGAACCAGGTAGCAAATGAGTCAAGAATTGGCCTTGGGTGCGGATATTTGGATTGGCTTGCTAGCTAATCTAAAAGAACAAATGTAGGAAGATCTTTAAAGGTGTAGGTGTTCATCCTCATTGCATCGTATACAACTGCCTTTACCAACTAATGGAAAGTGGGGAGAAAGGAAAATTCAATCATAAGATCTACCAAGTTCCAGACAGAGCAGATGTCAAGTGGAGTGTTCCACCTTCTGGTTATGTTAGGGTGGATGTATATGGATCGGTTAACAACTATACAGTTGCAACTTTCGATGGCATCACTACTACAAAAAATAGATATGGCGTCCCCAAAAGACATCTTTTTTTTTTTTAAAAAAAAAAAGAAGTAAAAAATAAAGGCGGTGGCATTTTTGTAATTATGTGGAGGGTTTTGGCGTCCTAATTTCTTAAAAGGACGCAAAAAAGTCACTTTTGGCGTCCTAATTTAAAATTAGGACTATAACATCCTGAATTTTTTTTTCGAGAGAAATTAATTTATTACTCAGTATGAAAGTACATTTTTCTGTAGTAGAATTTAATATTTATTTTTATAATATCACAAATTTTGGAACAAGGAATTTAGGAATAAGTTTGAGATAAGAAAGCTACTAGGTTCTTGATAATCGGTTTTTTGTTGTTGTTGCAATCAGGGTAAAAATCAGATATTAACTTGAATGATAGATGGTTATATAGTAGATAAGCATGTGATATTTGATCGGAAGATGGGTATTCGGTAGTTAGATGGTAGATGGAGATATGAATGGTAGTTACATGGTAGATGGACATATGAAAGGTAGTTAGATGGTAGATGGAGATGTGTACGGTAGTTACATGGTAGATGGACATATGAATGGTAGATAGATGGTAGATTGACATGTTGGGTAGTAGATAGACATGTGATTTTTGAAAAATGGTTGAGACCCAAAACTCTATAAATACCTCACCCCTTCTCTTCTTTCACAACACACAAACACTCAAGACTCACATAAAGGTAGAGAGAGAGAGAGAGAGAGAGAGAGAGAACATAGGGAAGCCTTGCGGTAATTTTTGGGAACTATAGAGTAACAGGTAACTCTGAATATTCTTCCATATACTTGTGAATTATGTATGATTATTTTTAAATGAATTGAATTATATGTGTATGTGTATGTATTGTAAACTGTAATATTATTATAATTAAAAAATAAAAAAATACGGTTTTGCCCCCGAATTTCAAAAATGACAGTTTGGTTTCGTATTTCAGAAATGACAGTTTGGTCCGATGAGGCTTTATGAGATGTTTGATTTTCCTTGTGATGATATTTTATATAAATGGAAGCATGTTTTAATATACTTTATTTTTATTGAATATAATCATCATGGCGGTTGTATGTGTGATGGGTTGGAGTAAGGAAGAATTTGAATGATAAGATTTCTTTATGCCACCACTCGATGCACAGTGGATGGTACTTTTCAGAGCCCCATCTTCCATGTTTTCCTCTGGCCGGGATTGCATTGGAGTTGTGGGACATGTGACACCTCCTTAGTTGTTATTTTTAAGGAGGGGAGCCATAGTCTAGACTTAAGCTCTATACCTTTAGCCGGATGTATCTTAAATTTTGGTGAGCTTGGAAACATCCAGTCAAATGAATGAGTTTCTATTGGACTATGTGTTGGCCTATGGCTCCAGTCAGCGGTACAAGGGTGGACGGTGATATAAGGGAGGCTGTATATTGCATATTGTATAATTGTATAGTTCACAATTTGACATAATGATGATGACTTTTGTAAAATACTTATGTATGAGGAATTATAGTATATACAAATATATTTGAAATCAGCCCATGCTTTTTGTCATATGTGATTCGCTTGTGTACGGTAGACATATTCAGTAGTTACTGAGACGTGGAATCTCATCCCATATTAACATTTTTCAGGTGAACATTCTAGTAGGGAGCAAGGGAAGACACCTATGGAGTGAGCTTTGAAGGCTCTTTTGTACTCCTGTAGCTTATGTTATTTTATTTTATTTGCCATGATCCTAAGATTTCCGCATTGTATTTAACTCTGAAATATTTTGGGAACTTATTTTGACTTTGTATTATGAATTTTATTTGAAATGGGTATGTAATTTAACGATTTGGATATTGATCAACCATGTTGGAGGTATTTCAAATATTTTGGCCAAGTTTTCGGGTGTTAAATTTGGAGTGTTACAAAGACGCCTAAACAAGGGACTTTTGGTGTCCTAAATTAATTTTAGGACGTCAAAAGTGATCCCTTGTGCCACTTTGGGATTCAAAAAAGTATTTTTGGCATCCTAAATCTCTTTAGGACTTGTATTTTTGGCGTCCTAAATTGAGTTTAGGATGCCAAAAATACCCAACGCACACGACTTGACCTCTTGTCTTGAATTCATTTCATTTCATTGCATGGCTTCTCCTTCTCTGCACCTTCAATTCCAACACTCCCGAGACCTTCACCTTCTTCTCTCCTTATAAGCAAAACCAACGAGGAAGAATTCAACCATGGTGAAACCCACATATGGTGGATGAGGCACTGTCTGAATGGGAGATAAACGTTGTGATGCAACTTATACAACTCAACAGCATCAATTCTTATTCTGATCATCACTAGGAAGATGATAATAGCAGCAATAACAACTTCTCCTTCTTCAGCTCCAGCAAAGTTAATAGTGGTGAATCAGTTGATACGACATCTTTCTCCTACTTCTCCTAGCTCTGTCGTGCATATCTCCGAAATTTCAGATCCAAAATTTCGTAGGTGGTCTTGTGTTCCCTCCATTCATGCTCCTCTGTTTGTGCTCCCTTGATCTTGCTCGATCTGTGTCTAGCGTGTGAAGCTCTCGGTGAGATCTGTCTCCAAAATCCGTATCTCTCGATCTGTTTTTTTTTCTGGGAATTTGTTGGAGTTGAGTTGCGATTTTCTCGGATTTTGTTGGAGTGAAACTGCTATTTGTTTGTTTTAAGAACTAAGATGATATTCTGATAATTTTTATATTACCTAAAAACATTGATGGCACTTTGTTTGCGATTACCTGATCTCTAAATCCGTATCTCTTGATGACACTTTGTTTGTGATTACCTGAAATTGCTACAAGATTTTGTTTGCGATTTTCTATGTCTATTTGATTGTTGTATATTGTCATTCTCACATGCAAACATTCTACTTTGAGATGTTAACCGAGTTTCTTGATGTTCATTTTCAATGATTTTCATTGTTCTTCTTCACAGTCTGTCTAAGAGTTTTTAAAAAATATTTTTTCTTTTTTAATTAGGCACTTATGGCGTCCTAAAAAAATGTTAGGACGCCGTAAGTGGTACTTATGGCGTCCTAATATTTTTAGGACGCCATAAGTCGAGACTTACTACACCCCCCAAATAGGCGTCTCCCTTAAAAAGGACGTCAAAAGTGCAAAAAAAAAAAAGGACGTCGTAACCATTTTCTGTAGTAGTGCATTGTTCGAGATAGCATTGGGGTGTGGATGATAGGATTCCAACAGAGGATTAGCTTTTGCTCCATTATTGCAGCAGAATTACAAGCAATTAAAGCATGTAGGCTTGTAAGTAGCTTGGTTCCACAAAAATTAAGTTGCACTCAGATTTCATAGAGGCTATTCATCTATTGACATCAGAATTTGAACCGTATCACCTATTGGCTTAAGAGATTTCTGAAATTAGATCGTTGATTTTATCTGACTGTGATATAGAAATAATTCATTCAACCGAGAAGAACTAAAATGTGCGATTTTTTTTTACCAAAATTGTATAGGAGGTGAACAATATAATGAGCTGAGTTTATTACAATTTCTATTAGCTTATTGTTCCGATCAAATATTAGTCGACTTAAGCTAAGATTAGTTGATAGTGTATCACTCTTATTTGTAGTGTTGATATGACACAATCCAAAATCCAAAAGGTAAAAAAGAAGGCGATCTCTCGTCCATATATAATCAATATGAAGCTTTGCATTTATGATGGAGTAGTACAACATTATGATAAAGATGAGATGAAATTAGCTAGCTATAGGATCAAGTATAAATGTCTAAGGGATGCAATACATGGGATTGGGGAGTTTGAAAGTACGAAGGCCCAAAGAGTAACCCTGCAGATCACTCCACTGGTCTCCCACGTTGCCCCATATTTTATACCCTTCCCCTTCTATCTTCCTCCTCATCTCTGACTTGTATTTTGCCGCACTTTCCCCCTTGTACTCTTCGCCCCTGCCACATATATATCCCACCATTATTATTTAATTTATATATCAATTTGTCTGCACATTGCATGCATGCGCGTTGACTTGACAATTACTTATTAGTATTGCCCATTGACTCAGTCCACGGCACGCATATTTGTGACTTTTAATATTCCTGTCCTAAATATATGACAAAGTTTGTAATGTAAATTGCTCACCAACTTTATCTTATATTTAGAATGATTGGACATAGTAATAATTAAGACTTATGATGCATACCGAAAAAGAAGGCGGTGGTAGCCGGTGAACCCTTGGCGATGCAAGTTGAGAGAGGTGATGTGGGCCACGCGCCCCCGGTCTCTGCCAGTGACGAGGAAGAGCTTGAATCCTCGACGGATCAGCTCCCGGAAGAGCTCCAGCATGCCAGGGATGGCCTCGCACTCGGCCTTCATGATCCACTGCTTGAACTTGGCGGAGTCAAAGCCCTCACACCCAAAAGCGTGGTCCTTGTAATAGCCGAGGTTGGAGATGCAGGTGTCGTCCACGTCCATCACCCACCCATCCTTCCCTCCCACTCCCACCTCTATGCCCTTCACATATTCCGATATCTGCTCTTTTATCATCTCCACCTCCTGCCGGTACTGCCCCCCCATCATGTACCTCTCCACCTGCCTGTGCCACCGCTCCGGCACCTTCCTCCACGGCCCCGCCTTGTTCGTCTCCACCGCCATCCTCCACTTCACCCAGTACCCCTCCTCCTCCCCCTCCCAATGCTCCACCTTCCCCATTATGCCCAACAGCATTCCTCCTCCTTCCATCAAACCTTGTATTCTTCTGTTTACAATTTTACCTCAATATCTCACTCTAGTTAGGTGTAGTTTTCATATAATGCACGCTTATCATATCTTAGCTGCCCGACTGGCTTATATATATACACACCGCCGCCCTCACGTACTGCCCGTCCCAGCGTAACCTTCGCCGCAATGAAAAGGAAATACCCCTTTCTCCTTCCTTTTGTCATTATATTTATGTCGCCATGATATCAACGTCTATCTTCCTCCGCATCGATATAATCTACCAATACTCTGAAAAAAACAATAGACAATGTCACTCAATTTCTTTTCAAAATTAGGTGCAGATTTAATAATAAATTACCTTTATTATTCAATCATAATCAGCTAGCTAGTAGGTCTAAATAATTCTGTAATATTTCGTATTTTTTTTAGGAAGGAGAGAGGAATCAGCGTTCATAGTCCCCTCTTGCGGCTTGTGACCCTTCAACGATATTATGTGACCAAGTCTTTCGAGAGTGACTTGCTAGTCCAGCACTACCTTCATTCTCGCTGACTCGCTGTCGACAAGAGAATAAAATCCCTCAGTGAAGATGGTAAAATATTTACACGCAACAGAATTCCCCCCCCCCCCCCCCCAAAAAGCACTCTATCATCGTATTAAATATATTGTATAAAATATGATAATTTAGGATAAAAAATTAAAATAACTATAATTTTGTTAAATAAAATAGTAAAATTACCGTTAAAAAAATTATAAGACAATGAAGTCTTAAATAAACCTATCCCCTATAAGTTGGTTTCTAATTTCATCACAAACACGATTCATTTGTGTTGAAGATAATGATGAGGATGCTTCATCAAGTAGATCATCATTATCTTCATCACCCATATGTTCTTCTTCAACTTGACCAAATTGCCCATTATTTTGAGAATATCCTTGGATAAAATTATGTATCGTCATTGTTGCGCAAACTATATAGACTTGTGTTTCAGAGCTATATGAACTACTACAAAAGATGGTTTTTGCGTCCCAAAAAGGCGTCATTTTTTAAAAAAGAAAGTAAAAAATAGAGGCGATGACATTTTTGTAATTGTGTGTGAGAAAATTTGACTTTTGGCGTCTAAGTTTTAAACTTAGACTCCAAAAGTGCCAAAAGCATCGCTTTTGGAGTCTAAGTTTAAAACTTAGACTCCAAAAGTCTCTCTCGCGGGCCCCACACATAACCCCATGTTGCACGACGTGACCTTCTTTTCTTTCCCCACTTCATTTCATTTCAATCTGTCGTTCCTTCTCTCCTTTGCACCTTCATTTCCAACGCTGCCTAAGACCTCCATCGTCGGCCCTTCTCCATCGTCGCCCCTCCTTTGCCGTCCTCCCTTCTCTGTTAGAGTGGTTCGTGCTTGTCTTCTTCCTCGTCTTTTTCCATCAACCATCATGTGTCTTCCTCGTCATCTTTTTCCGGCGATGCGAGCCTCTCTGTCATCTTTTAATGAAATCAAACTCAGATTCGGGCTAATAATGAAGGAGGACACAATGGCGAAGGTGAGCAAAAACACGGATTTGTAGATTTTTTTTATTTGAGTTGATCTTGTTATTTTTAAAAAACACGAACTCAGATCTGTGTTCCTAAAGCTTTCAATGTGCTATAGATGATAGGTCCGATGACGTTTTGTTTATTGCGTTCTGGATTTTTTCCAGATCTGAAATTTCTCAGATCTATTTATTGCGTTCTGGATTTTTTTCTTCTTCAGATTTTAAACTTCTCATATATGTTTATTGCGTTCTGGATTTTTTCATTCTGGAATTTTTTTTCAGATCTTAAACTTCTCAAATTTGTGTTTAACGTCGTCCCCGTCTCCATCTGTTTTGTTTTTTTTTTAAAAAAAAATACTTATGGCGTCTAAGAAATATTTAGACATCGTAAGTCTCCACCTTTTATGCCTCCCAAATAGGCATCCCCACATTTTTAGACGTTAAAAGGCCAAATAAACGGACGTTATAGACCTTATTTGTAGTAGTGATGAGTACATATTTTGTAAGATGTGAAACCTATTCTTCTAGACTCCAAACGTCTTTTCTATTGTCACCTCAAACTTGAATAATAAAAATTGAAGTACTCGTTGAGATTTTGAAATCTTGACTATCGCCTGAATTCTGGAAGGTGATAACGTTCATGTTTATACGGACCAATATATCCAACTGGTGTTGGATAGCCAGCATCGACCAAGTAATATTTCCCTGATAAATGTTGACATTTATTTGACATTGTTAAATTATAAGAAATGTGAAATAAAGACTGAAATTAATGTAATTGAAGTGAGGTTGTCAGAGATATACCTTCAGGTAAATGGGGGATGTTCATAGTTGGAGTGGAGATCGTAGTCCGAAAGACACGAGCATCATGCATGTACAGTACCCTCTCATCCTGCCAACACAAAAGTAAAGCACATATCTCAATCATAGACGACCATGATATTCTGTGTTATATATCTCTTTCTTCCAATATATTTGTCTTGCTTCGATTGGCTGACCACACACCTGATGTGAGTTCCATCAATTACTCCTATGCAATCCTTGAGATATGGGTGATATCGTGCATCGTTACCTATTTTTGAGTGATACTGATGAAACTCCGGATCAAATGATTTGATATTTTTTTGTTGAAATACTGAAAGAAGTTCTTAGAACCCTATGAAAAATCCTACTACATTTTGTCTAAATGTTGAAATCATTCCTGGATTATTCAATTTCCTTGTCCATGTCCAACTGTATATATAAACATGGCAACCATTTTTTTCAACACCGATGCTCTAAGTGTGCCGTAATCCATGCTCACACATTTTAAAACATAAGTGAACGAATACAAGTTTTTCCACTCACAAGTTTTCCTGACATACTACATCATGGCCTTGCAAAACCTCCTGCACCCACATTAATTGCCCATGTTTGCTTACTAGTTCTATGTGGTTGTTTGCAAAAAGAAGACGTGACATACTGAGCCATCAAATTACCAATCTGTGCATACTTTGTCATATGTTCGTTTATAATAGCAAGTTGTAGGGACCTTCTTTGTTCATGAGACAATCCTACTTCTTCCGAATTGTCCAAAATATCCTCATCACTCGAACTTGCCATGGATATATAATGAAACTTGTATGAAGGCCAAGGCTTAACCGAATAATACCAATGATATATGTTGCAAGACTTAACCAAACAATACCAATAAAAACATGTTCTAATATATATTGATACATGCTAGAAATAATAAGTGTTATTAAATAAAGATGCATCATACAATATATAAAAGTACTAATGTAAATTCACAGTGATAATGAAATAATATGGTTTAGTGCTTGGGCCAACCTGCCAGTGTGGGCTATTGTAGGCATGCTCGCACAAAAAGTCCATCGGGGTACATTTATCTCCTTTTAGGCCTAAAAACATGTTCTGAGGCATTCGGTGCATCATCATATTACAACATCGCCTTTGAAAATCACTGTCACTGACAATCTCCGGAATGGTAAGTAATTAAGCTACAATGACACTCGTTCAATCATCATTGTCAGAGATCTTTTTAAGGACATCTGCGTTATCCTTAGATGCGTCAGCTATCACACTAACAGCATCAACTAGTTGTTTCTAGGACGATGTTTTTTCTTTTTTGATCCATTTGCCCCTTCACCCCCCTTTCTCTTCCCAATGCTTGTTGAACCACTAGGTGCACTAGGTTGGGTGTTGGATGTCAAGTTCATGCCTTTTAAATTTTTACCCATTAAATTATATTATAAAATATATGTCACTAATGAACTTACAATCTTGAAAATATGCAAAATATATGTGTAAAATAAAAATCATTTCATTTACAACTTTGCATTTGCAATAAATTTACCAGTAAACCAAATCGGATGAAGAAAAAACTATGGTTACGGTGTATTTGCAATAAACAACTGTGCATTTGCAATTTCAATCGCTTAGTTCGGATTCTATACAAAATATATCTTGGCAGTAGACATTCATTTTTCCAAGAGCAGAACATAAATCGACCAACAAGAAAAAATGGACATTCATTTTTCCAAGAGCAGAGCATAAATTCGACATTCATTTTACCAATTTCGTCAATCGCTTAGTAAATGGTTAAAGAGTAAATGGATGAACAAAAAAAAGTGAGTAAATGAATGAGGGCAAGAGCAGAGCATAAATTGGATGAAGGAAAAAACTCAGCAAAATAGAATTCCTTCGTAAATCCCAAATTTGAAGGACAAGAGCAAAGCATAAATCCACAGACCGAAAGGAAAGGAAACAAACTCGAATGAAGAAATGAGCGTGAAGCCCAGATTTGAAGGCCAAGAACAAAGCATAAATCCCAGAAATTGACAATACAACAAATGAAGAAAGGAAACAAAATGAAGAACAATATCACGGCAATTTCAAGAAAAAAAAACGACAAGTTTCAACAACAACAATAATAATAATAAAGAACAGATTGGATGAAGAAATCACCATAGGCAAGGCAAATGAAAAGAAGAACAGATCTGATGAAGACGAGGAGATTCGGTCAAACAAGGATATCCAGTGAGATCAACGGCGATGCAAAGGAAAAGAAGAACATATTTGATGAATCATGGTTTCAACAGCTATTTACGCTATGCAATAACAGGTCTGGAATTGAAGGGCACAAAGGAAAAGAAGAACATATATATATTGAAGCAGAGAAGAGGAGGTAGCTCGCGGATAAATTGAAGAGGAGAGGAGGTAGCTGGAATTGCAAAGGAGGTAGGTTGGGGACTTTAATATGGCGAGATGGAGAGTTGAGATTTTGAAATTTAATTGAAGTGGAGGAAGGAGGTAGGTTGGGGACTTTAATATGGCGAGATGGAGAGTTGAGATTTTGAAATTTAATTGAAGTGGAGGAGAACAGGAGGTACCGGGGGTGGGGGGGGGGGGGGTACGATCCTTCTATCAACAAAAAGGAGACTTGCTTTTTGGTGATGGGATCTGAAGTGAAGAGATATGACTTCACAAAAAAAATGACTTCAAACCTCAAACCCATTAAATAATAAAGCCTATCACAAACACCCAATTATCAAGCTTCCACTTTCACTGGGCTGTCACTTGACTTTTTTTAGCTTCTGAAACTATACCAAACAGGCCCTAAAAATATTGAGTTGAATAGCATTGTAAAGCCTCGATCTTGATTAGTCCACTGTTCAAATACTTTGTAATAAATAACTGAAATCACTAATACCATGCCGCTCAAAGAGTTATAAAAAAAATATCATAATTTCTTGGTCAAAACAGTTAGATGGTAATGATCAGCTGTGCGTTGGATGCAGAACAACGCGCTCTCCACTCAACGATAAATTAAAAGAAACGGAAAGAACGCAAAATACCCTTTTGTTATGGCTTTTGAGTTGTCATTATTTTTGGGTGTAAAACAATCTGAATCTAAATGAACTAGGGGCATTCATTTGATCATCAGAATGCCAGCATTCTTCTAGTTCTAGATACCAACAATACATAATTATCGATATTTTATCAAAACCAAAATACGCATAATATGGTACTCCTACTACAGAAGTCTCACTAAATACCCAAACGAAAGAAGGAAAAAGAAAATACATATATCATGAGGAAGGCGTCGGTCAGGAATGCAGGCTTGATTACAGCAGAGTATTCTTCCACGAAACTAGGCTATTGGTATGAAGACCGACATCAAATGAACCTTCCTGGATGGCGTGAATCTTTTTTAACCTTCCTCCTGTCTTCATATCATAACTGAAAAATAATGTATTCAAAGTGGGTAGAATTATCAGTTTAATGATCAGTTCTTCGCTCATCCACAAAGCAAAAAATTCTGATAAAAATTCAATGCCGTCTGTAGGATAATCCAAGTGTTTCATCTCATGATAGAGAGTCCAATTTCCTGAATCAGGATCAAATGTGTGCATTTGAAATCCTTCTCCTCCCACAAAGATAATGGAAGCGAGACGATTCTCCATCTTCAAGTATTGTGAATGCCATCGATGAGGTCCTTGTGGAAGCGGAAACTGACGAAATGTTTCCCTATCAACATCCATCACAATCACTCGCTGCTCTGTAATCCAGTAAAGATCATTGCCTCCTGTATAAATTGGGGTGCATCTAAACTCAAAATCACCAGTTTCTACAGCAATTCCTGTCCAAGAACTATCTCTCCCAAGTCTAAGAACATGCCAATGGCTATTACAAACTTCAGACTCAGTTGGGATACGGGATGCAAACAGTTTAAATTCCCCAGTGCGAGGAACACGTACTATAGCACATGGAGGATACATCAGCTTGTGACTGAGTAACATAGGAACCCTAACACGTTGCTTGGTAACCGGGTTTGTAACATGAAGAACTCCACTAGAATTTTCGTAAAGTAAGACCAAGCCATCACAACTGTTCACAAAACGTCCAGGAAAATCAGGATTTAGAGTAGTCACGCCAAACTCCCCATTATCTGTAACCTCCAAGAATTGAGCACCATAAGGACGCTTCGTGCTTTGAAGGAAAATACCAGGTTTTGACCGGAGGAGGTGTTTCTCAGCAAAATCAGAACTGCGGATCAATGCAGCCCAAGATTTGCAAGTATACCTTGCACTGCTAAGGAGGCATTCAGCAGGAAGCCAAGTGAGGATATCAAACAACGTATCTTCAGAGAAGCACCCTAAACAGTTACCCTTTTGGCTCTTGTTCTGAGGAAGTGGGCAACTGCTGCTGCTGCAATCCTTTCTTCCATCATCTTCCTTCTCTCTGCCCATGTTGAGTAGTTTCAACTTTCAACAACTGTATTAACATTAAGTCGAACTATTATCAAACAAACTTTTTAACAGAACTTGGAATTACTAAACTTTAAAATAGCATCTCCACTATCACGAGTTATTGTCGCTAACATCTCTCACATACATGAATATATAGAAATCCTCATTCGCTTCTGAACTATAACGACTTAGTTAGAAATTAAAATTGCCAGATGCCTTCCAGATTGGCATAAAAGCTTTCAATATTAAAGCTAAGACAGCTGTAATGCATGATCTTAAGATTTATAAGAAAGAAGAGAATAGAAAAACTTTCAATTTTTGAATTGGTTAGATGACAGCACAAGCAACTATAAATAAACAAGGAGCCATCATGTATGGAGTAAGACCAAGCCTCACATCTAAGATATTAGGAGTATCACCGTATTGCACTTCTAAAAATACTGTCTACATTTTCACTCAAACCATTACTCTATAAACTTATTTATCTTGCACACACAAATTGCATAGGGGAGACAAGGGGAAAATGATGCCAATGATTACACAAAATTAAGGGTTGAGATGTGTTTGCCACAAGATGTGATCTAGTCCCTTGATGCAACAGAAAACATTGCTTTATCGAGACACACAGCATGCATCTCCCAGGCATTACGCAGATTGTTGGAATGCAGTAAAATTTCAGCGCTCCATCATACCCAAAAAGCCTTGGAGGTTATAAATTTCCAACAATATGCACTGCTACAATAGGAAGGAAAATTGTAAAGCGCGAATGCAACCCAAAGGAGCGAGGAGGGAGAGAATAAATCGATTTCGCAAAAATCAATTGGAAAACCTATTTATTTGGAGCGGCCACCAAAATTTTAACCATACAAGGCAAAACCGTACGGGGGAAATTTAAGAAAAGAAGACAAACAAAATAGAGATAGAATCGAAAGTCAATTGCGTTAGAACAAAACATAGCAAAGCAAAATTCATATCCAGAAAAAAAAAACGACAGGGGTTTCGATTCTGAAAAGACCAATTCAACTCATCAAGCATGAATAAACCATTCAACACTGCTAATAAAAAGTAAAGTGAGTCTGAGAATGAACAAACCCACTACTCCACGGCTCACGAAGCTCAGATGACGAACATAACCTTGGGAAGATCCGCGCCGGAGCCCCTTGTTTCCTCGTCTTCTAGCTCCGTTCTGCCTCTGCCTTTCGCTCAGCGCAGGGCCGCTCCATATTAACTTCTTTTTCTTTTATTTGATTTAATTTACTTTATCCATTTTGTGCCAACAAGCTGGGCTCAGCATGTGGTTGGGCTGCTGAAACTTCCATCAAACATAACAGGCCGCAATTGGATAAAGAAAGACAGAAGAGAGAGAGAGAGAAAGAAAAGAGACGGAACGAGAAGATATATAGAGAGAAAATCCATTTAAGGTCAAGGGGGGAAAAATTAAAAAGTCCCACAAAAAATTCTAATATCAAAAAAAGTCTTATTGACAACTCTTTCAATAGGTGATTATCAACTCCATTTGCAGCCTTTTAACAACTCCTTGAGACTTTTTTTACATCAAAATTTTTATGAGACTTTTATGACATTTTCATTTGGGACCTTAAAGGATTTCTCATATATAAATTATATTTTTTTCCTTTTTTATCTCTTTAATTTTATTTTTATCTTTTAATTAAAAAATAATACAAAAATTAAATTTGAATTAAATAAATTGAATTAATAATAATTATAACATAAATAATTTGAAATTAAATTGAAAATGAAATTCTCAAATTCCCTCACATTAATCCAACTAAGCCCCTTTGTTTTGCTCATTAAACTTAGGGAAAAACACCTCTCATGTTGTAGGAGAAGTGTATTCTTATGTCACACACACATGAAATGGTGGGACCCACATATATATATAATGCTAATTATATATATGTGGGTCCCATCATTTCATGTGTGTGTAGGAATCTTCATCTTCTCATGCAACATGAGAAGTTTAAACCCCTTAAACTTATAGGCCAAGTTACTATTCCAAGTCACTAGTCATTCGATGAGCTTACCGTTGCCCGTGATGCGATGAGGATGGGCCAAAATCCTTGAAACATTTACCCATACTATAGGTTTTCCTTCTCGCTAAACTAGTGGGTGTTGTACACTTGTACATCTTCATCGAACTATTGAGCAGTCCTTTACTGAATAAGTGAGACAATAATAAGCCAGCCATCGTGTATCAATGAAGGCCACACCTTAAAGTGGAACAAACTATTCTATCCCGTCTCAGTCCAATCAATAAAATAATTCCTGAAGTATACTTCAAGGCGAAGACATCATAAGCATATCATGCTAATCAAAACATTTATATATACATATATCATACTCCCTCCAGTCCTAATTATAGGAACACTTTTGTAGTGCAAAAAATGTTCCTATAATTAGGTCCGAAAGTAATACTATTTTAAATCTCAACTCATATATTATACAATCCATGTCATTATGTTCCAAAAGGCAATTTTTATTAAAATATTTCATTAATATCAAACATTTCACAATCACTTACAACTAATATATTAGTACACACAATAAATGAAAAGTGGTTAACTTTTGCAAAAGCTATACAATACATCAACAATCCAAGCCTCGTAAAACACAAGCCACAATCAATCTACTCAGTTAAATTTGACCACATTTTAGTCCAATAACTAATTAGGTGGTTAAACAAAGTAATTAGAAACCTTAAGCCCTCTGTGCACCCAACTCTCATCATCAACCAAAATTAACCAATCCAACACCAAACTTAGGGTTCCAATTAGTAATCTTTAATTGCTCAAATTAATCAAAAAACCCCAAATTCACACTGGGTTCCAATTTCAAAATATTCATTTGTGAATTTCAAACTCTAACAACAATCTAGACTGATTAAATCTCAAATATAATTCTTATTAGCCTAATCATATCAACAAACCTCATATTGAACCATTACATTATCAATATCACCCCAAAAACAACTTAAAAAACAAATCCTGACTCAAATTTTTATATAACCTCAAACATAATAAAACTAAACTGATCTAATCCTTAATCTAGTCCATATAACTTATTTGAACTCAAAATATTCGATGAAATATCAATCAAATTTTAAATCCACATGAAACCTAGATTACTAAAAGCTTAAATGCGACAAATCTAAGAGAGATTGATAGAAAGGAGGTTAGGAACACTTAATCAAGTATTTGGAAGCTCAACCACACTCATAAAAGGTCAAAATATTGAAGCCCTGACAGAGTAAACTCCCCCAAATCCTCTTTTGTTTTTTGAGTTGATTGGCGACATATTTATGCATATGTTGCGATGCAAACGACACAGTAACTCAAAAAAGAGAGAGTTGTGATTAGGGTTGTCTATGGACCAGACCGGACTGGGTTTGGCCTCAACCCAAGTCTGGTCCTTATAGGACCTCGGGCTGGACGAAACCAATCCAAGACTTTTTATTACTACAAAAAATGGTCTTTACTTCCTTGAGAGACGTTCATTTTTTTTTAAAACTGAAGTAAAAAATAAAGGTGGTGGCATTTTTGTAATTATGTAGAAGCTTTTGATGTCCTAATTTTGAAAAAGAACGCCAAAAGTAACTTTTAACGTCCTAATTTAAAATTGGCACGCTTAAACAAGGGACTTTTAGTGTTCTAATTTCAATTTAGGATGCCAAAAGTAGTATTTTTGGCGTCCTAAAATCAATTTGGGATGCCAAAAACAGTATTTTTGGAGTCTCAAATTAATTTTAGGACACCAAAAATACTCACACCTTCCAACACCCCCTACACGACTTGACTTCTTCTCCCCTCATTTCATTTCAATCTACAAGGCTTCTCCTTCTCTCCTCTGCACCTTCCAACGCGCTCCCCGACCTTCACCTTCTTCTCTTCGTCGCTGTCACCCTTCCTCTGCCGTCCTCCCTTCTCCGTCGACCATCGGCTCTCCCACCTTCCAACCCTAGTCTATCACACCCTGCAATATCCCGCCAATGTCATCCCGATCGATGTCCACATCCAACCTTCACTGCCTCCCCTTCCGACATCCACCTCCTTTCGATCGTGTGCCCTCTTTTACTGAAATCAAACTCAGATCTGATGCTAATGAAGGAGGATGATAGCGAAGGTGATGGAGGACGACGCTTCGACTGTCGATCTGCAACAGAGGATGGTAAACCTCTAGTATTCTTCTTGTCCTTCTTTAAATCTGCGAATGAGGATATGACTTTGTCTTCTCCATTCTTTCTTCGTTTGCTCTTTCCTTGCCTATGGTTTCTTTGATTATGTTTCATGATTTTCTAAGTAGCTTTTGGATCTGTAGATTTTTTTTTGATTTTGAGTTGATCTTGTTATTAAGGTGTGCAAGAACACAGATCTACACCTATATATCCTCGGATTTGTTCATCCACAGCTACAACTATTGTCTACATTAGTCATTTTAAACTTTCTCCCTCTCAATCTTAATTTTGGATTTGGGTTTTTCGTATGCATCCTCTAACTCTATCTGCAAGTTGTGCTGTGTTGTTCGACAAGTCTGGTTCTTCCTTTGTCTTCAAACATGTGTTTGAGGTTTTTTTTTTTTAAAAAAAAAACAGGACTTAATGGCGTCCCAAAAGCATTTTGGGACGCCTTAAACAGGACTTATAGTGTCCCAAAATTATATTTAGAACGCCTTAGTTGCTGCTTGAGGCATCTTTTAATTTTTTGGGACTCTATAACTCTCTCTTTTACTACATCCCCCTAAAAGGCGTCCCTCTCTAAAGGGACGTTAATTGTGCCAGAAAACGGACGTTAAAGACCTCAGTTGTAGTAGTGTTTTTTTTTTTGGTCCAGATTCATGAACCTCTCATCTTCTCGCTCTCTCTTCCCTCACTTCGTGAAGCGGCAACGGTAATCAAAATGACCCTCATTGTGGTCTAGCACATTATCGAAGTCTTTTCTGGTGAGGTGGGTTTGGTTATGTTCCCAATAGCTCGAAAGGCTGAAGAGAATGGTGACAAAGGAGCGAGGAGATGAGCTCACTAGTAGTAGCCTCAAGATTATTAGCCGTGACGCTCACCAGATCTGGATTTCTTCGATCTACTGAAGACAAAGATGACTGAGTGAAGCTCAATCTAAAAGTCTTTGAGCTACAGAGATGATGAAAGAGATCTGGACTTTGTTGACGATAAGCCTCTTTCGCAGCCACAGAAAAGCGCCATCAAACATGACTGGCTGAGAGACCTAGAGAATGACCGCTCCATCCTCTATTTCAAAATGATCGTGAAGATAACCGTGGAGAGGTTACCGTCATCAATCTCGATTCATCCTAGCAGATGGCGAATCGACACCAGATCGGAGAGGAGAAGGTGACTGTTTGTGTGTGTGTGTGTGTGTATATATATATATATTCGGGTTAAACTAGACCATACTAAGGGGTCTAAGCCCTTGGCCAAAATAGACTAGTATGGTCTGGGTTGCCCCGAAACTGTCTCGAGCCAATTTTTTATCAAACTAGGTCGGGTTAGGTCGAACCTCGGGTTTTTTAAACATTCCTAGTTGTGATGTTTGCCCAGTGAACATCACCTCTCGCTCTAAAGAACGACACACAGGTTTTATTTGCTTAAGAAGCATCAGTCATTGAGATGAACACATCCTTCGCCGTGATAAACAACTCAAAAAAATTGGTCCCCAAATTCTTTATCATTGGTGGTTTTACATTGGAGCTAATAAGTTGTGGATTAGGGGCACTAATGTTATAAATTAACCATGTGTTTAAAGGAGATGAAGAGGATGATGAAGAGGGGGTTTGAGGATGACTCGTCCGTCGTCACAAAAATCAACACGTCCAAGTCCTCTAATGGCATTAATTGACAACGAAGAAATGAAAGAAAAGGAGATGGCCGTATACACCCATTATTGCATCATGCATAAAAGAACGCAATGACAGACATGGTCGTCGGGAGTGAAAATTATATGCAAGAATGTGAGTGTTATTTGTTAAACAGTCAATGTTAATTGACTTAATGATTGTGACATTTTTGCACAATTTTAGAAATTCTATGTGGATTTTGGCACTATTTTTTTTTATTTAGATATTTGATAGATAGTAAGTGTTGCTTGACTTAACTGTCATGACATTTTCGCACCATTTAGAAAACTTCATGTTTGCTTTTACATCCAACAAAACTTTGTGGTGTTGTATGACAAAATATTTTATGGGTAGATTTAGACTTTTTACTCAAAATTAAAGAGGAGCTAGTTTATCTTTAATTTTAACATTTAGAGATTTTTTTTAAAAAAAATTGTATGTGTAATGAATAGAGACATTTAAAATAAATAAATAAATAAGAAATATAAATATATGAAAAAAGTAATTTAAAAATAAGTAATGTCATATATGTTTTGATGAATCACACAATAATGGGCATCCAAGTCGAGAGCCAATCCAAATATTTTCAATACGTATCTTGCAGGTGTGCGAATCTATCACATGTGTCTGTTATAATACACTTCCTTGTTACTTGTTACATGTTACCTGTTAGTCCCATTCATTTTGCTTCCTTCTCGGTCCCACCTTGTCATAATTTATTGTTTCATGCTCTCACCCACTTCATTTCTCACCAGGCATTGTCAACCACCTTTTTCTTTTTCTCCATTTTTCAATAGAACTGCTAGCTTAAATGTAATATTATTATGATTATTAAATTTACCCATGTCTTAATACGCCAGAAAAGGAAATTAGGTAGTGCCCTTTTGGCTAATGGTGGTTACAACGTCCCTTACAAATCCACCTTAAAAATGGTTACTACAATAATGTATTTACTCTCTTCATTCTTCGCTTACCCCCTAAGTCCCCAACTGAACGATCAAGCATATAAATTCATGTCTAATTACCATTATGATATCCAAGTGGTTGTGAAGGTTGGGGATGCTTGACCTTTTGTTTTGTGGATCATGGCCCACGGCGTACGTTTGTTACCGATCTGCTTACCCATATTAATTAACACAAAACCCACTCATCAATTATTCTTATATCACTAACAATCCCATATATTTCAAGTGGGTCCTTTCGCATTTGGAAATCATATCAAATGCCTCAAATTCAACCCATCCAAGTTTCCTCTCCTTCTTTATTACCTTTCCATAACCAAAAGCTTTTGTGTCTTTGGATAAAGGCAACCTATGACGGATGTAAACATGTGTACAAGCAACACTTTCATGAAGTTTAATGTCTCAAAAATACCCTCTTTTTATGTTGTATTTTTGTTTACATTTTTATACGTGAAAACATAGAAAATTCAAGAGATTATGTAAAAAATTAAAGCGACGGATGTATTTACGGTAAGTAATTAAGTATAATAGTGGTATGATTTAGTCACAAGTTTTATAAATATATGAAGTAATAATTAATAATGAAGTGATCAGATAGAAAAATTAAATGGCGAAGGAAGCTCCCATGTGACATGGGGAAGAAGGACACAAGAGTGATGGCGTCAAAGTTTTCGGGAAGCAAAAGGAAGTGTGCAAACGTGGCCCACAAAGAGGCAGCCATGTGGGCATCTGTATGATTACTTGATTCATCCAAGCTAGGAGCTTGGCCAGCCCCAGTAGAAATGGGATCATTGCACAAAGAGAACGTGAGAAAGAAACTACCAATGTGCACTTTCAGTTTAATAATTTCAATGCTGCTTCCATAAACAAAACAACCAACCTCAGATCTAATCTCTCCCTCCCCTCAAAAACTCCTTTTTCTACATGCCTTCCTCACTCTATTGCTTCCTCATCTACTGCTTCTCCTGTTACTAGATCTCTCCTACATTCCGGTGTTCTCTGCTTCCCTCTTGTTGCCATGACCAGCCGGAATGGTCGCGATTCGCTGTTCGGAGCTAGGAATTTCCCGGTCGGATCGCTGCAGCAGCATCATCGCCGTGGTCAAAGCTTAAACGGAATCTCCAAGGACTCCGATGACCATCTCGACCTCTTCTCTAAGAGTCGTCGTACTCTCTCCGTTGCCTCTTCCGATGAATCTTCCGATGGTATGCCAACATCGTTGCCCGCATCGGTTCCGCCTCATTCCTGTTTCTTTGATCTTGCTTTTAGCTCAGATGGACTGAATAGCCCCTCAATGATCTGCGTATTTTATCGTTTCTCTGTTATGTCATTTTTGTTCTGTACCGAGGACTGTTTTGTCATTCCCGATGTTTCTTATTTTGAGATTGATTTCTGGGATTTTTCTTCTTTTGGATTCTCCTTCAGTTTGTTTGTATGCTTCAAAAACAATTGCTGATTACTTCGTTTTGCAATAAAGTGATGCGAGAATAATAACGATATCTACAGGTTGATATTATTTATATGTTGCTAATAAATATCGAAGACGTTTAATTACCACACTTCATTATTGAGTTTACGTTATAAAATGTTGCCAGTTTTGGTTATACTAAAGTTTAATGTGATTGGATTGAATGAAGGAGTTCTTTTACAATAAATGTTTTCGACCATTTCTTACAAATACTCTGGCCTCAAATGCCTTCGTCAATTGCGCTTGGAAATGGACCGTGGTTTGTGCAACCAATTGTACTCGTGTCTGTAATTTTCGGTTGGACGTAATACATAATGTAGTCTTACGCTTACCGCTGCTCGTTTTGGACGCAGTTTCAGTGAAATTGGGGAGACTCTCAGTTGGATCGGCAAAACTGGCTAGAAGTGGGACTGATGATCTGTTGTCATCCGCGGAAGGAGGAAAGCATGATTATGACTGGTAAATCTCAATCTCAACGATGCTTGCATACATATTAGTGCATAAGATTTACTGATTTATCAGTTGGCAAGGGTTTTGGCTATTGTCATGTTAGACAATTTTTTCCTAAATTGGCAAGGGGAAATGTCAACATGAAACCACGTTTAGGAGGACAAATTATTTAGAGTTAGTGGGAGAAAAAGTAGTAATGAAATAAATGACATCATATTCAGGAGAAAGGTCACATGTTTATCTATTATTAGTAGACTTTTCCTAGATGAGAAGCCATATATCTAGAATTCAATGCAGGGAAATTCCCCTTTCTCAAAGCAGGATTCCAAATGGACTTCATTGCATACTATATGCATTAATTAATCAATGCAACTAATAAATACATTGTTTACCATACTCTAATGCAAACTCAACTTATACAATGGATATTCTCCATTTGAGCATTGGATTGCATCAGTTGTTTTCAAAGCCATCTCAGCCATGCACCTGTTGCTTTGTTGCTTATATGACATTTTGCCATTGGCAGAAGTAAAATAGTGTTTTGCGTCAAAAAAATTTGCTTTCTTCTGCAATCAAATCTCTTCATTCTGATTACACAAAATGGTGCATTGTGAATGCCAATTCTCCCTCAGACAGGGACATGTCACACAAGCAATGGAGTGATTTAGTGGATGGAGGACTGGAGGAGGTGGCTTCAAATGAAGTTGAATGCTCAAATAGAGGCAGTCTCATTGACCTAAAATGATGATCATAGTATTTTGTATATGAGCCTCCATATTTATTTAACTTCACATTTGACAAAGTAGCAGCTTTAACTTGTTAAAGTCATGATCCAATTCTTACAAAATTCATACTATTGGCGATGGTTACCCTATTTTAATACACTCATATATTATCAGATGCGTCTGGTTTGCAATTATCATAGTTTAATTTTATTAGGCTTCTCACTCCTCCCGAGACTCCTGCTTGTCCCTCATCAGAAGGTGAATCCCAACCTACCTTAGCACCTCCAAGACGCAGTTTGGCTAGATCAACTTCTACGGCGAAGGCTTCAAGGGTATGCGGTCCTCTAATAATTGCGTGATAGTTTGTATTTGTTATTTGATGTTGTGTTTCCAAAGTTGAGCTTCTCTGGCCAATTTGTTTACTGCAAGTGTTGCATCTGTTATGTCCATGACAATCCTCCTGTCCCTCTGACTGGGTAAAGAGCAGTCCACCATGGCCATTCAAATCTTTGTTTTAGCTTTAAAAAAAAAAAAAAAACCAACCATTACTTAAGTATACTGATTCATCTTTGAATTAGAACAAGATCACTGAATTTGAACTATCTGCTTGATTAGAAATGAACTTACCTCAACTAAACAATATACATTCCCTTCTGTTTGTTCAAAAAAGTAGGTATAAAGCCTAAGCAGTGACAAACTTACACTGTAGGTCTTGGTGCTAGTTCCCCAACATTTCATAATGTTAGTTCTAATGCCCCCATATATATATATATTGCCTCCACATCCTAAAATTTCTGGGTCCATCATTCAGCCTAAATAATCATATTCCTCTAGAAATATGTTTAATTATGTAATTGTGAAAGGCTGCAACTGGAGAATGTGATTCAATGCTAAAACTTATTTTTTTTCTTGGTAGATTTGCGAGCAATTGTTTCAACGTACAGAGCAACTTTTTTGGAACTTGCAATGAACTAAAGTACAAAAGTCCTAACTTTGGCAGTTTTTTTGCTTAGGAAATTATCTTTTGAAGAATTGGGTGGTCCTGCGATTCAAGCATTTTTCTTCTTTTGCTCTTGTCAATTGCATATTCTTGTTTTATTGCTATAGTTTTTAAATCTAGATGTTTATTAAATTTTAAATTTGATGTGTATCTTTCAGCTCTCCATTTCACAATCAGAGAACAATGGTCACCCAAGACCAGCAAGAAGCAGTTCAGTGACTCGACTTTCCAACTCCAGTTCACAGTATAGCTACAGTGGCTATTCTTCAAACAGATCCTCCTCAATCCTTAACACAAGTTCAGCTTCAGTTTCATCTTACACTAGACCATCTTCCCCCATAACCCGCTCTTCGTTGCCTGCAAGACCTTCTACTCCCTCCTCCCGTCCCACAGCATCACGATCTTCAACTCCGTCTAAAGTACGCACAGCAAGCACTAGCTCAATTGCTGACAAGAGTAAAGCTTCACAAAGCTTGAGGCCCTCCACTCCTTCTTCAAGGCCGCAGATTCCTGCTAATTTGCATTCCCCAACCGTTCCATCTGCCAGGTCCCTTTCCCGTCCTTCCACCCCCACTCGTCGCAATTCAGCACCACCTCCATCCCCTTTGACAGGTTCTTCAACTTCATCAGGACGAATTTCATTAAATGGACGCAGTTCAGCACCATCATCACGGCCAAGTTCACCAAGTCCTCGAGCCCGCCCCCCTCCCCAGCCAGTTGTTCCCCCTGATTTTCCTCTTGAAACACCACCAAACCTCAGAACAACTATGCCGGAGAGGCCAGTCTCTGCTGGGAGGTCCCGACCTGGTGTCATGGTCACTTTAAAGGGAAATTCTGAATCCCAAGCCCCAGTTAATATGCCAAAGCGACAGTCATCTCCCATAGTAACAAGGGGGAGATTGACAGAAGCCATGGGAAGAAGCCGTGGCCTCGCGAATGTCAACGGCCACCATTCTGATGTCCCTGAGATGCGTAAAGTCCCTCATGCCCCTGAAGCAGCTGCACGGAAATCTGTTAAGGCTTCAACTACTTCCTCTGACAGCTCTGGGTTTGGGAGGACCATCTCAAAGAAATCCTTAGATATGGCTATTAAGCATATGGTATGTACTCTACTTTTTCTGTTGCACAGCTCAAATCCCTTGATATTTTTATCAAAATAATGAAGAGGTTTATTAACAATTTCACCTATTGGTCATAATCGTAGATATTGGTTGAGGCTTTACATATGAGAGCTGAAAGGAAGCATTGATCACCAAGGCATTAAAATAATTTAAATTTTTTCCTTGAACTCAATTTTCTATCATGAACTGCAAGATCAATGATGAATCAGCACCTTTTAGATTTTAGTAATATTGAAAGTATCAATTTCGGGGCCAGTGGACATGATTTTCTTGAAGTAAAATTTGGAATCATAGAGTACTTATCGGTGCCCTTGTAAGATGACTGGTAGCTACGCCATTCTATTTGAGCTGTACTTTTTATTTGGTTGCCTGAGGGAGATGTATAGGCAGCTTTATTCTTTTCTCTTACTGATTTATCATTTTTATTTAGGATATAAAGAACAGTTCAGGAAATCTTCGTTCCCTTTCAAGCACCACACTCTTTCCTCAGAGTCTGAGATCTTCTACTCCCAAGATCCAATCTGTTCGTGGTTTGAGTGTTCCATCTCTGGCAAATGGGAATGGAAGCCTGCAATTGCAAAGCATTAATAATGGAGCTAATTTTGACCCTGGAAATGATGCCAATAGGAACGTGATAAAGGGAAGTCAAGTAGATGAAAGACAATACTCAGCGAAATTGAGTGAATTGGACATCTACGAGAGTACACGTTATGATACTATATTGCTTAAAGAAGATTTGAAGAATACAAACTGGCTTCTCAGTGCTGATGATATATGTGATCAAGGGCCAATATTTGATAACGGATTTGAGTCCCTGCCCGAACCATTTGGTCTCTTGTAGCACTAAACTGGTGCTCCTTCGCACCTATGGAATATGTTATCATTTATTTGTAATTTAATGCCTCTTATTTTATTGTATTTTTTCCCCAAGAATCGCATACCTCAACTTCTGGTGTTCAAAGTGGTCTGGAAGAAATCCGTGGCATTATAGAGTTTATCGTTGATGAAGTATTTGAAACGGCTCAGGTTTTCCATAGCAGCACATGTTCGTCTAATTTGTAATTATGGCAGGGTGCCAAGCAAGTCCTAGCTCAATCAGTGTGTTTTCACTTTGTTAAGGAGAGTTTAGCTTAGTACATTTCTTTATAATCTCGCTCTGCCACTCACTACCTCCTGGGTTGGTATGTATTGTACTTACTTAATTTACCGTCCTTTCCAATTAAAAAAAGTTTCCACATGTCAAAGATTGAGGAGAAATGAAGATGCATCTTATGATTTTTATATATCATATTCTTATATTATATATCAGTTTATTAGTCAAACTAATTAGTTTAGAGGAAAAAATTAAAATACAAATACGCTAAAGTAATTTAATTAGTTTCTTTAATATTTAAAAAAAAAAAAGTCAATTATGCCTTATATTTAGGACCAGGATGAACTTTTATTAGCATTTTTCTACTACACCCTTTTCTATATGAATAATGTAAAAATCTTTTAATATATTAAACTAAGAGTAAATATTGGCAATATTTTAGTACATTGGTTTTATTTATTTTTTAAAATATGTGCTCAAATTTTCAAAAAATTAAAATTAAAACGAAGGAAGAATTTAAGAATTTATAGGGGTTAAACTAAACAACGCATTCCCCCATTTTTTGGTCAGAGTTATGACTGCAATCCCCCCCCCCCCCCCCCTTTTTTTTTTTAATATATCTCTTTTATACTTTCAACCTATATTTGGTTTTGGGGTTCTTGTCTTCCCTTCCAACATAAGTATCTCATCTAGGAATTGAACTTGAGACTTAGAGGATCTAGTGGGACCTTACATCACTAAACCAATTCTGAATGTTGGTTTTAACAATATATTTTACCTTCAACCTTTAATATAAAATCTACCTTATAATATAATTTGTTTAAATTAGGTCTTATATAAGGACAAGAGGTAGCATAATAGTAATTTCAGTAGCAGTTATCAACAGTATACTCCTTCTGTTTGATTATATTTGGTTTTTGAAGCAAGAAATTTTTGTTTCATATTGCTGGTCTTTTCATAATTCCAAACCAATGTTTAATAACCAGTTTCCTATATTACTCTTGAAGTGATTTACATCCTCCGAGGCTTCCATATCCAAATTACCAGTATATGGTAAAGTTGATTAATTTCATGATTTTTAAGAAGGGGAAGCTAATTTTTTAAAATTAAAAAAAAAATGTATGACTTATTAATTTTGTAGCATTTCAATTAAATTAAGCCTACAATAAACTGTGTCTATGAATTAAAATCATGCCCCCGACTTATTACAATTAAAGAGGGTCAATATTGAAGAAAAAAAAATTAACTATCACTTTTTTATCCAAGACTAAATAAAGTTTACCTTATTATTGGAGCTATTAAATGGAGGAAAATTTTGATAAAAATATGGGGAAAATCCTATATAAATCTAGCTAAAACACCAAAATCAATAACAATTTATTGATCAAGCCCTAATTAGGAATTTCTGAATATTGTTAAATGATCATGTTGTCCCCTCAAAGTCATCTTTTCTTTCCTAAACAACCAATGAAATTTACTTCATGATTTAGTGTGATTCAAAAATGGAATAGGCACATCAATGTTCATTAATTCCCTTTAGAAGAACATATAACTGATTTCTTTGTCCTGCATATAGGACCAACATTAGAGAAATGAAACAAGTGAAATTCCCCGGCCACCACATGCGAAGGTTTTTTTTTTTTTTTTTAATGAAATAGAAGAATGAATTCACCTATAATATTCTTATATTTAGATAACATCTTGGTTGCACAAAAACATATGTTGCGATTATGTAGGATATATACAAATTTGAATAATTTTATATCAATAAATAGTACAGTTTTTTCAAAAGATTATATCGTACATATAGATTTATACTTATATCCATATAATATCTTTGTTGGACAAAAAATAATTGTTGTGATTATATGGGATATATACAAATTTAAATAATTTTATTTCGACAAATAGTACAGTTTTTTAAAATATATATATATATATATTGTATATATAGATAAATATTTGTTTGTATTATAAAAAAAAAAACAAATCATAAAACAAAATAACTAATTTTTATTATCAAACAAACCAACTAATTAAAAATAAAGAGAAAATATTAGAAATAATAAAAAATGGGCTGCATCTAGCTACCTTAAATTATCCTTTTTATTGAGGATGTTCTAGTCGTTTAATTTCATTTAAATATTTCTAATTAGGCCTATTGGCTTCATTAATAATTTATTGAAAGTGTAAGCCTGAATTTGGATTTTAGTATTTTTAATTATATTTTTACGTATTTACTATTATACTATCCATTATCACATGTGTGTAATACCTTTGGAAAATAAATACTCCCTCCGTTGCTTTTTATGAACAAATTTTTTCTTGATTACTCAAAACGAACTAACGGTTAAAATTAAATAAAACAATAAATGTGTTAAAAGAGTCATTTCTTTTCTAAATATGCCATTAGTTATGAAAAGAGTATATAAAAGAGAATGAATGAAAATATATGAGTAGAAAATATGAGATAAATGAGTAATAAATGATTGAATGAAAGAGAATTAATGATGAGTGTGTGATAATTTTGAGACCAAAAAAAAAACAAACTTATATTAAGGATCAATCATATAAGAAAGAAAATTAGTTATAAAAAGATGTATAACAAAATAAAGGGAGAAATATTGTGGGATATGGATGCACACAGCCACACATTGACCGTTCATGAACAGAATTATAAATTGATTTTGTACGCGTGATCCGAAACATGAACTAAAACCAAGAGATGGGAAACCCATGCCTTCACAGTTTGGTTCTTTCCATTCATCGATATCTGCAAATAGCAGCTCTGGGTTCTTACTTCTTTCCCCTTGTGATCTTTTTTTATTTAATTATTTAAATTATTTTTTAGGGATTGACTGTAATCGTAAACTTTAAAATAATAAACAATTGATAATCATGTCCATTAAGTTCATGGCATAACAATGAAAAAAGAATTTTACAAAATATTTCAAACTAGATCTCAACCATATAAAATGAATTAAAAGCTTAGTAAAACACAGGAAAGATTCGAGCCTGGACAAAGTATGAGATAAATCCACTTTGGAAATAGTGCAATTTGTTGGAGGGGCTGGACCTCTACGAGGAATATAAGAATAAGACATGAATAAGAAAGTAGTACATAAAGTTTTTAAGTGGTATGTAACATTTTCTTTTAGACTTAATTCACCTTATCTATACCTATTTTATATAGTGTAATTTGAATTGATGAGCGAATTTTCTGCAAGTTCCAACAAAGACCTTTAATATGAATTGTACTCTCAACATTCAAGTCAAAACAACAATAGTTTTTACAAAGTGATAATTTGACTTCATTTTTGTGTATACTCAAGAACAAAGGCAGTGAGTTTGATTTCTTGTTATTGTGTGATTTCTGAAGTTGTATTGTGTTGTTTGTCATAAATAAAGTGATGGTGTAGGGTATTTATAGACCATGAAGTGATGTTTTGAAGTGGTACCTCTTGAAACAACACATCTTCAATTAAAAGTCATAATCACATGTTAAACTCATGAACCAACATAACTTCAATAACCAATTATTATTTAAAATAGGGTTAAGGTGCAGATTTGTCAACGAACTATTACCCGAGGAGCGTCTGGCACAAAAAACAATTGAAGGGACCAAATTGGCCAATGAACTATTAAAAAATGGAAAAAAAAAAAAAAAAAAAACACACACACACACACACACAATTTTGAGCAGATTCGCTAACGAACTATTACCCCGTCACTGTCTTGGTGTCTCCGTCTTCCATTGACTGTCACAGTGTCGGCGGCGTCGGCGTCTCCAAAGCTTCCATTGTTGCCGGGTGTTCCACTCACCCTCTTGAACTTATCCAGCAGTCCACAGCTTTCGACCGACACGCTCCTTGTACCCTAGTTGCGTCCCTCCGATGCCACAAGCAGCAACCGCCGTTGCCACAGCGCCTGCTCACATGGGTCTCATCTCTATTGGTGTTTGCCTTATCCAACAAGAAGGCTTAACCGCTCTTTTCTCCAGTGTTTCCACTACCGTCCTACGCTAGTGCCTCATATTTTAACGTAGTAGTGAAAGTTGTTTTTTTAATAGTTATTTGCTCTTTTTTTTCACTTTTTAATAGTTTGTTGGCCAATTTGGTCCCTTCAATTGTTTTTTGTGCCTGATGCTCTTCGGGAAATAGTTCGTTGGCAAATCTACACCTTAACCCTTTAAAATAATTCTTCCATGAAGGGTCGCACCTTTATACTACGTAGGATTTTCTTAAAAACCAACATTGTTAGATATGATTAATTTTGATGATGTTTAATATATATACCAATATTAAATGCAAAAAGTTTGCATAATATATCTATGTTATACATTGACTATTTGCTATGTTTAATGTAAATTAGTCCAAGTTGAATTGTGAAGAATGATCAGGAGAAGAGATTAAAGAGATAAGAATTTGCAAAATATAATGGGAATATCAATATTCAAGTTCTTAGATGTGATACTAGAAATCTCTACAATTAAATGGAAGTTAAAATGGCTCAATTCAGAGTTAAAATGACTTATTTCTAACAATGGTGATCGTTCAGCTACAGTACATCACTCTCAGCATCGCTCAAGTGATTTCAATAGTGTTTGCAAGTGAAGCATTATTCCGCTCAAGTGAGACATGATTCACTCTCGAGTGAAGCACTGTTCCAACTCCTTTGTTCAACTTTGTTCTTCATTCAGCATGTACGAGGTTCAGTAATTCAGTCAAATCTCTCAACCCACAAATCCGATTGAGCTGAAATTTGATTCATATAAAACTAGACTCACATCGTGAAAAAAATAAAAATAAGATTAAGCTCAAAGGAGCTCCGATGAAAGAGATATGATATTTTGAAGTTGACACTAAAATTTCTCAAGTTAGTTCAGAACATGTTCGGTAATTTGGTTGTATCTCATAAACCACACATCCAATTGAAGTGAAATTTATTGTACATCAAGATCATGGTCAACGAAGAACAACTGGAAGAGTTATGATTTTTGGAAGTTCACAGTCATATAAAAACGGTGCAAAACGCTCTCTAGAACAGATGTTATTAATGTGATCGAAAATCTCAAAAAACAATGAGTTTGGAGCTAATTCTTGTTGTATTGCAAATAAGACTTAAAAAGTTTTCTGGGGATATGTCATTTGCCAAATTTAGAGTCATATTCAAAATGTTATGCTCACTGGAAGTTGACCTTTGTGCTGCCAAAGTACATGCGTTCTAAAAATCTCCTGCCAATATTTCGAAAGTTGTACAAGATCAATAGATTAATTGGATAAGCACTTGAATGATTTAGTGGCCTAAGCCTAAAAAAACATGTATATAAGCTCAAGCCTAGGCTTGGGCTTTAAGCCTCTATTACAGGTCAGACCTATTTGATCAAAGCCTGACATGACCTGTTTCCACCCTTACTTATATGAACTTCTATAATCATATCATGTGCCTTATTTTTAAAATATTACTATTATTTAATTATAAACCGTGTAAAAATATGAGAACATACATTATTATTATTTAGAGTAAAATACTTTAACCACCCTTTCCGCATTTTGCCTTAAATACATAGATCTCCTTTTTATTTTAAAAACATACATTTAAGTCAAAACCGTTAAGAATATTCTAAAAAAGATTCTAAAAATACATCTTTCAGTTGAAATTTATCTAAAAATAAAATTTATTTACTGATTTGCCCTTAATGCTAAAGCCTAAATTTTAATTTTTTTTTATATAAATAAAGCCTAAATTTTAATTGACAACTTATAAATATAACATACTTTTAAAATTTTGAGTAAGTTTTTTAAATGTTTGTAGAAACAAATATTAAAATATATATTAAAATGACTTAATAAAATCTCTCAAACATATATAGTTTATTATATTTGATAAAAGAATGTGTTTGGTATATAAATTTTTAGTTTTTAAGAAACTAAAAATAAATAAATTTCAATAAATATGATAAAACATTTAAATTATAAATTTGATAGTCTCAAAATTCATAATTTTTTGACATATTAGAATGTGAAAAAAAAATACATTAGGATAAAAATTTAGTGGTATATATATTTTTTACCCACATACTTTTATATATTTCTAAATAATTCTAATGTTGAAGAATGAGATTTCAATAAAACAAAAGTTCAAAAGTTAACCTTAACGGTTAACTTGCGGCTTGGGTGGATAAAAATAGAATATTAAAATATAAGATAAGTTTGTATAATATATATTTTAATTTTAAGGAAGGTCTATATGGGTTTTTAAAATAGAGGGGATTTTGTGTAATTAAAAAAAAAAATAGATAGGTAGTTAGAGTATTTACTCTATTATTTATTTTGCTACCGTTGGCTTAACGGTGAAGCCCTTGAAGCGGTGTTGGACGTTGAATGCGTGCCTCCGCGCAATCTGAAACAAACTCTATTTCCTGGCCGCTACGCCTTTCTAATACTGTTTCTTTCTGCTTTAACCATCTCTCCCCTCTCTGGCTTGCTCTTGAAGCAATGCCGTTAAAGCCACCTCCCTCTTCGCCCATTTTTTAACACTCACAAAAATACACTCCCCTTGCTCGGCTCACATCACATCCCTCTCCACCTCCCAACTCTCTCTTCTCCTCTTCTTCCATTTCAATGTTTTCATCTCCTATCCGTGGCTGCCTGTTGCTCATTCGCCTTTGGCTTTTACAATTTCAGGTACGGTACGGTCGAGTGAACTTAATCACGCGAAATTTCTGCACATTCAGAATGATTTTTATCCCGCATTCTTCCAGTTTTCCTCTTGTTCATGTTCAGCAGAATGAAAGCTCAACAAAACTTGATTTGTTTGCTTCCCTGCGTTGCTTTGTACAAGTTCTCTAGAGTCCACCGGAAGACTAACTCTCTCAATTTTGAATACGACGGCTTTTCTTTTTATTTGGAAAATTTCCTTTCTATGTTTCGTTGTGTAGAAACTTGAAGCTCGATCTTCGTAACAGCTTCCATGGATGTGGTAGCTCAGCGTTAATTTGTGCCGATTTTTGAAAACGACCGGTTCAATTCTTCTTTTTGAAGGAATTACGATTCGGAATAACCGAATAAGCAATTTTTCTTGTCTCGATAAGCTTTAGTCAAATTTCCTTTTTGAATGGAGGAGTTGTTTTCGTCATATTATTGGGTCGTTGAAACCCACACATATATAATCTCCATGTTGTTGACCACGATGTATGTTATTCAATATCTTTGATCCATTAAAATAACCATAAGAAGTTTGATAAAGATGAAAGATCGATGCCCTCAGCTGCTTGAGTTGAGTGCCTCAATAAATCAGATAAGCAAAGGGAGATTGAAATGCATGCATTTTTTTTCTATAAGGAATTCAAGGAGGAAAATCTTTTAATGAACTAAATAAATTGCTTCTTCAAATGATTTTCTCGAAAATCATTTCGATCACTTTCCATCTTAAAATCTTGAAGCAAAGTCTAAGGTGAGGATTGGTGAAGGTGTTTTCAGTTTATTTGCTTGTATTTATTTCTTTGATTTTTAATGAAGGTTTCTCTTTTCCATTTAAAAAAGTCATCATTTCTCTCTTCTCTGTTTCTCTGCTTTTTAATTAATTATAAAAGACATATTTCGGAAGGACTGAGAAGGGGATACTTCCTGCATTATATTTTCAAGTCATTTTGTTTACCCATTCTGTTGTATGCATATTTCCACTTGGTCTGTTTTGTTTGCTCAGGGTCCAATGTTTAAAATCTCCATTGTCAGGGGAAGGAGCGGAATTGCTGAGAGAGGATAATCAGTCTCGTGCACTCTGAACAAGCAAACTCGATGGTGTTACAATCCTACCTAGTTAGGATACCTACTTTTCTGCTCCTGATTTTCTCTTTGCATACTTTGGCTGACCTTAATTCAGAAAAGCAAGCCCTCCTTGACTTTGCTGCTGCAGTTCATCACCGCCAAAAAATTAATTGGAATTCTGATACCTCAGTCTGCACTTCTTGGGTGGGAATCACTTGCAGCCCAAATGGCTCTCATGTGCTTTCTCTGCGGCTTCCCGCTGTCGGGCTGCGTGGCTCTCTCCTTGCCAATACGATTAGTAAGCTACATGGTCTCATGATTCTCAGTCTTCGGTCCAACAGCCTGAGCGGAAGTCTTCCAAATGACATACTTTCCCATCCTTCCCTCCGCTTTATATATCTTCAACATAACAACTTTTCTGGTGATATCCCTCACTCTGTGTCTCACCAGCTTCACTTTCTTGATCTGGCCTACAACTCTTTCACAGGAACAATTCCAGCCTTAATTCTGAACTTGCCATATCTAACTGGATTAGAACTTCAGAATAACTCTCTCAGCGGACCAATCCCGGATTTAAACCTCTCAAAGCTTAAGACTTTGAATTTGAGCTACAACAACTTAAATGGTTCAATTCCTTCAGCCCTTCAGAAATTTCCTGCCTCCTCATTTCGAGGGAATCTCAAGTTATGTGGACCACCTGTACACCAATGTTCTTCAGCTTCCCCATCTTTCGTGCTGTCTCCACCAACGGTCTCATCAAAACCAAGTGATCTCTCCAGCAGGAAGCTGAATAAAGGTGCTATAATTGCAATTGCCTTCTTTGGTTTTATTGTGCTGCTTCTTCCGCTTATGATGGTAGTGTTGTGCTGTCTCAAGAAAAGAGATGGCGGACAAAATGCTACACTTAAAGAGAAGGATGACCAGCTTAAGGAGGACTTTGGGAGTGGAGTGCAAGAACTAGAGAAAAACAAGCTAATATGTTTTGAAGGTTGTTGTTATAGTTTTGATCTTGAGGACCTATTAAGAGCTTCTGCTGAAGTACTTGGGAAGGGAAACTGCGGGACGACTTACAAAGCCATCTTGGAAGAGGGTACGGTGGTGGTTGTGAAGAGGTTAAAAGAAGTAGGGGTAGGGAAAAAAGAATTTGAACATCAAATGGAGACTGTTCAAAGGCTAGGTCATCATCGAAATGTTATTCCTGTTCGTGCTTACTACTACTCCAAGGACGAAAAACTGCTGGTTTATGATTACATAGCACTTGGAAGCCTTTCCAGGCTATTGCATGGTAAGTGTTGTCACCTTATCCCCATTTCTCCGTGAGGTAGGGTGGAAAAAATGGCTTTATTTTCTTGCGATGGATGTTTGGGTAAATTAAACTATGTTTATTATAATAAGAAAAAAACTGTAGATATGGTGTTTATGAAAATAGATAAGCAAGTCAGTCGTAAAGAGATATGTAAATATTTCAGACAATTTCTAATCAAAACTACCTTGGGCACACTTATTGTCTACTATCTCTTACGAATGACTTGATTTCCTTATCGCTAAACGTTACTCACTAAAAACCTCTCCAAAATGAAAATTTTTTCCCCTCATATTACATGTGTGTTAATAATGACTTGAGGATTTATAGTATCCTGTTTTCATGATCTTATCATGCTACTGACGATTGTTATACTTGTCTATTCAGCAACTTTTATATTCTTTTGAACTGAATCAGTAACTTCAGTACCTACACAGAGCTATTGTATTTAAAAGAAAAATTGTCCACATCTAGCTTCATGTTGGTTTTGCAAATAGTAGTTCAAGAACATACAGATGCACAAAATCCTGTTCTTTCTCTGTAGTTTCTTATATTCGGTTTGAGAAGGCAAAGAACACTAGTCACCTCAAGTCATAGCATCAGTACAAGGAAAAAAAATTGATCCATGCACTTTACTCCAAGTCCTCTTTAAACGAGGTATTCAATACTAGTTGTCGCATTTTCTGAACAGGGACCAAGGGAGCTGAACGAACTCCATTAGACTGGGAATACAGACTGAAGATCTCACTTGGAGCTGCTAGAGGGATTGCACATATCCACTCAGCTAGCGGACGGAAATTTGTCCATGGAAATATAAAATCAGCTAATGTGCTTGTCACAGTAGATGTGGAAGGCTGCATATCAGATTTTGGCTTAACTCCTCTAATCAGTTTGTCTGTCCCATCTAGAAGTCCAGGGTACCAAGCACCAGAGGCTATTGAAACCCGAAAATGCTCCCAGAAGTGTGATGTATATAGCTTTGGCGTTGTCCTTCTTGAGATGCTGACAGGCAAAACACCAGTTCAGTATTCAGGACATGATGAAGTGGAGGATCTTCCAAAGTGGGTTCAGTCTGTTGTTAGGGAGGAATGGACTGCTGAAGTATTTGATGTACAGCTGATGAGGTATCCAAATATTGAAGAAGAACTGGTGCAGATGCTGCAGTTAGCAATGGCATGTGTGGCAAGGGAGCCTGACACGAGACCTTCCATGGAGGAAGTCGTTAAAATAATTGAAGATATCAGAGCATCCAATTCCGAGTGGACAGATGTATGAATTGAAGCCATGTGCGATGGCAATTACGATCCTACACCGTGTAACTGGCAGCATTTTGAACTTGTCAGTACCTCCCTAATAGAATATATAGGGTGTGGGACAATTTTTACTTGGAAGTTTTTATTGAAGGGTAATTTTGTTTCCGAAGTTTTTCCGAATGGCAATTTTGCTCTGAAAGTGTAAAAAATTGGAGTAATTTTTCTTTTGCTGTTATCTCAGTTAATTTTGATCGTTAGTTGACCAAATATGTTAAGTTGGCAATCCATATGTCATCCACGTTATTTTTGTTAAGGTATAAATTCATGCCCGAAGTTATTGTATCATTTACTTCATCTTTTTTCAAAGTTAGATTTAAAACTTCTGGGGAAAATTTATGCCTTAACAAAAATAACGTGAATAACATGTAGACGGTGAACTTAGCATATTTGATTAACTAACGGTCAAAGTTAACCAGGATAACGGTTAGGGGAAAATTGCTCAATTTTTTACACTTCCAAGATAAAATTGCTCCCCAAAAAACTTCCTAGACAAAAATGCTCATTAACCCCTAGAATATACAAGCAAGACAGCCATTGAACTCACTAGCTTCTTAGTTTTTAACTTCACTCTTGAACTTTAATAACCTTGCAATTTTAATTTTTGGGGTTTTATTCCTCTTAATATAAAATTAACTCCACATGCTAATCCCACTCAATTTCGAATTTAGAATCCATTTTTTAACTCAAAATAATCAAAATTCAACTCGCACCCTTACTTCTCTTCGCAGTCAAGATGTGGATTTAGTGTTCAAAATTTCCAATTTAACTTTTACTGCCTCCAAACTTATTCTCTTGAAGTTTGTCACACACACACACACAAACTTTTCTCTTGACCCTAAATTCGAAACCCTAAAATCTAAATAGTGAGTTTTTCTTTTAAGTAAATTAATCATTTAATCTCTGAAGTGTTAACTCGGTTACAATTTAATTCCTAGAGTTTGACTCAATTTAACTCTCTCCTCCAAATTTACACCATTTAATGTATTATCCTCAAATAAAATAAGTCATCATAATCCATCCATATGACCATATGGGCTATGGCATTAACTTTGACCAACATAGACAAAAGATGATTATGCGACATCCTAATTTGCGCCACCTGAATTGGTAAACCATCGTGCTCTGCTCCCTGCTCCGCGTCCTTCTTCCTCCTCAGACCTGCTTCCATTCTGGTATTATAATTGAAGTTTTGTTCATTGTAATTCGCTTGTGGAATGAACTTAAGACTGATTAATCTAACGATAGGCTTATGTACTACCTCCATTCTTTAATATGAGAGCTTATTGGGAGGTTAGATTTAATCTTAAATATAAGTGAATCCCATATTAAGAAACTGATAATAGTATTTATTTGTTGCAGTGTTGGAATGTAACAGAATAATTGACACTGGTTCTAATTATAAGATATAGTTGACTTTTTTGGAAAGATTAATGAAGCAAATTAAATTACTTTAAAGTATTTTTTATTTGGCTAAAGTATACATTTGATCCTTTATGTTTGCCTCTGGTATCATTTTAGTCTCTTAAATTTGCAAAGTAGCGTTTGGTTTTAATGTTTTAATGTTAGTTGATCTGACTTAATGGAAAATCTTTTGATTCAACAATTTTAAAGCGATGACTTTGCAAGTAAATGCTTGACCAAGATACTTATATGTTAGTATTTTAATAAATTAATATTTTAAATCCTATTAATTGAAAAAAAAAAATCTTCACAGACTGTTTTGTGGTTTTTCATAATTTGTGAAGATTAAATATATTTTTTTGTCAAAGAAAATTAAATATTTTTTAATTAATAGAATTTAAAATATTAATTTATTAAAATACTAACATATTAGCATGCTTGATCAACATTTAATTGCACAATCATCGCTTAAAATTGTTGAGTCATTATTTTCCGTTAAGTGACACTAACGGTGTTAACATTAAGGGATCAAACATGTACTTTACAAACTTAAGAGATTAAAATGATACAAGAGGCTTACCAAATGTATACTATAGCCTTTTTATTTTTATTTTTTTCTTCAAACTAATTAATTTGGTGATAGGATATCAGATGTGACATCAGCAAAAGCTAACCGCCCCTTGCTGGTGTATTCCCAAAAAAGGCAGTTTAATGGATAAATAGGAAGTTATGACTTGTGTTATTTTAGGAAGTTAATAGGAGTTTAGTTTCAGTTATTATTACAGTTATATGTCTTTATATATTGTCTTAGGATGTAAACAGAGGATTCTTATGAAATATATTCACAGTTGATATTGTCTATTGGTCAAGAATTCCAGATTCTGGTTCTTGAAAGGTTTACTTATAGATCCTAATCTAAGGATCTATCAATTTGGTATTAGAGCGATTTCATTCTCTGGGCCATTTTCTGTGTTATGGGAAATTATCGGAAGAAACAGCAGACCAGCGACCATCCAATCATGAACAATGAGGCAGAATCATCCAAGGAACACGAACCTGTTCAACCAACAGACGATTTGGTAAAACAGATGGCGTTTCTAGTGAACAAAATTCAGAGCATGGATGCTGACATGAAGGAGATGAAGCAGCAAAAGAACAGTGTTGAGGAACAAGAAGACAGAGAGATTAGGAAACATACTGAAGACTATGAAGAATATGAGGCAGATAATCCATGGGGGTACAGACAGCAATATCGAAGACCCTTTACGAAAATTGATTTTCCAAAATTCGAAGGGGGAGATCCAAGAGGGTGGATTATGAAGGCTGAAAAATATTTTCGATATTATCAAACTCCTGAAGATGTGAAGGTCGAAGTCGCAGCAATCAATCTGGATGGAGATGCCTTAGATGTTTTCACACGGATTTCTTCAAGTCGTACAATTCGTTTTTGGGAGGAATTAATTGAGGTTTTCCAAGACAATTTCGGCCCAACCGAATTCCAAAACCCAGATATCTATCTCTGTGACATTAAACAAGCAGGAACCGTAGAGGAATACAGGAAGGAATTCATAAAGCGTTCATCAAGAGTGCAGGGATGGCCAGAACATTGCTTGTTGGCCATTTTCATTCATGGATTAAAGGAAGAACTGAAATCCGACGTTAAAATCCAGAAACCACGAACTGTCTACAAAGCGGCGAGTTTGGCATTGGAGTTCGAATTAAAAATGCAAAGCCAACACCTGTCTCGGCCTCCTCAGCGTGTGTCGGGGTATCGCAATAGTGAGTGGATTCATAATTTTAATGCCAACCGAAGTGAATTGCCACGTCAGCCACATCCCTTCAATATCGCACCGAAAGATGTTAACAAAATTGATTACAGCGCACCAAATCAGGATCGCAACGTCTCGCAAATATCCACTGGGTTCTCGGGTCAGCCAAAAAATTCGACAATAACGCCGAATTACGCCATATCAGATGCGGAAAGGCAAAATAGGAGGGAGAAAGGCCTCTGCTACCGTTGTGGGGAAAAATTTTCACCGGGTCATCGCTGCAATTCATCATCTCTGCGAATTATGGAAATTTCTGAGGAAAATGATGATGATCCGAATCCAAATTCAGAGGAAGACATATCCTGCGATACCCAACTAGCAGAAATTTCATTGCATGCAATTCTCGGTCATCCATCCACATCAACCATGCGAGTAAAAGGAATTCTGAAGTCAAAGCCTGTTCTAATTCTAATTGACAGCGGCTCATCCCATAACTTCATTGATCATCAAATGCTTACAGCACTGAATATTACACCAGAACTTCTTCCTAAGTTTGGTGTTCAAATAGGAGACGCCTCAATGGTTTCTTGTAATTCCATCTGCCGCAATTTGGAAGTTATCGTTCAGAGTTTAACAATTACATAGGACTTATTTCCTTTTCATCTCGGCAATTTAGACATGGTTCTGGGCATTAAATGGCTTGCCTCATTGAACACAGTTGCAGCTAATTGGCAGCAGATGTTTATGATTTTTCGGGTGAACGGGCAGCGATACAGATTACAGGGAATTTCTCCTACTTCAAACAGCACCATATCCCTCCATCGTTTTGACGGTATGGCCCTCATTCATGAATTTGAACTGCTGCAAGACAAGCTTCAAGACTTTGCTGATATATTTATAGAACCACCATGCCTACCACCTGTCCGGGAAAAATGTCAAGCCATTAATTTACATCCAGGGTCCAGCACCCCCAATATACGGCCTTATCGTTATCCCCATGCTCAAAAAGATGAGATTGAAAAAATGATTACAGCCTTGCTGCACAAGGGTTTTATTCAACCAAGTGTAAGTCCGTTTGCTAGTCGGTGTTATTAGTGCCTAAGAAGGATTCTTCATGGCGTCTTTGTGTTGATTATCGGTAATTAAACAAGATCACAGTTCCAGATAAGTACCCGATTCCTACTATCGATGAACTTATTGATGAACTACATGGTACAGTTTACTTCTCTAAGATAGACTTGCGTTCGGGGTATCATCAAATTCGAGTTCATCCCCAAGACATAGCCAAGACTGCTTTCCGAACTCACTCTGGTCATTATGAGTTCACTGTTATGCCATTCGGGCTAACCAATGCCCCATCTACATTTCAGGCGATAATGAATGACTTATTTCGCCCTTATCTCCGAAAGTTCATACTAGTATTTTTTGATGATATCCTGGTATACAGCAGAACCTTTGAAGATCACATGACTCACTTGCATACTGTCTTTCAACTCTTGCAAACACACGAGTTTTATGCTAATCCAGACAAATGTGATTTCTTACAGAAAGATATTTCATTCTTAGGCCATGTTATTTCAGCCAAGGGAGTAAAGGTTGATATTGACAAAATTGTTGCAATTGAGAAATGGCCTCTTCCAAAGAATATATCCGAACTAAGGGGTTTTCTAGGTCTTTCAGGGTACTATCGAAGATTCATTCGGCATTACGGACAAATTGCAAAGCCTCTTACAGATATGACTAAGAAAAATGCCTTTGGTTGGGATAAGACATCACTAACAACCTTCCAAGATCTCCAAAAAGCTTTGGTAAGTGCTCCTGTTTTGCAATTACCAAACTTCTCGAAGCCATTTATTGTTGAATGTGATGCATCTTCTACGGGAATTGGGGCTGTGTTACATCAAGAAGTTCATCCGATAGCTTTTTACAGCAAGGGTTTGTCTCCTTTAAAGAGAAATGCATCTGTTTATCACCGAGAATTATTAGCACTGGTTTCTTCTTTGCAAAAATGGCGTCATTATTTGTTGGGACGCAAATTTGAGGTTCATACTGACCATTCTAGCCTCAAGTATCTTCTCCAACAGCGAGTCACTACCCCAGTTCAGCAAAGATTACTTCTTAAGCTCCTTCCGTTTGATTTTCAAATCATTTATAAGACTGGGACTTCTAATCAAGCCGCTGATGCTTTATCCCGCATACCACATTCAGGTGAATTTTTCTCTTTGGTCATTCCACAAGCTTCCCTATTTGATGATTTGCCGGCATTATTGGATAAAGACCCTTACACTTCATCTATCAAGGTATCATTACAAGCAGATCCTCAATCAGTTCCACATTTTTCACTTGCTAGCAACCGTTTATACTTCAAAGATCGCTTGGTTTTGCCTGCTAAGTCCCCTCTCACATCTCAATTAATTACTGAATTTCATTCTACTCCAATTGGAGGTCATGGGGGAGTTTTGAAGACACTCAAAAGACTACAACAATTCTATTTTTGGCCTCATATAAAGGATGATATTACTGAGTTTATTAAAAACTGTGTGGCTTGCCAACGTGTCAAATACATTCCACAAGCTCCTGGTGGTCTCTTGCAGCCCCTTACAATTCCAGCTCATATTTGGGAAGATATTTCGCTGGATTTCATCACGGGATTACCTTCCTCTCACCATTGGGAATGTATCTTGGTAGTCGTCGATCGGTTCAGCAAATATGCTCACTTTATGGGAATGCAGCGCTCTTTTACCGCCAAATCTGTTGCTTCAATTTTCTGCAAAGAAATTGTGCGGTTACATGGTTTTCCCAAATCAATTGTTTCTGACCGTGATCCCGTCTTTTTGAGTGCTTTTTGGAAGGAGTTGTTTCGTTTGAGTGGTACTACTTTAAAGATGAGTACTTCATACCATCCTCAAACTGATGGTCAAACCGAGGTGGTTAATCGTTGCCTCGAGACTTATTTAAGGTGTTTTTGTCAAGATTTCCCAAAACGATGGTCACACTTTCTGCATTGGGCTGAGTTATCCTACAATACCGGGTATCATTCCTCTTCCGGTTACTCTCCATACAAGGTTGTTTATGGCAAGAAACCACCTATTCTATTGCCCTTTATTCCTGGCTCCACACGCATCAATGATTTGGAAGAATTTTTTGAAGAACGTGATGCTGTTTTGACCATTATTCATCAGAACTTAGCTGCCGCACAATCTGCTATGAAATCTCAAGCTGATTCACACCGTAGGTTAGTTTCTTTTAAAGAAAATGACATGGTTTTCTTAAAGATCCAGCCATATAGACAGAAATCTTTATCTCACCAGCGTTTCACCAAATTGACTCCTCGCTATTTTGGGCCATATCCTATCAAACGCCAAGTAGGTGCAGTGGCATATGAATTACAGTTGCCTCCTTCTTCAAGGGTGCATCCCGTTTTCCATGTTTCTCTTCTTCGAGCTGCTCATGGTTATGACAGGTCAGCCCCTTTGCCTCCTTTACCCATATCCGAAGATTGGGAGTTGCTGCTCGACCCAGAAAAAGTCCTTGATTCCAAGATTGTAGCTGATAATACTTCTTCAGATCTCCACTTGCTCATTCAGTGGAAGAATATACCTCTTGAAGAAGTTAGTTGGGAGCCTTATGACCTGATTGCTGATCAATTTCCCCATTTTCACCTTGAGGACAAGGCTCACTTTCAAGGGGAGGGTAATGATAGGATATCAGATGTGACATCAGCAAAAGCTAACCGCCCCTTGCTGGTGTATTCCCAAAAAAGGCAGTTTAATGGATAAATAGGAAGTTATGACTTGTGTTATTTTAGGAAGTTAATAGGAGTTTAGTTTCAGCTATTATTACAGTTATATGTCTTTATATATTGTCTTAGGATGTAAACAGAAGATTCTTATGAAATATATTCACAGTTGATATTGTCTATTGGTCAAGAATTCCAGATTCTGGTTCTTGAAAGGTTTACTTATAGATCCTAATCTAAGGATCTATCATTTGGCTAATAAACTAATATATAATCTAAAGATACACAACATATCAAATGATTAAGTAGCTTATTTAACTTCCTTAATCTCTCTAAAAAAAGTCAACTATATCTTATAATTAAGACTGGAGATAGTAACATGAAAGTGGAACCATCATGCACGGGGGGCCTCGCCAATTAGATCCTTGAGAAAAAAGGAAACCTGATATCGATTATACCGCTGCAACAATTAGGAGTACACCAGCGTCAAATGAATTATGCGGTGTGTAGTTAAAATTTTTTGTTCTGCGGAAAAGAATGGAATTACAACTAGCTATACTCGAACTAACAACCTAAGCACGCATACAATATATGGATATCTACCCTCTTCCTTGATAACTTCAATATCCTGATGCCAAAAAATCGACCTTTTCTTTGCCCCTTTTCATTTGGGAAATGGCCCAATTTAGGCTGAACACATGGTATTATCTGACTAGTAAGTAACGCTAATCTCACACACACAAAAGTCAACTAGTGTTTGCAGAGTTCTGGTTAACCAAGTCGGCACCACTAACATACTTGGCTACAAATGAAATCAACCGGAATGGCGCTCCAATAAGGGGAGCATCAGTAAGGGGCAATTCATCATCCGGTTCCGCATTCTGAGCAGCCTGCAACTCCGGACTTCTTACATCATTATCATCCAATGGAATTTGCACAATTTCTCCATGGTCCTCAGATGCCAACGAAGAGCTTGAAATAACCCCACCAACATGCCCAACATTTACAGTGTCACTGTTACCCTCAACTGCAGCTTCTCCCGAAGAATCCAACTCTCTGTCTGACATATATATATTCCCTTCAGATTCAGGCACAGTAATGGCTACAGTATAAGGTTCAGCAGATTCGTCCAACCCATCAGTCCCACTGGCTCCAGAAAGTTCAACTGCTGCTCTTGGTTGATCGCGCTCCACATATAACTCATTCACCTGTTAAATAAGTGTATGCATAATCATGCCGAAATAACCTTATGGTGTGATTGGTTTGAAGGGAGGGGAGGGGAGAGATAAGGAGGTATGTTACCTTGTTTGGTTTGTTAGAGGGGAGGGGAGCGGATCCTTTATAATGAGAGCCAAAAATAAAGGGAGGGATGAGAGCCAAAATTTGGCTTCCCTCCCACCCAAAAATTCAAACCAAAGGAAGGAATGAGGACCCCTCCCATCCCCTCCCCTCAAACCAAAGACACCTTACCCAACCAATTTGAAGTTCATATTATGAAAAATATAATTATCCTCTATCACCTTCTCAACAAGTTCAGCATTTTCTGCAACCAATTTCTCCACCAACATTTGGGCTGCTTCAATTTGAGACTTTAAGTCCTGATTTTCAGAAGCATAATCCTATTCCACAGCAAAGTAAATTAATCAGAAGCAACATTTAGGCAAAGCACTGAAGACTCATCCACCTTGATTTACAAGAATCACATTTTTACATACTTTGACAGTTTCTCAGTCAATCACACCCATCCCCATCATTTTCAGAGGATGAGATGAAAAGGCCACAAGACTCAAGTGAGTCATGGTCTACCCGTCACAGTCTGCCTCTATTGATTTGAGTCCCAAATACAAAATAATATTAAAGAACTATTAAACCATGTTATCATTATATATAACTCTCCATGTTCCTTTGCTTTCCCTTTTAAAATTAAGGAAAAAAATTGCAAAAAAACACATTAGCATTAAGGAAATATAGTAAATTCCGGACTACAGTATAAGATCCCCAAGAAGCTAACCTTCGCAGATGCATTCAATGAGAAGGAAGAGCCACTCTTCTCTAGATTCCAAATTTTTGTTTGAAGACCTGACAGATTTTCTTTCAGTTGCTGGTTCTCTAGCAACAGAATATTCCTGCACTCTTCCAACTCTGCCACCTGCCAAACTTGGTTTTTAATTTCCATATCAGAACAAACACAGGTTTGCCGTGGAATGGCCACGGCCTAATAACAGTTTGTGAGTGAATGCTAGTGAAACCAATGCAGCAATGCTTGCCACTGACTAGGATGAAATCCTTCTATTACATGCCACCACAGCTATTTTGGCTGTGGTGAAAGATGGCCAAATATAATATAGCTATGGCATAAAATAATGCATTGGTCCCAAAGCAAAGTACAGATATGAAATGAATAATTACATAAATTAGCCAAGCTCTTTTGAGAATAAGGCGAACAAACAACTAATGCAAGAATTTCATCACATGCAGGGCAACAGCTCTTAGGCTAACAAAACTATCCCAAGCAGTTCTTGTCATAGCTACAAGTATGTTAAAACAAGATACAGGAAAAACCACAGGGACAATGCATGCAAACTGATCAGTGGTGGCATCAAATACTTGCCACACAAATAAGAGAAGTCACTTCTTGTTGTCTGACCAGATATCTTTAGATGTAGAAAAATAACCAGAGTGGCCAGAATCGGGAAAATCTGAATAGCCCCAATAATATAAGAATATGTGACTATTATAGGTACAACTATTATATATGCAAGTAGGGTTTATTCGTGTAAATACACAAGGTACATACCTGCAATTTTAGCCTACTGATATCATCATTCAGGTATGAGACAGTTTCTTTGGTTGACTTCTGCATGATAAACACATGGCATAGCTCTAATAAGTGACAATTTCACAAGATTCTCTTCGGCTGCATGACTATCAGTAAATTATAGTGACAAGTTGTTACAATTACAAAGAACCCCAAACAAGCGACAGAATCAATGATGAAAGAAGTATGAAAAAATCTGCGCACGACTCATGCACTGTGCCCCCCCCCCAAAAAAAAAAATCAATAAATAAATAAATAATAAAATAACAGCAACATATCAACATTCTCGCTCTTAAAGTACATCATAATCTACCAAATCTGTAGCTATGCCATCCTTGTAAAGGCCAGGTACAACAAATTCTTTAAGAAAATGTTAAAAACTGAATAAAGAAACCATTGGCCAGATAAACAGATTGTGCATTTCTTTGTAACAACAAAAGTAGAACTAGTATGCTATTGGTTAACATAGATGTAATTTAAGTACTTCAAGATCTTTTTTATTTCTTCAAGAAAAGCTAGAAGAAATATTATCAACTAGATTATGAGCCCGCACATCATACAAAATTTGACACAAGCTACATTATTTGACTTCTGAATTGTGCAGCTTCCAATAGATTGTCCATTATATCTAAAATATTATGTACAGAACTATATATAGAATATAGATGTCACTAGTCAAGCAGTAAATAATAGTTCACCTACCTACCTACAGAAGGCACTGGCACCATTTCAAATTCAACAACTAACTACCCTAGGAAAATTAAGGACATTAATAAGGAGAACAATATTCCCAATGCATAAAAATATAGGAAAATAGAAAAGTCATTACCTCCCTGTCAAAAGAAAAACTTATATCTCTCTCCAGGTGATTTATTCTTTCCACTAAACTCTCCTGTGGAGTATAGAACACTGGATTCAGAATTTCAAATCCAACTCTTTTAAAGGAAAAAATCTCAAACGGTGCAAAGATTAAAAAAAAAAAAAAATAGTAAAATATAGGCAATCAGTAAAGATTTTTTTTAAAAAAAAAAACAGCGAGCATGGTATGCATGCAAAGAATCAGGCCTTACCATTTTCAGGTTCAAATCTGAATTCTCATTCAATAACTGGTTGGTTTTCTCCTCCAAACCAGCCTGCATATGATTAAAAATTAAATTTCTCAATAATTATTCCTCAAATTTAATGAACATAATCTTACAGAAGGGGGGAGAAAAAACCAATTGAGTCATCACCTTTATCTGAAGCATGGAATTGTTTTCACTCTGCAACAGTGCAATTCTCATTTTCAGAGAATCCTTCAGATTACAAATTAGTTGTACAAGTCAGTAGCCCGACATGCAACATCAAACACAGGTAGAATCAGAAGTGCATAAAAGCCCTACAAAATAAATAGTCATTAGACTTGTTAAAATCATATTCATTTACCTGTTCTTTTGCCAGCAGATCATTTTCAGTTCTTAATCTATTGATGGACTTTTCCAACATAGCCTGCAAAAGAAATATATAGTTGCAACGCAAGCATTACATATGAAGCAATATATAGAAAAATTTCAAATTTGCACAAATTTCAGTAAGCATTTGGGAAATATGAATTTATTAAATAGATAATTACAAGATGTTAGATATGATTAGTTTCGATGATGTCAAATATAGATGCCAAATTGCCAATATTAAGAGCAAAAAGTTTGCATTATCTCCTATGTTGACTAATTCCTATATTTAATGTAGATTCAAAGATTAGAAGATATGAAGTTTAATTATGGAGAATGATCAAGAAAAAGATCAATAAAGAAGTTATTGAATTGGATTAATCAAGAGGAAGTAGAAAAAAGAAATTGGTTGGAGCTCAAATTTTAGAAATGACAGTTTGGTACCACAAACTTTCAAAATGCCAATTTAGTCCACACTCGAAGTGCACACTCCAAGATACACAACGAGAAGAATGTTCTCAACGGTCATATGATCTTCATTGACTATAAATAGCGAAGCATTCAAGACAGAGCTGATTGACGAAGCCAATGACGATAGCTTAGAACGTCACTGTCGAAATGCCAACACTCTTACTCCAACGTTTATCTCAAACGCTCTCTGTTTTCTCAATGTTCATATAGCTTACCATAAAGAGTGAGATAATTTGTAATGTACTTCAGTGTTCATCTTATTCACTTCTAAGAGAGAAGATTGATTGTAATCCTTCATCATAAAGATTGTATCTTTATGATGTGTAAGGGGGAGTATCTCAGTGAGAGATTTGTTAACGGTTTTATAAGTGCCTGACTGAACTTGTGGAATTGTAATAGTTCTAAAGTACCAAGTTAAAACTTGAGGAAGATAGTTGAATGAAATCTCAGGAGGAGCCTGAGGACTGGATGTAGGCCATCTCAGATTGGACTAAACCAGGATAAATCACAGTTTGCATATTCTCTTCCCTAAGCTCTTATGATTCCAGCATATATATGTTTTGAATAATTGTCTATGAATTTATAATTCACTACTTTTATACATATTGATATGCAAAAAGATTTTCAAAGTTTCTATCCTACACCCAATTCACCCCCCTCTTAGGTTACAATCGATTCTAACACAAGACAAAAAATTATTTACAAAGCAACTAGAACATGAAACCCTCATGGGCTCCTCCTACACTCTTGTTCATGCCCTTTTCTTTAGTTAACCTCGACCAGACCAATAAAGGGGTTACCTATTATTTTATTTCTACCTATTGAAAGATCCTTTTTGTACTGGGTAGCCTCAAATCAATACAGCCCAAGAAAAAGGAAATAGGTTTTTCAGCCTCAAATGACATATTTCAGAAAGGACTATAAACCATATCATCTAGGCAATTACTAATCCTACGCAGGCTTGTAGATATTTTTAACCACCTTCTAGCACTTTGACCAATGACCAATACAGGAGATTCCCATGGACGGGTATCCTTTTAAGAAGTCTTTTCCTTTTTCCAAAACTTACATTATTCTAATTCAGGGTCAGTTTCCAGTTCAAAAACAACCGCCACAAAAAGAAAACACAGAAAGGATTCTTAAATCAGCATATTTTTCATTATCTTCTTTGGAAAGAATTGATAGAACTGATGGCCTGACATCATAAAATTGGAATTACTGATGAACACAGCTCAGTGACATCTATCATAGAATTTTAAGCATAAACCTATGAGTTGATAGTGATACCAGCATCACTCTTTTAAGATTGAGGTGAATTTGACGTCATCAGTTAGATTCCACACCCTTCCAACTTATCACATTACCCAGTGTCAAGACTTAGAGCCTCCTTTCAAACCAAAAAAGAAATTTAATATTACCTCTTTTTGAATGTGCATAACATTTTCTTCTGTCACATTTCTCATTGTCTCTTCTGATATAGCCTGTGCAGGAATAGGTCATGTGAGTGATGAAAAATTTTCAAGACAAATTTTTAAAAGGAAGGCAGACATCTCTCAAGGATAAAGGGGAAAAAAACCATATCACCTCTTTCCTGAAGTGCATATCATTTTTGTTCTTTCAATTTTCTAATTATCTCTTCAGATATGATATGGATAAAGATAGGCTATTTTGCTATAAAAACTTTGCAAGATAATGCTAAAACAAGGTGCAGATCTCCATTTTTATTTTTATTTTTAGGGAAAAGAAGACCTCTTTCTCAACGTGCAAATCATTTTTTTTCTTTGAAGGTTGCCAACTTGCCATGACCTCTTTGGGTATGGCCTGCATAAGATATGCCACCTTCCATAAAACCATTCTGAGATAACTTAAACAAGGGATAGATATCTCTCATCTAAAAACTTGAAATTTCTGATTACCTCCTTCTGAATAAGCACATCATTTTCCTCTTTCAATTTTCTGATTGTCTCTTCAGATATAACCTGTGAAAGATATGTTATAAGTGTTATTACAGCATTTTAATTTGAACCGAATGAAAAATGAAGAAAAAGAGAGAGAGGAAAACACTTGAATGAAATCAAAATCAGTGAATTCCAACCTACATGATGCTTTGAATAAATAGCAGAACATGCAAGACATTGAAGAATTATAACTACAAAATAATATCTCAATAACTACACAATCATAACCTACCAAATATGGAATTAGATACATCCAAATGAACACTCACAATCTATTGAAGCACTCAATAAAACATTAAAAGCACATTATCTCTTTCTGTATCAGCATATCAATATCATTTCTCAATTTTCTAGCTATTTCTTCAGAGGTTACCTGTCAAAAGGCAGTGCCATTAAGTTTAGGCATAAATAATCTTGCCCTCCAACAATCGTAGATACCAAGTACGATGTCGAATAAACATGAAAAGGATAACATTAACGAGATTTGCTAAATTGATTCTCACCTCTCTTCCAATCTCCTTCTGATTCCCACCATCCTCTTGAACAGTCTGCATAAAGACCTTAAAAAAAATTTAGACAATCAACTTAGCCAGACATTATAAAGAAAACATTTATTCAGCATATAAGGAATCTAATGATTAATTTTAAAATAAATAAGTTTACAATAGCCGTAAAAGTTCAGCAATGAATTTTTAGATGTTTCAATTCATATTCAAAGGTGTATCTACCGATTGCTCCCTGATTAGAATAATCTTCATTCAGGAGCCAGACAACGTCAGAAGAACAATATATAAAACCTAGAGAAAAAGAAAAAAAAAAAAAAAAAAAGCAAGAACCAAATTAAATTTGGCTTCACTAAACTCTACTATGAAAGAGGCCTCAAGAACCTATCAAATGAATTCTCAAGGAGATCATAGATTATCAAGTGGCATTTGGCAGATGTTCATCATCAGACTATATATCATTAAGTTAATTAATCATCTGGAAGCTTGTAATCTGCATTATCATCTCCTAGGCAGGTAAAAAGTAAGATAAAAGTACAATACTCAAACCTTTTGGCATCCAAGTACAAATTGTACGATGAAATCATAATACATACACATAGAAACAGGATTCAATAATTGAATCAAGAGAAGATTAAATGGTTGTTGACACACAAAAATGGCCAAAAGTAACTTATCACTTCGATTGATCTGTTGCAAAAACAACGGCTAGAAGATAAAAACCTTGTTCATGAACCCAAATTTAAAATATATTACTTGAGCATAGAATTAAAAATAAAATCTGCAGAATTCTTTATTAACTGTAGGAAAACTTACACATTCTTTACCGTTTGGCGGCTGTCTTTTAGAATCCACATTTGTACTTTGCTCATCTGTATCCTCCGAAAGTTGACTATGCTCATCTTTCCCATTATTTACCAGATTTTGATCCCTAGCTGCCGACTCCTCAGCTCCAACTACCCCATCCACCACACCCTTACTTTGCTTGTTCTTTTTCTTCTTGTTTTTCTTCCTCCTCTTCTCTTCCTCCATGCCAAGCTCAAGCTCTCTAAACAAAAAGACACTTAATTAATGAAAGCAGGGATCTTTCACATTTAGGAGAATTATCCACAGCAATATAACCCCATTCTCTAATCAAGTTTGGATCACGAAAGCAACCGAGTTCAGTGATGTCAATATGATTATGGAGGACTGAGATTCATATAATCAAATGCAAAAGGGCAAAAAGCATACAAATCCAAAAAAAAAAAAAAATACAAGTAAATTCCTTAAATCAATAAAACATACGATCTCAGCTCATGATACCGGAGCAAGGAAAAATAGAGGTTGGTTTTTATATCAGGAGAGTATATATGGAACTGCAGACAGAGATACCACGAGTGTTACGGAGCGTGACGAGGAGCGAAATGTTGGAAATATATTAGAGAATGTACCCTTAGAGTAATCTGCAATTTTTAGCTTCTCGGCCTAATGCTTAATCTGCAAAATTGGGAAAAAGTGAAGGGAGTTCTGTGATAGAGAGGCAGCCAACACTAGGGCTTTCCTTCCCAGATCTTGCGCGCTTTTGGCGCTGTAGCACGAAGTCTGACAAATGGGGGAAGAACTTTTTTCGTCTCACGTTACTCTCTTGGGAGAACTAGACGCATTATCCTGCTATGCACGGTCCTTTCGTTAGGAATGGGAATGGCCGAATGGGAATGATTTTTAAATTTAAAAAATAATTTTATTTAGTGATTACATAAGTTTGAAAATATGAAAATAAATAAGTATATTATATGTAGTATAAGTTAATAAAAAACTAGGTATATTATTTATGAGCATTTGTAATTCATATTGGATATTGGAGATGAAATGGATTGCACGAATGTTCCTGTTCTCGAACTTATGTAGCAGTATAAAGAAATATGTTTGGACATTTAAAAACATATATACGAAATGTTTTTTAAAAATTTTAACATTATGTATGGGAGCTGATTGAGCATTTAATGTCCTTGATTCAAAACTTGCCCATAATTCATGTAAATATGCAACATAATTTTTTTTGTTTTTTTTTTGTCAAAGAAGATTCCATTAAATAAAACTTCAAAGAAGAGCCATTACAAAGAGAAGAAAAAAAACAACAACCAGAAAACCAAACAACAACAGATACAACAAAGGAAAACAAATACAACAGAAACAATACAGAAACGAAAAACAAGAAAGCTAAAAAAAAAGGAACAAATAAACTAGCTACCATCAAAATAAGGATTGGAAAGCGAAGGATTATCAACACCCGCACTAGTCTTCTGAACCCCAGAGTTAGAAGAGATAACAAAGCAGGTGTTGGTCGTGAAACCCACCAAATAGGGCACACCCCTTTATAAGCATCAGCTGCAAGGAGATCCGAAGCACGGTTGCCCCCTCTCGGGGAAAAGGACAAGGAGAACCCAACCTTAGAAAACAGAAGACAAATAACATCTTGGATAATACTTCTACATGTCCAATCATACAAGTCCGGTGACTTGGCCTCAACACAAGATAACAAAAATAGGTAATCCGATTCAAAGATCACCTTATCATGACCCAGATTCAGAGCTAGAAGAGCTAAGGCTTCAATCATAAAGGCAGAAATAGATTTGACTTTATCCACAAACCCCCATCTAAAGAAGCCGGGAAAATCTCGACAAATTACCCTAGTAGCAGCATCTTTCTCATAAGAAGAAAAGGCTCCATTACAATTAATTTTAAGGCTACCTCGTGCTGGGGGAAACCATTTAGTGCTAGGACTATCACAGCCCCTCGACAAGAAAGGTTCCCTCACCCCTTTAGCACAGTTGGCCCAAAATTAAAAATTATTTTTCCGAGCCAATTCAATAACAATTTTTTTTGTTAGATTACATTATGTTTAATACTTTATCCCATTATTAGTATTCCCCCCCCTTTCTTTACCTTTTCATGCAGTGGCGGAGTCAGGACTTTGTGTTTGTGTCTGCACAATTAGTGAGGGATTCAAAGATTTGGGGGTAGCGCTCCCGATTTTTTTTAAAGGAAAGTTTTAAATGCATTAAAAAAATATATATATAGACAAAAAAAAAAAAAACTTCAACTTAACATAGAAAAATAATAATTAAGAGTCAACTAAACTATTACAATAGAACGATTACAAAAGCATTCTTCGATTCTTCATTCTTTGAAAATATTGCATTATATCTTCATCATCAATCTTATCAAACATATCACGTTTAACATAAATTAGAAAAAGGTATATAGAATGAGAAGAATATGTAATGGTGGAGAAATTGTCCAATCTTGATAGGTGACAAATTTTTCCAGTTAGTAATCATAAGAATTCATGGAGGTTAGAGATCATACAAGAATCAAACAAGCAAAAGGTATATATAATGAGAAGTTGAGGACCATGCAAAAGAATTAAAATTAACATTATGTTTTAAGAATAGGGCCTCTCTAGAATTCTGGAGAGGTAGGTAGCACCCAATCAGTCACAACCCCATGAAATGAAGCAAGAGAGTTTTTAATAAACAGATTTCCAAAGCCACAAGAAAACCAAAGAAAGAAAGAGATATGATTGCACTTTGAGAAGGTAACTTGTGCTTATGATTTGACAAACAATTTCTACATAATTTGACTGCACACAATTTTTTTTCATTTATTTATAAATAAATAAATAAAAAGGAAGCAAAATTTATGTCTGCACTTGGCCCCATTTGTAACAACAAGGCTCCGCCACTATTTTCACGTATAATTAAATGATTTTTCTCAAAATGATGATAATCTAAGATATTTGTACTAAATTAAGCCAATCATAACCATGTTAATGAATAACGGAATCCATACATGAATGGATTATTACAGAAATAACCGGAGCTAGTTAATGGTTTAAAAACCATGTTAAAAGCTTATTCCAGAATTAAATAAGTGAAATACGTGAAATTGTGGAACAAATGGAAGCCGCGTATGCTGCTGGATGAATATTAAATTTATGTAGTCCTTGTTCTATATTCATCTTCACTGTTGCCTCACCTTGCTCTTGCAGTGAGCCAGTGACGAAGGCAGGATGGGATAATGGGTAAGATCCGGGACTGAAGCAGTTTTGAAGTGGCTTAAGGGGTGGATCCAACTCACATGCATGACCCGTATCCCCATGTGTTGCATTGGCAATGTTGTCTATTTGGTGCTCTTTATTCTAAATTCTCCTCGCCGTGTTTCATTGTTCAAAGAATTTTAACAATTAACTTTTTGTATATGTAAAGACAATCGAAGCCGATCAGAATGCTGATGAAGAAATTGATAGGGGCTAAGCTTATTTCCACCCTTATGTGTCACTGCACCTGATCAGAATGACGAAGAAATTGCTTGGCATGAGGTCCAAGAAACTCATTCACGGAGAGTAGGATAACCAAGAAGATACCATAATAGCTAACCTATCCAATCATATGACTCCTACTCCTGTAAAAGGGAAGAGAAGGCCTTTGTGAAGAGGAATGTTGTGAAGGATGATTCAAGCAATACTACTCAAGTGTCAGCTATTACATCTGCTAAGGAAAGAGTCCTAAAAGTCTATTGTATTAGTGTGTGTGTGTGTTTGGTAACCCAATCGGAAGCTCCAATCGAGTGTTTTGCTGGCCAATCAGGCTTTACTTAGAATTTTTCAAGCAAATTTGCACACGTTTGGTAAGGCACAATTTGCAATCAGGCTTTTCAACTAATCGTGGCTAATCTTAGAAGCTCAAAAAGGTAGCTCTTTCGTCATCCTCGCCAGTAGAGCCGCCAAAACGGGCCAGGCCCATCGGGCCGGCCCGTTTAAGTCCTGGCCCTTCAAGGGCCGGGCTTGAAAAATGGACGAGATATTTGAAATTAGCCCTGGAGGGCCGGCCTTGATGGGCCACGAGCTTACACGGGCCGGCCACTGAGGGCGCGGTGGCTCCCTGCGGCGCCCTTTTCACCGTAGCTTTTTCTTTTTTTCCTTTTTAAATTTATTAATTTATATATTTTTTGTATTTGTTATAGAGTTGTTTATCCATTTAACTACAAATACATAATAACTATACTTTAATTTTATGATTTGATTTATAATTTGTTACAAATAAAGATTATGGATGTGTTCATGATGCGGGAGAAGAATTTCATGATATTCTTACTCATGAGCCGCAGGCTACTACTCAAAGTGAAGAACAATCAAATGTCGTTAAAATTGATGATAGTGACGAAAATGACGACAATAATAGTCATCGTACTAATGTCGTTTAGTGATATACTTTTTATGTTTTACGTGAGTTATTTGTGAACATAGTTTTCTTTTGATTATGAATTAGTGACTGTGCTTATTTATTAGATGATTCGTGTTGTAATTTACTAATTATATTTCTTTGAAACACACGGAGGAAAAATAGTTAAAATTTGGAATAGTAATTTCCGGGCCCTGCGAGCCGGCCCTGGCCCTGGTGCTCTCGGGCCGGGCTTTGAAAAACATGTGTTTTTCTTACTCCGGGCCCTGGAGGGCCGGCCCTATTAGGCCCTGGCCCTGATTGACAGCTCTACTCGCCAGCGACCTCTGTTTTGCCTTCACCTTACCTCTCTGTGGCTGGCGAGGTCAAAACTAGAGAAGGAAAGGGTGTGAAGACATACCTAAACAGAGTTTGATACCACTGAGAGACTTGGAGACATTGGAAAGAGTGTTCGGTGAGAGAGAGCTTGAGAGGACTTCCTTCTTAACCACCACATACTAACCTTCTTCTTCTACCTTCACTCTTTTCCAGTGGATAGAGGCGCCGTTACAAACTAAGGAAAGGGAAACTCAAAATCGAGAGGGAGGACAGAAGAGAACGTTCACCTTCCTCCGACGATTTCTATTACTTTCGGCAGGTTCTGTCTTCTCTGGCGACCTCTACTCCTTCTCTCCACCACACCTTCCACCCTCAATGTGCCCGAAACTTTCAGAGTAGAGAAGAGAGTTGCAGAGTCGAGCTTCACACCACCAAGTGACCTCCATTATGAGTTTTCCGAAGAGCTCTATGAGATTTCATAGGTGGTTAAGTTTTGCAGATTATGTGTGGGGTTATTTAATTTTTTTCTCTTATAATTATCTTAAAAGCTATTGATACTACCGTCATTCCAATTTCCAAACATAAATCATATTATACAATATGACTTTTACTCAATCTTACTATTTCATAAGTTAGATTACAAATAAGTCATTTTTCTAACAGCTATCACAAACACACCTATAACTATAGCCGGCAAAACGGCCCGGGCCCATCGGCCGGCCGTTTTCCCGGCCCTTGAAGGGCCGGGCTTGAAAAACGGACGAGATATTTGAAATTAGCCCGGAGGGCTGGCCTTGACGGGCCTTGGGCTTAAACGGGCCGGCCCTGGAGGTCTCGGGCTAGCCCCTGAGACCCTTTTCACCGTAGTTTTTTTTTTTTTTCTTTTTAAATTTTTAATTTATTATATATTATATATATATATATATATATATATATATATATATATATATATATATATATTGTATTTGTTATAGAGTTATTTATTCATTTAACTACAAATACATAATAACTATACTCTAATTTTATGATTTGATTTATTATTTGTTGCAAATAAAGATTATGGATGTGTTCATGATGCGGGAGAAGAATTTCATGATATTCTTACTCATGAGCCAGAGGCTACTACTCAAAGTGAAGAACAATCAAATGTCGTTAAAATCGATGATAGTGACGAAGATGACGACAATAATAGTCATCGTACTAATATCGCTTAGTGATATGTTTTTATGTTTTATGTGAGTTATTTGTGAACATAGTTTGCTTTTGATTATGAATTAGTGATTGTGCTTATTTATTGGATGATTCGTGTTGTAATTTACTAATTATTTAAAAAAAAAGTGAAGGAAAAATAGTTAAAATTTGGAATAGTAATTTCCGGGCCCTGCGGGCTGGCCTTGGCCCTGGTGCTCTTGGGCCGGGCTTTGAAAAACAGGTATTTTTCTTACTCCGGGCCCTGGAGGGCCGGCCCTGATTGCCAGCTCTACTTGTGTCCCTTTTAATCTCCTTATGAAATATTTATATGTCGTCAAGTCTGAGATTTCATAGAATTTTCTGCTAGATTGTAATTCGTGCAACCATAAAGGAAATGAAAATTTGCTGCAATAGCATACTTTACTGTTTGAATGTGCAGTACAATACCATAAGTTAAATACTGGAGGATACAAAAATAATCAATATGCAAAGGTAAAGTCTAATTTTTTTTTTCCTGATATAGGCGCCTGACTAACCATGATGGCTCTTATTGGGTAAGATGGGAAAAAAAAAAACCGAGTTGTATAGTGTTTGGGTAAGCTTCTCAATCACTGGGCTTCTCCCAAAAAAGCTCCTTATTTTCAGAAGCTGAAATCCTGAGCGTTGGGCGAGCGTTCACACCCTCGTCTTTTCTGCCACTTTGTCATGTCCATCATATTTACGAAACTACCATTTCACCTGTTCAATAACCTCTTTTCCGACACTTTGTCATGTTCGTCGTATTTATGAAACTGCCATTATTAGTTGTTCCCACCATTTCTGGCACTTTATTAAAATATAATGGTTCCGTGTCTTCTGTCTTGTTCGTCATATTATTTTTTTAATTAAATTATTACATTTAGCTACTGTTTTTACATGATAAATTTTGTTAACTTGCCCATTCCTAACATAGAAATATGAACACGGACAAACGTAAAACAACTTGGGATGTAAGTTGCACATGTTTGATAAGAAACAATGGAAGGCATGGAACAATCTATTCTCAAAAGAGTCTAGTATAGCCTTTGACTATGCAAGGAATATATTTAATTAAAGACTTTAGTGTTTTTTATTTTTTTTCAATAATAATTTATTTTTTTATCAAATTTAAATTTAATTTTTTCTCTTCAATTATCACAATATATACAACTAATATATATATATATATGTGTGTGTGTGTGTGTGTGTGTAATATTCAATATGATTCATGTCATTTTCAGTCATTTTGCATCTCAACTGATTTTTCAAATAATAATCCAAACAAATTTCAGTTTAGAAAAAAGACATTTCTACTACCGTCAATCCAAACACAAAGCACATTTACAATCTGACTTTTATCCTATCTTAAGTTTGCAAAAGTCAGATTGAAAATAAGTCACTTCTACCACTGTTAATTCAAATGGCCTGATATTTACTATGCTTCACACAAATATAATAATAAATTGGTATCCATAAAGTACAATGCTAAGAAAATGAATATGTTATAAAAACTATTGTCACGCACATGTCCTTCAAAATGAAGTCCACATACTATGCTCATTATGTTCTCCTCCTTAAAATGCACCGTTTCGATAAAAGAGAGAAATCGTGACAGTTGGTTTTAATACAATCTAACTGTTTCATTTTTAGGGGAAAAAAAATCCCAAATGGTTCTTCAAATTCCCCAAAGGGAATCTCCAATTTTCAAATCATCCCTCAAATTTCTCGAACTCCGTCAACCTCCGTTGGCGACACCTCCTCACTGCACTAAGATGTGGTGGTGAAGGAATGCGAGCAAGCTGAGTAGCTGCTGCACCGTGAGTTTCTCTGTGACGTTTGGAGGTATTGTCGTGAAGTTTTTGTTGACATTGTAGCTTTTGGTGCTATTGATGTCGCTCACGACGTCTGGCAGCGGGAACCTAAGTACTCTTAACATGGGTTTGGCATTGAAACCCTCGACTTCTACATCATGTTTTGCATCTAAGATGTGCACAATCCTTCTTCGCTTGATTTCGACGAAGGTTGATGTGGTTCGAGAAATCTGGAAAGTGATCTGAAAATCTGGTCACTCCCTTTTGGGAATTTGAAGAACCATTTGGATTTTTTTTTAAAAAAAATGAACTGTTAGATTAAATTAAAACCGACAGTCACAATTTCTCTCTTTTATCGAAACGGTGCGTTTTAAGGAGGAGCACATAATGAGCAATAAAAGATGAGCATAGTATGTGGACTCCATGAGAAGATGGGGCAAAGTAGCAGACAAACATACAGAGGATGCGACGGAGAGAGAGCATTCTCTAAGCATGGGAAAAAAAGAGAAAAACTTTCCTTGCCCAAAGAAATAACAAAAGAGGCATTTTGAATTTCAAAAATCAATCTTTGAAAGGAATGGAGGGAAATAAAAGCAAACATACTATTTAATTAATATTGAATATTGATGGAAGGATATAAATTTGAAATTGTTATATTATGGGTATTTTGAAAGTTGTGATTTTAAAAGTTAAATAAATAATTAATAAATTAAAATATATCTTAGAAGTTGTGAGATTTAAAGTATTTCAAATTTGAAAGAGTAAAATAAAGAAGGTAAATCTCATTTAAATACCATCTAAATTTTCACAACCCTAAAAGGTTTGTTAACATTTGGAAAAGGACATAAAGGTGACAGTGAAAATTGAGATTTTAAAATATTGATAAATTTATCATTATGCTTTCAGTTTTTAAATAAATAAAAAATGTGACAGGGTTCAAAACCCACGATATTTGTCAAAATCATTACTCAATTGATCACAACTCAAAACTCTTGATTCATCCTTTTCACACCTATGGTCCATACTTATGGATTTAGTCAAAACCATTACTATTTTTAGTGAATCTCATTAGTCAATTCTCTTACACATATTGTCTATACTTACTGATTTTATCAAAACCATTACTATTTTAGTCAATCTCATTACTCAATTAGTTACAACTTAAAACTCTTTGTCAATCTTTTTACATATATTATCAGTACTTATGGATTTTGTCAAAACATTTAGGGATTTTATTAGAATCATTACTCTTTTAGCAAACTGGAAAAGCTCATTGGAAAATTCATAAGCTTGCCGGAAAACTCATGAGCTCGCTGGGAACAACAGAACTTCGTCGGAAATTGGTTTCTCAGCGTTGTGATGGTGAAAGTGAAGAGAAAGAACGAAGTTGAGTGGAGAAGAAGAAGATAACGGTGAAGAGAAGAAGCTCTACCTGGTTCTTGACCTCAAACCCTCAAACTTATAAGGAGCTTCGATGAAGAGAGTAAGGCTTTGATCGACGCATTAGTGAGAGGAGCTTCAGTGACCCAGGTGAAAAGGAAGGAGGGGCTTCAGTGCAAGTAAGAGGAAGAGAAAGTGTTGGTGCAAGCTGCGGAGAGGAAGATATGAAGATAAGGAGAGGAGAGAGAAAGAGAGCCACCACGGGAAGAGGAAGAGATGAAGAGAGGGAGATGAGCAAGAAAGAGGAGTGTGATTTTTATATTATGTGAGGGGCATTTTAGTAAAAACACTTAAATTTCAAAATCTCATATTCTCCCGAATCACCTCCTCTGTGTCTTTTTAATTTTTTAACATACCTTTCGGGTTTTGAAAATTGATATGGTATTTAAATGAGATTTTCCCAATAAAAAGCATTGAAAGCAGGAAATTTGTTAAAAAAAAAATTAAATAAAATCAGGTAACTAATTAATATTATTCATGTCTTAAATTAATAAACTTTATTTCTATGCGCATTAATTATAGATGTTTCATCTTCCTTTCTTCCTTAACAATATTTATCCCAATGTGACCTTTCACCTGATTTAAACGGTTTTGACAACTGATTCATCATTTGAGCAATAAAATCTGTTTGAATTAAGGTCGTTAATAAAATGCTGACTTATCAAATGTTTCAAGTTAGGATAATACTTAAACTATGGTAGAATACAAAACTAATTTAGGATTTTAGTATTTTAAAGCTATTAATTTTATAAAATATTTAAACTGTTGAAACTTTTAATCAATAATTATGGGAAGAAAATATGAGGGTAAATAAGAAGAGACATCCTCCCTCCCCAATATATATCCACATATCAAATAATTCTGTCTAATCACTCTCAAAAAATACGTCTATAGACATCTGTTATCATTTCCTACAGTTGGTACGAGCGATTTGGAAGGGAGAAAAAGGAAGGAAAATTTTTAGGACTTGGATTTAAAAAAAATGAAGAAGTGGAGTTATAAAATTTTAATAAAGATAAGGTATAAAATAAAAAAGTAAGAAAAATTAATTCAAATTTTATAGGGAGAATCCCATATAAAAACGGTTAAAATAGGAATATTCTGATTTAGGTTACTAAAATAAAAAAATTATTAATTAGGTTATGTGACACAATTAGGGATTTAGAATTTGGGCCAAATTACCTTTATATCCTTTAGTTATAAAAAAATGGATATAGAATAATATTGTTTACACGCTATTAAAAACCTGACAATAAGAAAGAAATTTAATGGAGGCTTGAATTTAATCTTCAATCCGTGTTCTAAGAGAAGGAAGCCGATCATCCTGTGCTTCCCCATAATTATGTTCTGCACCTTCATTGAGGCTAATCAACTTCATTGCACCACTCCACCATATGCTCCCTCTCTTCTTCCCCCTCTTTCAATCTCATCGATCCTCTTTTCTTCCCCAAAAAAACTAATCCCAGGATGGTCTTCTCCACAACTTCTGACAACTAGAAAAACCAATCCCAGAAAAACCAGTATGGATCTGGCATTATTTGACATGGTCCCCATAAAGATGCAAAAAACCCTCCAAAACCTCACTTCTGCATAATTGCATTCAACACAAAATTTTCAATGTGCATTTTCCCATGATGATATCCCATTGATATGCTACCCGAAAAGAAGAAGGAAAAAAAAAAAACAAGATCTATACTTCGCATGAGAAAATAATTCCCATCCCCATGAAGTGTTCAGACTAGAGATATAACACAACATATATTGAGAATAAACATAATTATATTGTTTCTCTTACACAAACTTCTGAACATGTAGTTCAAAACAGTAGATATAAAACTGGCTGAAAGTTTTCACCTCAACGAAATTTGTAAATTTGGGGTCACGGTCTATCACCAATTGATGAACCTGCAAAATGGTCATGTATAAACCTTTACAATAAGAACCGAGGAAAACCTAAAAGCAAAAGTCAGCCAAATAACAATTTTAATCTGTCAGGAAAACCGAAACATGATCCCACCTCGTATTCCACCTTGTGCTTCTCTGATTCCTCGAGAGGAACATAATATTTGGCTAGACGGGTCTTCCCCTGTCTGTTCTGCAAGAGTATGAATCAGATCTGATCATTTTTTTAATCGATCATTTTGGTTGAAACCTGACACTTACGACATCGACTTCCTTCTTTCCCTTTTCTCTTTTCTCTTTGGACGATAGATGAAGGGTATTATTGAAAATTTTTTAACATTTAAATATTCTAAATTGGGTCGTTGACCCAATTTAAGATTTGTTAAATTTACCAACTTAATCTATGATTTTTCTATTTCAACCGTCTTTATATAGGATTTTTTCAATTTTATAACCCCACTTCTCTAATTTTTTTAAAATCTATCTCATAAAAATTTTCCCTCTCTCCCTTTCCCTCCATGTCTCTCATGCCAAACAGACCCGGCAAGCTAATCTATTAAACGCCCTTAAATAATTGTGAGAGTTGGAACAGAGCAACCCAAGGTTGGCTGGCAATGAGAAAATATGATCCAATACCAAATATTATGGCGAGCCATCTCTTTTTGTAAATCAAACGTGGTTCCCACCCTCCAGTTTGGATGATGAAGCTGAATCGTCCAAAAAATAGAATGTATCCAAAGCTAGATCAGGTGTTCGGTGTCGCATCTTTGATTACTGATATTTATGCCAGCTTGGGGTAGGGACACAACTGCGTGTGAGTCTTACTTGTCTTAACTTCTAAGTGCTAATATAAACATGTTGATAATTGTTGATTATTCCTCGATCCTAATTAAAAGATATAGTTGATTTTGTTTGGAGAGATTAAAATAATTAAATAAGTTACTTAATCATTTTATATATTGTGTATCTTTAAATTATATATTAGTTTATTACCAAACTAATTACTTTGAAGATAAAAATAAAAATACTCTAAAGTAATTTAATTAGTTTCCTTAATTTTTCTAAAAAAAACTTAACTATATCTTTTAATTAGGACAAGAGGAGTATTAATTAATTAGCATCTGTCTAGGTTAGCACCTTAACGGTCATGATTTATGGAAATAGTAAGAGGTATCTCCGGTCCTAATTATAAGACATAGTTGACTTTATTTGAAGAGATTAAGGAAGCTAAATAAGTTACTTAATCATTTTATATGTTGTGTATCTTTAGATTACATATTAGTTTATTAGTCAAACTAATTATTTTGAAGAAAAAAATAAAAATGCTTTAGAGTAATTTAATTATTTTTCTTAATTTTTTCAAAAAAGTCAACTATATCTTATAATTATTCATTTTCTTGCTAACTTAAAGATGCACTTAATCAGCTGAACATGAGCATTCTCGCAATCTCGAACTGTATATCCAAATCCAAATCATTGACATAGCTATCACATTCTTCCACAGCTCCCCTCTTTATTTACTTGGATTTCCCTCTCTCTCTCTCTTGTTCCTCTTGTCGGAGCCACCTCTTCCTTCCCATTCTCTCGACTGCTTCCAACTCACTTGTCGTCCTTTCCCTCCAGATTCTCCGAAATTAGGTTTTCCTTCTTCCCTTTTGCCACTCTGCATTTCTCTCCTCTTTTACCACAAATCTATTCTCATATTCAGCTCTCTGCTTTAAATCAGACTATTCAGGCCTTACTTGGCTCTTGTCTGCCCCATTTCTTCTTATTTTTGATGGGCTCTTGCCATACTTGTTCAGCTAAACTTGGTGTTTTTTTTTACCTGATTCTAGGCTTCACTTTTCATATAATTCCCCCCTGGAAGTTTACAAGTTCGCGGCTTTGGAACAATAGTAATATGGGGAACTGCATGGCTCGGGTGAGAATGTCTGCATAATTTAATCAGAATCTGGACTGTTGTGCTCATTATCTGTTTAAGGCATAAGGACTCTCTTGCTCTCTTCACTTGCAAGAGAGTATCCCGATGAATCTCATCTTCTTACAGCATATATTGAAAAATAATCTCCGTCCCTGCAAAATCTTTTCACACTGAGATTGAGCTTTCATGTAGCTCCCAATGGATTTGTTTAACTATATTTAACATGAGTTTTCAATTACTGAGGTTCATGAGAATAGCATTATGAAGACCTTCTGTTTTGATAGTCTTTCATTGTGCCTCGTCCTTTTATGTCAATAGATCAACCTGCCTATGTACACTGCATTGTGAGTAACAAGTGTCAGGCGTATTAGAATAGAGAAGTAAAAGAGCAATAATGGAGAAATGGTTGTAACTTAATATAGCAACTAATAGAATCTAGGCGAGAGTAGGCTACGCGTTATTAGTATAGGCATGCCCAATTAAGGGAAGGGAGTTTCTAGTTGTAAGTAGTATTATTAGTGGAGTCAGGTTCCATTTTCTTCCTCTGCAGATGATGTTAGAAATGAAAAGAATGTAAAAACTAAATTGCTAAATTTTCCAATGCTATTCACTTTTCCGTGGTTGGCATTTAGTCCAATAATATTGTTATCTAAGTCATAATGTCCAGTTGGACATAACTCGTGGAGATAGGTAGATGCTTGGTGATTGTGAGAAAGGGATCTGAATGATGCAGGGTATTTTAACTGTAATGTGGATGTCTGTTCTTCTGTCAACCTAGTAGCTTCATGATTCCTGACCTTTTGTTTCCTTCTTGCTACTGGCTTCCAAAGGGAAAAAGGGGAAGAGAGTTTATGTGCCTGGTTGCACCTCAATGATTTCAACATTTTATGCAGCATGTATTAGTCTGCATCATTTATTGACAAATTATGAAGGAGAAGTTTCTTGTTTTTATTATTTGTAGCCCTCATCTAAGGATGACAATTCTGATCATCTCGTAGACTTCGCTGCTGGGAATGTACAACTTATTGCTTCCAAAGAATCTTGGGACCAGAAGATGGAAGAAGCAAGAAAGGATGGCAAAATTGTAAGATGTTGATCTTACATGGTTTGGGAGTACATTATTACTCATTAGTTAGCACCATTTTGTTTCCTTTTTGGCATAACCATTAAATTTTACCATGTTTTACCTTACATGTTATTTTGTAATACAAATAAATATGTTGTTTTTGACAGCGTAACCTTCCTAAACATATTGAGGTTTGAGGGTATATTTAATAGCCTTCACAACATTTGAGAAACTCTATAAAAATACATATTTATTAATATGCAATAATTTTTACCTTGATTACATGCTGATTAAAATATTCTACATACTCTAATTTTCAAAATCCAGTACTGTCTCATATTTTGACTATCATCAAGCTTGGTGTTTAACAACATCATATCTGATCAGCATGGGTCATAGTTCTTTCTTTTTTGGATAGGAAGGTTTTAGTTCTTTTTGGTTTCGCCTATCCTAACATTTCGTGTGTCCTATTCAGAATCATATATGGTAATCATTCCTAGTCATTTAATGTGACAAAATATTTAAAGGCATTTTACATGTTATTGGAAGGTAGCAATATAAGCCGGTATTTTCAAAATTGGTCTGGTAGATTCTTTTTTGGGTCTATAGGAAAGTTTACTAGGTCCAACATTCAGAACCGGAGGAGTACTGTTTTCTTTGGAAGATTAGTTTCGTAATGCCACATGCTTGATGTAGCTATTTTTGACATGCTTCCCCCAAAATATTTGGTGCCAATTTTAATTTCCTTGTCCGGAAGTTTCTCTACTCTTCATCTTTTGCTCACACCATAAGAGAGCATGCACACATAAATGCTAAGCCTTCATGTTTTTCTATTATGATGTTTAAATGATTGTTGATATTTCAGAATATTGTTTTTATACTTTTATTTTGCTCCCATTTATAATTTATTTTCTTTGGGTGTCTGAACTCAAACTGAAGTTGTACATTCAACAGGTGATTGCAAACTTCAGTGCATCATGGTGTGGCCCTTGTAAGATGATTGCACCTTATTTCAGTGAGTTATCGGAGAAATATCCATCAGTTATGTTCTTACTAATTGACGTCGATGAACTCACTGTAAGTAGTGAAGCACATATTTTTAACTAGTACTCTGTACTCCCTCCTTGAATGTGGATGTAGAAGGGTTTCAAATTCCTCCGACTTCAATTAGTGACACAGAATTCTTCGTTCAGAATATATATTAATCAATTCAATAACATACGTACTACACTCATGCATATGCCCCTTTACAGCAAAGCTCTTACAGGTTTGAAAATGTAAACAAAGCATAGGTCAACTATACATAAAGTTCAAACCTGGTAATAAGGATCGCAGTTATCATGAGTACTTATGAGTAGGCTTTTTTAATGATCTTTTAAGGCAGAGGGAATGTGCAATGATTTTGTATGTTTCAGGACTTTAGCACTTCCTGGGATATCAGAGCCACTCCAACTTTCTTCTTTCTCAGAGATGGGAAAGAGATTGACAAACTGGTAGGAGCCAACAAACCTGAGCTGCTGAAGAAAATTGTTGCCATTACTGATTCAATAGTTCAGTATCAATAAGGGCTTGTTTAAAATGGCAAGAAGCTATGGGTTTCTCCTTCATCAATTCTGTGTTCTGTTCTTATTTTGCATTCTGGATGGAAATATTGGGTTTCGCAATGATGCCATTCATTTAAATTGCCTAAGTGGTGTCACTATGTTCAAGCGAGTCTATCATGGAAATATACAAAAGTTGTGTTGTTTAAATGTTTCCAAGCATTTGTTTGATCTTTTCATAAAAGAAGGCAGATGATGAAATTGTGCACTTCGGACCATGCCGATCATTTACATTTACTCAGGTGAATAATGCATAGAAATAGAAAGAATAGGAGAATAAATGTAAACAAAGAATGAAATATATGTTTACACCAACCCGTGAATTTATAGATGTAAAAGATTAAAGATAAAAATATTATTTGATCATCACAATCCTGTCTTCTTTAGTATAATATAAAATATATTTATTACTTCAAATTACATCATCCCCAAGTCATTTTGGTGGGGTGTTTTTTTTTTTTTTGGAGGGGGATCCAAGAATTTTAGTAACTGTTTGAATTAACGGTAGTTTTTTTTTAAAAAAAAAAATTGTGATTTACGATCTTGAGAGTAAGTATATGAGATGAGTTTTTTTATTTGCGTGAGCATCTTTATGTAACACTAACTCAAACAAACCCTTGGTAGCTAATGGGTTGAAGAAATTTAAAAAGGCAAATTGACAAATATGCATATACTTCACGTGTCATAAAATGTGAAATTTAGTAAAATGTAACATTATTTATAAATGAAGAATAATGTAGTTTTATTTTCATATTTCATATAAGGCATATAACTTTAAAAATTTAAAGCTTTTCATATTTCATATATCATACAAGGCATATAAATATGGGAAAATTCTACTTAAATGTCATTTCAACTTTAAAACCCTCAAAAAATCTGTTAAAACATAAAAATGATAGAAATGTTAGAGATTAATTTGAGATTTTAAAGTTTGAGTGATTTTACCATAATGACCCTCAATAAATATAAAAAGTCACTTCTCGCCGGAGCTCCACCGGCCAGTCGGCACCCTCCGGCACCAATGATTGTATGTTTTTTTTTTTTTTTTTTTTTTTGTGGGGGGGGGTATTTTTTTAAAAAAAGTACTGAGGAGTTAAGTGTGAGGGTGGGATTTGAACCCACCCCCAAACACTAGACCACCAAACCCTTTTATAATATATATATATATATATATATATATATATATATATATATATAAATAAGAATATAGATGTATAATACAAATAAAGACGTAATGATGTTTAACTAAATAAGTAATAGAAATGACTAAATAAGTAGTGGTATTCAATAAGTGAGTAATGTTATTAACTAAAGGGGTAAACATATTGATTAAAGATGTAATGATATTCACTAAATAAGTAATGATATTGACTAAAAACAGAATAATATTCACTAAATGAGTAATGGAAAAGACTAAAGACGCAATAATATTAACTAAAAATGAGTAATGATATTTATTAAAGGCATAGTAATATTTATTAAATAAGTAATGTAAATAACTAAAAGTGTGATGACATTCATCATGAAACTAAATGAAAACATAGGGCAAAGACACTTGATAGATGATGTGAAATTGAGTAGTACAGGAAATTATAATAAATCTAAGTTAAAATCAAAACAAGTAGGTGCCAAAATCAGAAGATGAAAGCGCTGATAGGGAACGGTTTCTCTCCTTTTACCATTTCATCCGCTGCCTTTCCTCATCTAATCAAAACCTTCCACATGTACTTGAAGAGAAGAGAAGCGAACAAAAAGGGTTGAAAAAATATTTTAGGTATTGTCTGATACTAAAAAATATTGAAAAATTATTTTAGGATCTTGAAAAAATATTTCAGGGTATTGACTGGTATTGAAAAATTATTTTAAGATCTTGAAAAAAATATTTCAGGGTACTGACTAATACTGAAAAAATATTGGATAATATTGAAAAATTATTTTAGAATCTTGAAAAAATATATCAGGGTATTGATTGTTACTAAAAAATACTAGATATTACTGAAAAAATATTTTAAAGTATTGACTGGTAGTGAAAAAAGTGAATATTACTGAAAAAATATTGTTAGTACTAGTTAGTATCCTGAAATATTTTTTCAGTATTATCCAGTGTTTTTTCAGTATCCATCAGTGCCTTAAAATATTTTTCCAACCCTTTTTTCTTGCTTCTCTTCTTTGAAGTACAGATGGAAGGCTTTGATTGGAGGAGGGAAGGCACTGGATGAAATGGGAAAATGAGCCTTCCCGTGACAAGCAGGAAGAAGTACGCATGGCTTAATCAAGGAACAGATAGCAAAAGAACTAGGGACGATAGTTTCAAAGTGAAGCTTTAGAGACAGCAACTATTTCTTTATCACTCATCACTGGGGCCACGTAGGACAGGTGATGCATTAGCTTCACAATCACAAAAGACATTTCTCCATATGCTATGCTTACCTGAGAATTCAAATCCATCGCTTGCTTTCTTCTTCTACCTTCTTTTTAGTCCTCATCGACTCAAAACCAACCTCCCCACAAGCTCTTCTCATACAAGATATGGGTTCAAGCATTCACAGGTATGAATTATATATATACATGCACTCTTATGTGGTCCTCCTTTTTTCTCCTTAATGGAGGACAAATCTTGATTGTTGACAGAGACATCGCAACGAATCCTGCTTGTATGAACTCTTAGCAATAACGAGTCTATCTGTTCCTGAACTACTAAGCTTGTTTTTGTGGAATACAATCAATCCAGCGTAGGTTAGCAGTCACAAGTTTGCAACTTTACTCCTACCCTTCTCCTCTCTATTTAATTTTGCTTTGCAATGGAAGAGAAGGCAACTTAAAGCTGCTTTCTTCGCTTTAAAGCTTGAATATTAGAAACACGATCTCTCCTTGCACACTACTCTTGAGGACTAGTTCACCTTCTATAAAATGTGGATCAAAAGGGTATGGACACCCGGGCTTGTTGATCAGCTCGATGGATCCCCACAAGAGATTTGGATTATTACGCATTGTTTCTTTCATCCTCTTTTTGATTCTCACTAAGGATCTAAGTTGCTCTGCATTTGCTGACAGTGAACAAGAAATCATTGAGGATGAGTGTGAGGCAGTCCACAATCAGATAACTGATCCTATCTCAACTTATGTGTAAGCATCACGAAAAATAAACCCCTCCCCTTTTCTTTTTATTTATTGTATTTACAGTGAAGTTATATCTTTTTGCTTCTATTGTATAAACTTCAATGCAAAAGTAATGACATAAATTATTCTCGACTCTATTTTTAAATCGTGGAGAAGTATGTATATTGACTAATAAGTTGTTGATATCAGGAGTGAAATGGAGGAGGTGGAAGAAGAATGGGAGATGGTACAGAAGAAAGGGAACCAGTTTGTGGTGAATGATGAGCCATTTTATGTGAATGGGTTTAACACATACTGGCTGATGGTGTTTGCAGCAGATGAGTCCACCAGAGGAAAAGTGAGTGAAGTGTTCAAACAAGCAGCCTCAGTGGGCTTGACTGTTTGTAGGACTTGGGCCTTCAATGATGGCCAATGGAGAGCCCTTCAGAAATCCCCATCAGTTTATGATGAACAAGTCTTCAAGGTTCTGTTTCCTTGTTATCCCCTGCTATTATCACACATTTCCTGCTTACTTCTCTACTTCATCGGATGATTTTAATTATCATTTGACAGGCCTTGGACTTTGTGGTAAGCGAAGCAAGGAAATACAAAATAAGGCTCATATTATCACTCACTAATAACTGGGAAGCTTATGGTGGCAAAGCACAATATGTGAAATGGGGCAAAGCTGCTGGCCTTAATCTGACCTCTGATGATGATTTCTTCTCACATCCAATTCTTAGAACCTACTACAAGGCCCATGTTAAGGCAAGTTTCTTAGATGCACAACAGCTCACGACAATCTTTTCACACTATTTTGTCTGAGGCCTTCTTTTTCCCTTGGTTTCATTTTGTAGACGGTGTTGAATCGGGTTAATACATTCACAAACATCACTTACAAGAATGACCCCACAATTTTTGCTTGGGAACTCATGAATGAGCCCCGATGCACCTCAGATCCTACGGGCGATAAACTACAGGTTCTATCCCTCAAGTACTTGTTTACTTCATATTCAGTCTTGTTTTTGTATATCTTGGTATGTGTGGATCACTGACGTATTGAACCGCGCTGTGTCTATTTTAGGATTGGATACAAGACATGGCAGTGTATGTGAAGAGCATTGATCCAAAGCACCTTGTGGAGGTTGGATTAGAAGGATTTTATGGCCCTTCAACTCCGCATAGAGTTCAGTTCAATCCTAACACATATGCTCAACAAGTTGGAACAGATTTCATCAGAAACCACCAAGCTCTTGGTGTTGACTTCGCTTCTGTTCACATATATCCAGACTCTTGGTAACTACATTAAACTGTTATAATTTTTAATTGTAATCTTCCAAGTAAATGACCACTGAAAGTTCAATCACAATCTCTGATATTTGGGTTGAACTCTTATGCTATTCAGATTGTCAAGAATGAATCAATTCAATTCACTTTACAACAAATAATCTTGTTAAAATATCTAATATCACCCTAACATGCAGAGTCTTTAACACTTTACTATTCGTTCTTCTTTGCTGTCACCAATATGTTGCTGTATTTTTCTATACGGCGTCTCTAATGAAGAAATATTGACGTGGATGAAGGATTTCGCAAGCAATTTCTGATACGCATCTCCCATTTGTAACATCTTGGATGGAAGCCCACATAGAGGATGCTGAGAAGTATCTTGGAATGCCTGTGGTTTTTGCTGAGTTTGGAGTATCTGCAAAAGATCCTGGCTACAATTCAACATACAGAGACAACCTTATAAACAGAGTGTACAAGACAATCTTAAACTCCACAAGGAAAGGAGGGAGTGGAGCTGGAAGCCTGGTGTGGCAGGTGTTTCCTGATGGAACAGATTATATGGATGATGGCTATGCAATTGTGCTTTCAAAGTCTACTTCCACGTCGAGCATCATATCCCTTCAATCCACAAGGCTTGCCCTGTTCAACTCCAGGTGTTCTTGGAAATGCCACTGGGGTTGTAAGAAGAAGAAACAACTGGAAAAATTAATCTATTATGATGAACTCTGAAACAATATCCGCCATCTGGCTTTATACACGTACACATCTGTTTTATCATTCTACATGTATCAATGTGAATACCGTGTTGGTTTTTGTATGTTGTGACATTCTGGTTATGGAGCTCATTTTCATCTACCTTCCTTCTTCACTCTTTTACAGTAAAGTGGCATTGCAAGTGTGAAGTCACTCTAGAAAATGAACACTATTGTTCGAAATACAACACAAAACTAGATTCATTTATTCTCACAATAAAACTAGTCATGAAGACATCCCACAATTCAACTAGTCAATACATGTGGATAATTTGAGCAAAAAAAAAATACATGTGGATAAGATATATATATATATATATATTCATTTTCTTCAATTTTTTAAATCATGTAAATTTGACAGTGAAATTCAAATAACAAATTTATAAAATACTAGCAATCTTGTATTTATAACTATATAAGTTTTAACTAATAAATTTTCAATAAGAACCAAAGAATTACTGACTATTTGAATTAATTTAATAATTTAACCTGATTAACTTTGATAATTCTATATACCGAGGCTAGCCAATCAATCATTACATGTCATTTTTATAAGTTTTGAGGGAAGAAAGGGGAAAAAAGAAAGAAAGAATATAAAACGTGGAAAGTAAATCTCATGCCTTATCCCACTTCTTTAACCTTTGTATCACTTTTGTTGTCTTTGTAATTTACGGGTGCAATTATATATATATATATATATATATATATATATATATATATATATATATATATATATATATATATATATATATAAAATCCCCAGTATGAATTTTATTGGGAAAAAGAGAAAGTACTAATGCTTTGCAATTTTAGTACTAATACTCTGATGTAGATTATTTTCTTCAATAAAATCTTTAATAGGGGACTTTTCTCCAATTTTTTCTTAAATCTCAATCACCAAAATTTTTTCTTTTGGTAGTCAGTCGGGCACTTTTGATTTAAAAAAGAAGAATAAAGAAATAAAGGAATAAAGAAAGGAGTAGCCGTTAGCGCCTGTCTGGTTTTAAATTCAAAATCTGTTGCAACCCCTCCCATATGTAGAGAGCATATGTGCTCACAAAAGTGAAAACTCATAAAGGAAAAAAGGCTTAATAGAAGAAAAAGAAGAAGAGGTTGCGAGATGCTAACATCGCAAATGGTTCAGACTCCCGTGACCGGAGGTCCCAAGGTGCGACCCAGATCTGGTCGGACTCCGCTTCAGCCCAAGAACTCTCCCGCTGATCCCATCCTCGATCCCGTCACACCCCTCAAATCCAAGCAAAAACCGATGGAAATCTCTCTGATGAAATGGGATTCCAACAAGGAGAATCTTGATCCCATGAAGCTGGAGCCGATGGATGCGTCGCTTGCTGAGGAACTCAGTGCGATCAAGAAGAAGCTCGAAAGGCTGAAATCCGACAAAGAGAACACGGACAGGATGTTGGATGAGAGGGATTCAGTTTTAGATGGTTATCTGAAGGAGATGGAACTGAGATGGCAGTTTCAGAAGTGCCTTGAGATGGAGGTTGATCGGCTGTTCCGATTGAAGGAGCTCAAGTCTCGCTGTATGGTGCGTATACTACTAGTTCAGCTATTAAAATACGATTAGGTTTCAATTTGATTGATAGAGCTCTGACTTCTTTTCTTTTCTTTTAATTGAAACAGACAGTTTCTCCAATTAAATCTTTGAGAGAAAAGGAACAAGGAAAGACGATTAACGAGTCGCCTTCGGAGGTAAAGACTGAGGACATGGTAGAGTCAGGGGAGGAATCGGAGTTGCAAAGTCCAGGATCATCATCGTCCCGAGTTGATATGCAGAAAATCTGATCACGAATGAATTCAAGGTGAAAACAAGTTTGGGTTCAATACATAATATCTCGTTATGAATGAGTATACATTTTCCACTCCTATGTTTAGCAATGTACTGCCAGCAAGAGAAGGAAGAAGGAGGGGAATGAGAGTGATACATTATTTTTATATAAAGAATATGGCCTTCTCTATTAAGATATCAAAAAATTTATTCGCTCCGCCATATTATATATGCATCACGCACACATTATACTAGAACAAGATTCTCTCTCTAGGAATATTTCACTCCAGGTCTGTCCAGATTATGTGAAAATGTGATAAGATGGTGAATATGTAATATAAAGAGGCATACAAATAATCAAGATGAGAAGATGTTTTAGATCGGAGAGAGAAGCCAAGAGAAGAACTCTGTTCAGTTTTCCTGCACTCTTATGATGAAGCTAGCTATGTCAGTAAGTACTCTGTTTAGTTTCCTGTTAGGATATAAATTATACTGATAACTAATACTCTTTAAGTAAGGTTACTTTTGTTTAAAAAAAGGGAGAACTGGAGTGATACGAAGTCACTTATTGGACAAGTTCTTGCTCTGTAGACTCTAGTGATATTGGAACAGCAAAACGTGGAGGAATGAAATGGCAGGGTATCAGCAACAAACTCCAAAGTCCTCATATGAATGAAATGCGAAATTGAAATTACAAAGAACTCTTGAATCCTTGCGAAATTGATTCATTATGTGTCGTATAGGTTGTAGAAACTTCATTGTAGTTTCCATAAATGGTAATGTGATGGGGGCATAAAACAGCCATAGAAATAGAATGACGCCTCTACTCTGTACCCAAATGCTTAATAAAATGTTCCCTGCACTCCTCAGTCCTCACTTGATGTGGGGTTCATTCTCGAGTTGCAAGTTGGAACAAAGGTCATCACTCAGCTCTATTGGACCCATAATGGACCCTATTGGGCCTGGACCTACCTCTCGTTTGGTCCATCCAATCAAAATAACATTGGTAAATAGGCAGGGATGGGATTTATGTGGAAGAAAATAATTATCTTGAGTAGGGCGATATAAAGATAAAATATGTTGAAATGATAACATCAGCTATCATAGTGTGAAAACATATAAAATATTCATTATGAAATTCTTATATCTAATAAGATATCAGCCAATGGTTATTTTTAAAAAATTAAGAATATATTTTTTTTAAAAATTATTTGATTGAATACTGGTAATAGATGACCTGAGGGATGCTCGTCAACCAAATGATACGCTCGAGACTTTTGATTTGTGTGTGTGTGTGTGTGTGAAAAGTAGCTCAAGACTTTTGATTTTGTGTGTGTGTGAAAAGTAGCTCAAGACTTTTGATTGCTTCCATATAGCACCCTATGTAAGTATGTATGTCACCCACTCACTATCTAATAAATGTGCATAAAATTCAACTTCATCGTTGGTTTAGCAGTGTTTCTTGTTCCGAGCAAAAAAAAAAAAGCAGTGTTTCTTGTGGATGACAGTGATGCCCTGCATTAAACAAACATATTTGTATTCAAGTAGCGAAGTCTTCTGGCCCCTTCACATATATACTGTTAATGATGCAACAACTGTGCTACTCCTCCTGTTTTTAATGTAAGATATACAAATGGGTGGAGTTGATCTGAGTGATATAGTTTTCATATTTGTTTATCTTTTTTAAAATTTTCCCTATTCATACTCCTTCAACAATAATCAAAGAGAAAGGAGAATAAGGGAATTAAGAAAGATAACACAGGTTATGTTTAGAAAAAAGTGCATATCATATTAACTAACTTAACCATCTTCCTTAATCTAATTAAATTAGGTAAATATATTTTATATTAAAGACGGAAATGAGTATATACCTTCTAGTCCCTCCTTCACAGTTGGTATTAAGGAATAATAGTTGTGATCCTTATAGTTAATAGAAATATAGGCAACTGTCTAATATTGAAATCAAAGTCATACCAATTCCCATATGTGTAAGCGTTACGTTACAATGAATATAGGGGTTGTACGTACGTCGTTGTAGAGGTGGAAGCTGCAATTAATCAATCTATCCCTTAAATTACATCCCCGTTCATACAAGGGCTGATCTCTTCAAGTTTAAGTATAAATGGCGAATTCATTAATTAATTAATGTCTCAGAATCAGCTGCAGCAATTGTCATCAATTTCCCCGACACACCTCTTTTTCCGTCCAATTAATGCCACATCTTATTATTTTATTATAAGACATCAACTAACAAGTGTATTTGATCCTTTTTATAAGGTACTTGTTTGTTTTCAAAGTGCATTAAATATTTTTTCCATGTATATCCATAATTAATAAGGGTGGTGAGAGTAATAATTAATAAGATATTAGAGTTTAGTGCAATTAATAGAGATAATATTGAAAATTACTTAAATTTTAGGCTAAATTTAATGACTTTAACTGTTTTTATTAGTTTGTAAAAATTGTTAGTTGGCGCTTTATAATAAGGACAAGGAGTAAACGGCTCATCCTTCACTTTAGTTTTTACTGCATCACCCAATCCTTCCTACCTACCCCTTAGAACAATAAAGTAATTTCCAGTGTCGTGTAAATTTTTTTTTTTTTTGATAAAAAAGGGCAAGCCGAAGCTTGAAAGTGAGAAATAGGAGCTAGATTATAAGACTCTAGCCCCTGAAACAACAGCAAGAAGAAAACTATGAATGGCGGGATTCGATCCTTCAAAACCATATCTAAAAGCAACCTCTCGGGATAGTTGGAATCATGGCCATATCAAGCACCAATGGCAACACGTGGCCTTGCTTGGCCATATAATCAAGACAAAAGATGTTTTCTCTTGGAGTATGATGAAGCTCCACGTCCGTCTTGGAACAAAAGGTCTCGAGTCTCCCCGATAATGACTTTGAAGGATGATGATCAATGGCAATCTCTCATAAGGATATTGACGGCATCAAGAGAGTCGGAGTAAACGACGATACTACGTAATCCCATCGAAGGGCAATCGCAACCCTATCCCGATAAAGCATAAATTTAGAACGATATGAGAAAGAAGGCCAAGGGGTTTATAGAAGCCCATCAACCAATCCCCTTTTGAATTTCTTAGCACTCCCCCACATGTACGACTTTATGTTGTTGGAGCACCGATCCGTCCACATCGATGCGAACCTGTATTCTCGGGAGGGGGTGTCCAAGATTCTCGTCTATCTTGTCCAGTTGGAAAATCTTGTGCTTTAGCTTTTGATTCGCTCCATTCTCCATGAGTAGATAAATTTGCATAGGTGTAACATCTCCCTTGTTTCGTGGTCATTCCCGAAAAAGAAATTTACATCCGGTAGTCCAAAGAATCCAAAGCATCCCAGGCTAAAGGTTCTCGCCCATGAGAAATTCATAAATCTCCCTTTGCCGGGTTATGCTTGGTGTTCCGAAAGCCAAACCCGCAAAGCCGCGAGAAAAAGCGAGAGAAATAGTTAGGTTTTAAAATAAGTTTCCATAAACTTACGCGCGCTCACAATCTCGAATTATGTGAATCACATTTTCCTCACTATTGCATTGAAAAGGGCAACCATTATCGTTGGTGAGGCCCCTCCTTGCCCGAAGAGAGTTGGTAACAAGTCTCTCATGACCAACTTGCCACATAAAGTATTTAATTTTTTCAGGAACTTGCCATTTCCACACTTGGGCGCAGAAGTTATTATTAGCGCTTGCTTCAACGTTGTCGAAAAGAAATTGGTAGGCCGATTTTACGAGAGAAACCCCATCCTTAGCCGCTCTCCGGGTAAAACAATGGGAATTATTAGAGGGTGGATTCGATTGTAAAATGAAATTAGTAATATCCCGAGGTAAAACTCCAAACCATACGTGATAGTCCCACCGTCCATTAGACAGAAGATGATCCCTAACCGTCTCCTCTACGTTGATAGAGGACGGATCTTGAATAAAGGAGATGATGGGTTGATCAAGAGGAGCCAAAGGTCATCCAAAACTTGGTACTTGCCCCGTTATTGACCTTTTACCCACACCACCGAGAAAATTATCCCAAACTTCAACAATCGCTTTCCAAGCGAGAGGAAGACTTTTTCTTTCTCGGAGATATTAGGCGAAGCAAGTTGCCACAATTATATTTGGACCACAAACATTGAACCCGGAGGGCATCTTTTTTTGTTAAAAGGCTCCAAAGCAAAGTTTCATAATAAAAGCTTTATTCGACGGCGAAGATTTTTGAAACCAGACCCTTGTTTCTTTGCTTGTGTAATTTTATCCCAAGCAATAAGATGCATTTTTCTCACGTCATCATCCCGAGACCAAAGGAAATTCTGGAAATTCGCTCAATTTCTCTAATAGTACAAATTGGGAGTAGAGATGATTGCATGCGTGACTAGGAGAGAAGATAATACGACTTGATAAGAACGAACGTCCCGCTATAGTCAAAAATTTGCTTTTCCACGAGGACATCTTTTTCCCGGCTCTTAGCACAATAGGGTTATAGGTAGCATGAGAAACTCTTTTATGGATGATAGGAACACCCAAATATTTACCTAGGTCGTGAGCAATCTCAATCCCAAGGAGATGACTAAGCTCGAGAGCCCTATTGAAGTTAATATTTTTGGAGCGAACATTCGTGATTTGTCAAGGTTGATTTTGTGCCCCGAGACTTCGCAGAAGCTTTGAATGACTCTTCGGACTTCAATCATTTGATCACTAGAAGCTTCTGTGAAAAGAATGAGGTCGTCAGCAAAGAAAAGGTGGGAGATGTGTGGGCTACCTCGCTTGAAAAGAAAGGGTTTCCACCTACGCCCTTCACATTCGGCCTTAATTAAATGGCCCAGCGCTCCATGCAAAGAACAAATATATATGGGCTCGGGGGATCACCCGTCGACTCCTCTAGAAGGGTTAAAACTCGAAGTTTCATCCCCATTCCAAAGGATAGACATAGATGTAGTAGAGATACGGTGTGATGAGATCAATGAGGTTGTACTCCAAGTTAATACATTCTAGGGTATTTCGATAAACCCCCGTCTAATCGTCGAAAGCTTTCTCCACGTATCAATTTTGATTGCCACAAAACCTTTCTTCCTCCCGCTCATCCTCATGGAATGGATAATTTCTTGAGCGATAAGGATATTATCACGCCTAGATCTATTAGCAATAAAACTACACTGCTCTTGACTAATAAGATGGGGCATGATTCCCCTAAACCTATTAGCTAGGAGCTTAGTAATGATTTTGAAGCTCACAGTGTCGTGTAATTTGATTGTTAAAAAAATTCACCCTGAATTAGCAACTTCCAAGTGTGCTATAATATATTAAATGGGTAAAATCCCATTGAAAATGATATATACGTTGCTTTCTGAATTAATTATTTTGCTTGTTGCAAATTAAATATCCTTGTATTATCAATAATTTGCATGAGTTGTAAATAAATTGCAATGATTTTACAAAGAGAGGCCAAATAGTTAATGTATATATAGCCCTTAAACTTATAGTGTATACACACACATGATTTGGTCCTTTATTATAATACTTGCAAAACTGTTAACATCATCGATCCCTATACTTTTGCTTTATTTGAACATGATGTGGCCCGGCATAAAGAGTCCTGGGTTACGGCGTTGCTGAGATATGTAGTGGATGAAGTGCCCAATAATTGCCTACCTACGTACCATACCCTAAAGATGACAGATACTCCTAGCTACTTCCATGTGGCTTAGCCCACGTCATTCACTACAAATCACCTAACGTGTGGATGCCACGTCAACTCTGGTGTCCCGCCATGTCATCATGTCCTAACAAATTAAGGGACCCATTCAAGTTGAAACCCTAAAACAACCAGCTAACTTAATTGGTCATGTATATTTTTTAAATGTGTTTTGTGGCTTTCCTCCCATTCTCCAACCTGGAAGAGATCCTGAGCAAGCCAACTTCTTTTTGTATTCATGTAGGCCGGCCGGGATAGAGAATGTGAGGTTTTCTTTATATTGTATCAAAAAAAGAAATATGAATAATGCTTGTTTCTTTTTTAAAGATCTGTTTATTATATAATTAGTTTCAAAATTAAGATTCATTCAAGTTAATCAGAATAAGACTAAAAACCTGTTGAATTGGAGCAGCGTCCCACTTGAGAATAGGAATCTGTCGCCTGTCGGGCTCATCTGTCCTGTCCGTAATGTGAATACAACGCACACCTTTGGACTTTGGGTCCATCGTATTATCACGCTCCTCCCATGCACTGCATCTTCCCCCTACGCATCCTTATCCCCATCCCCACCCCGGGCCCACATCATTTCAATTCTTTCTTTTTTTTCCACACGTTTCCGGGAGTATTACAATTTCAATACACCCTCACTTGGTGCTGCTCTCACATCATAAATCATCCACTTGTATTTGTTAATTACTGGTGTATCATATTATAATGCACGATGCCTCCTACTCCAAGGTGGATGACGTTAGCTTGCCAACGTAAGCGCCATGACTTCACCTAGCCCTCGTCACGCACAAACCCAGCTGGCAAAACCCCATTCGTTCGTTCCCAACACGTAAAGCTGACGCGCGTGTCGGAGTGTTGGATTCAAAAGCATGTGGAAGTTTCATAGCCACCTTCCTTCGCCCCCCCGGGGAAGTAAGAAAATAATCCTCTAATAAAAACACACCTTCTCTTCAACTCCTCCCTGCCTTTCTGCTTTCTGTGTTTCACTCCCTCACACACACTCACAGAAATGGACAATCTTCCGTCGGATCGTAGAAAGGCAATCGAGGAACTGGAGAGGGGCCGTGAGTTTGCTGCCCGGCTCCGCCATCTCGTTCTCAACCCCAGCGGCGATGGAACGACGCCGTCTGCGCGAGATCTTGCGGAGGAGGTGCTCACCTCCTTTTCCAACACCCTTCTGCTCTTGAATCTCCCCTCTCACGATTCCCAGATGCAACAATATTCTTCTTGTGTTCTTCCCGCTAAATCTGACGACTCTGAAGATAGTTGCAAGAGCACTTCCGCCGTTAGGGAACGAAGAGGCTCTTATAAGAGAAGGTCCGTACGTACTCCATCAGATTTTCTGATCTCTTCTTCTTCTCATCTCAATTATCGATCTTCCTCTGCTTGCAGATTAGGAATATATATGATTAATTGCATAACTGTTGGTTTCATTCAGTTTTCGAAATGAATCGACTAGTTTGCTCACGAATACCGTTTTTGGCTTCCAGGAGAACATCACAATCATCGGAGATAGACTCTGAAGCTCCGATTGATGATGGTCATGCGTGGAGAAAGTATGGTCAAAAGAATATAATGAATGCTACATACCCAAGGTAATTCATTTCATTTACCAACATATGATTCCCAACATGGCTTTTCAATCCTATTTTTCGTGGTCACGCATCACTCACAAATCCATCTATAATTTGACTTGATGTATGATTGGCGGTCCTGTTTCAAACATTACATGATTTCGTTCCTCATGTCCTGTACAAGTGTCACAGTACATGCTTCCAATTTCAAACATCATGCTGTTTGGTGTTATATATATGTCAGATCACCTTGTCATAGATTTCTGAGTTCTGAACCAAGACTTGAACCATATTGATGCAGGAACTACTTCAGATGCACTCACAGGTATGACCAGAAGTGCCAAGCAACCAAACAGGTGCAGAGAATTCAAGAGAAGCCTGTGCTGTACAGGACAACTTACTATGGCCAACACACGTGCAACAGAAACTCGTTGAACAACGAGATCCTTTTGGATGCTAATTCTCCTACTCACCCTTCCCTATTTATCAGTTTTGACAATAACCTCCCAACCGATCAGGCCTTCTTCTCATCATCACCATCTCTTCCCATGACAGGAACACAGTGTAAGGAAGAGATTCCCTCATCTTCATCGGGGGATTACGTTGTCTCCCCTGAATCAGACCACAAGGATCCCATTTCTGATATGTTGTGCGGTGATTTTGTCTTTGGGCCCTTTGATTATTTCGATGGCTAAGTCTTCTTTTCGCTCTGTAAGGTTTGTTTTAATTCGTGAGGGGCTAGTTGTATTAGTAAGGCAACGGAGCCTGATGAGCTTGTTCAGACAGAGCTTTGGGCTTTGAACTGTAAATTACAATCTGTACTCGCTTTTGGTTTCTGATTGGGTTAGTGTAATAAGAATTGTTCAATATATGCTTCAGTTTTAGACTCTATCGAGTTTGAGTTTGTGGTGGAAAACACCTTAATCACAACAAAGCAGACTGCAGAGTAAATGAGATTGGTATAAGGTATTTAAGAAGCTCCAAGATTTTCAACAAGTTCTTTATATGTCTGAAAAGAATTATTAATAAGTAGCTTCATGGTGTTGATGCAAAGTTTATGAAAGAAGAAACTGAGTGTAGAATGGACGAAATAGCAGCGATTGGTGGGAGAGGGGTGAGGGCCTCGAGGTGATTCCATTTTGAAAAGACAAGCAAGTAGAATATAGAGATGTGAATAATGGATGAAGACAGATCATAGAAGGAAAAAGGAAAGCTTAAGTGTGAATATGAATGATACAGAGACGACGACGATGGTGGTTTCCATGAAGAGAAGTAGAAGTGGGTGGCGGCTCATGGATGTCTCTGGAAACAAACAAGTAATTTCCCACCCCAGCACAAGGACCTGCTTTGAAATTTCTCCTTACAGACATAACACCTTTATATGTCAATGTCATATCCTATTATATAAAACATTTTCCCCAAGTTTTAAAAGTCTTGTACCACATGATCGTTATCTAAATCTGCAAATTTAAAACTTTTGGTTCATTAAGTTTGGCTAAGTTATCATTTTGGCACATGTAATTTAATTTTTACGAATCAAATTTCTAAAGTTTTATAATCAAACAAATAGTTATAATGGTTTAAGGACATATATATGATTCTGAACAGACATGTTGTCTAAAAAAATTAACTCGATGGTGTCACCTCTATTTGGATTGCAGAAAAAATGATTGGTCCACTGACATCAAATAAGGATATAAAATTGCCTATAAAACTTAAGGACTTGATTGCTATAAATGAAGCGTTAGAGACCGAATTGATAACTGAAAGAAGCTTGAAAGGACTGAGTTTTATTTAGGGAAAATTTAAGGTCTAGACCCAAAAAAAGCCAAAAAAAATTTGATGTCAAAAAGGTTCTATTGACAACTCCTCTATAGAGGATTAATAACTCTATTTGTAAGTTTTAACAATTCCTTATGACATTTTTTACATCAGAATTTTTAAAAGATTTTTTTGACATTTTTTTACACTTTAAAAGGATTTTCCTTTTTATTATCCCAGACATTTTCAAAAAGAAGATTGAGATAGTTTTGGGTGCTTATGGAGAATTGATTCCGCGGGGGGGGGGGGGGGGGGGGATGGTCTTGTTTTATTTGCCGTTAGGTGTTAATAGAGAAAAGAATAAATTTAATGAATTGTGTGGTGTGGTGTGGAAATGGACAGGATATTTTACGACTCCCCAATGACTAATGGGCACGCTTCTAGAAATAACAAAAAATTATGGTCAAAACTCAAAATACTACTAGAAGCACTTCTATTACTACCTCTGCTCTTAAAGTTGATTTTTTTTCTTAAGAAATTAAAAAGGTTAAATAAGTTATGATTAAATTATATAGGGTCAAGGTGTAGATTTGCCAACGAACTATTACCCGAGGAGCGTCTAACACAAAAAATAATTGAAGGGCCAAAATTAATGCGTAATGAACTATTAAAAAGTGAAAAAAAAAATGAAGCGGATTCGCCAAATAACTATTACCCCATCATTTGTCTTGGTGTCTCCGTCTTCCATTAATCGTGTCGTGATGTTAGCTGCAACGTCAGCGTCTCCAAAGTTTCCATTTATTCTTTGGGTGTTCTCCTCTTCTTGAACTCATCGAAAGATCCCACGATTTCGGCCGTACACGGCCTTTGCGACCTGGTTTGCGTCTCCGATCACAAGCAAAGAACCCGCCGCCACAACTCTTGCTCTTCGCATAGGCCCCATCTCTTTTGGTGTTTCTTATCCAACAAGAAGAGCTTAACCGCTTCTTTTCTCCAACGCGTTTCCGCCACCGCCCCTACGTCACGCCTCATATTTTAACGTAATAGTGATAATTGTTTTTTTTAATAGTTCTTTGGTATTTATTTTGTTTCACTTTTTAATAGTTCTTTGGTTTTTTTTCCCCATTTTTTAATAGTTCGTTGGCCAATTTGATCCCTTTAATTGTTTTTTGTGCCAGACGCTCCTCAGATAATAGTTCGTTGGCAAATCTGCACCTTAACCCAATTATATATTAGTTTGTAAGTTAAACAAATTAGTTTTTTTTTTAAATAATAAATATAAATACATTAAAGTAATTTAATTAGTTTTCTCAATCTCTAAAAAAAAACAACTAGTTTAGGACCGAAGGTAGTACTAGACATTAAAAAGGAAAGGAAAACTTGATTGTATGATGTTGAAGCTTGAACTGACTTTCTGTTGAACTACACGCATACAAATAATTAGGTGAAATCTGAAAGGGCATATTTTATGGAAGGCCGTTTGGTGAGAATGAAAAAAAGATGAGAAGAGTGGGATATTTAGTAAAAGATTGGCCTCATTTGGTATGAATTATTTTTCTTGGATGGCTGGTTGTCAATAATTTGTATACTTGATGACCTTTATCTCCTAAAATGAGATCAAAAGGGGATTTGAGCACCAGTCCTTAGTTTTTTAGGACACTAATGCGATCCTTTGACAGATATTCTGTTGCCTGGGAATATACTCAAAACTCAGGTGGCATGAAAAGGTCTTGAATTTCTTAATCTCCAAAAACAAAAGACTGCATCTATATATGCTCAACATCTTTACAAGGCTTTTCGAATCTGATTCGAGTATCAGTTTTGTGAAGCCCAAGTCCGCAGGCGAGATGGAGACTTTTGAGAGCTCCCCGGCCACTCTTGTCTCCACCGCTATCCAATTTCCTTCATGGTCTCTTATATGCATAGGTGGTTGCATTTGGAAGGTGTTGCTCAAAACAGTCATCCTACGCTTGCTGTTGATAATGACAGCTTCGCTTTGCCACAGGCATCATTGAATATGGCTTCATTCCGAGTGCCCGATTGTTAATAGTGATCCACATCAACATTATAATCTTCATTTGATGTGGAATGGCAGAGTGAGATGGATCCAACTTACAAGTTGGAGCAGTGTGGGTGGATATGTAAGATGGGCTTCAACTTGAGGGGATTACCATGCTGGGCCAGCCCACTCCACAACTCCCATACGCTCGATTCGTGTGATTACAATATTGTTTTTTGTTTTGTTTTTCGTGGTGATGCATGCATGCACATCTCTATCTATGAAACTATATATGCCACAATTTGCATGTGATATTATTTTATTGAGGACGAAGCCCGATACAAACAGCAAGGGTGAAACTGGTGAAGGTAGAGTGTTTCAAAGGTGAAGGTGGGGACACCCTCAAGATTTACTTTTGTCTTTCGGGATTGTCACAAAAACATGTACGTTATGCCAATGTGAGTTGGCATAGATGGTAAGGGATCCAGGATTAGGCCCTTAGATCGTGGGTTCGATCCCTCTAATCGTTGGGGCTCGCTTTGGTAAGCGATCTCGTAAGTCCGATAAGTCTTCATAGGCGGCCGTCTTGCACGCTTAGTGGGGGCGATGTCGAACCCCTCCAAAACTTTTATTTATCAAAAAAAAAAAAAAACAACATGTACGTTGTTATTCAAACTAGTTTTACATGGATCATGGAGATGGCGAGCAAAAAAAAAGATCATGGAGATGCCTACTAAATAAATAAATATTTTATCCAATCTTAAATATAAGTTATAGTTGATCTTTTTTTAGGTAAATTAAGAAAGCTAAATAAGTTACTTAGTTATATCATAGATTGTGTATCCTTAAATTATATATTAACTTATAAGTTATGAAAAATAACTTAAAGGAAAAATGATAAATTTAAGATAATTAATTAATTTTCTTAATCTCTATAAAAAAATATTTATTTTTTTATTTTCAGAATTTAAGAAAATAATATATATAAGTGAATAAAAAAGGAAGAGCATCACATCAAATGAAATGATGGTTGCTACGGCCGTCAGCAAAGGAGAGTGAAAATCAATCATAAAAAAATTGGGGCCCAAAGGGAATCGAATCACGGTGCCTGTCTACTTCGGTTCCTCCCCCACGTGTTTCACCTTCGTTGATTTTTTCATTTGAGGTGTGTGTGGCCCCTCCCTCCAATTTGATCAATAAACTACTCCTTCCTCCGATATTTATTATATGAACTATTTACCAGAATTTAGAGAGATTAAGGAGAGAAGTTAAATTAGTTAATTATAATTATTTTTAAAAAATACCCCTACTAAAAATGGAAAATTACATCAATGCATATATAGTTCTTATACTCTATGCGGATGAGAGATTGAGCTGTTAAGGGTTGCTTTCTCGGGCAGCCTACGAACCGGTGAGCATTTTGGACATTAGGAGCAAACCTCGCATCAATTAATGTTTTATTAGGTTCATTTAGGGAAAAAATTAATCCCTTCAGATAGTTACTAAAAATATTTTTAAAGAAATATTAAAATTATTTTATTTAAAAATAAAAAATAGAATAGAATTTCTTACTTAATAGAATATAAACGTGTTGTTAAATTAGTTATTGTGAAGAAACTATTAGTAGAGATATATGAGAAATATGACAAAAATTGTTCAAAATTATGTTATAAAAAAACAGTATAATTGAAGTGTATATGACATTAATGAGTTGCTAACATTATTTACTTTATAGAATATATAGGTGTATTATTAAATTATTATTGTCTTTAATTATTATTGAGAAAATATCAATAAAGGTATTTTAAGAAAAGATTGACAAAAGTTAAAACTTGGTCTTATAATTAGGACCAAAACCAACTCTAAAATGTGTTCCTATAATTAGGATCGGAGAGAATATTTCTTACAAAAATAACCCAAAAATACCCATAAAATAATACTAGTATATGTGAATATTGGTCCTAAGAAGGCCTTATTCCCATTATATCCTCAAATTATTATGGGAAAATTCTAAAAAAGGAACTTTATAAATATTGAAAGGTAGTAAAGTGTTCTCAATATTCATAATACTAAAAGGGTATGACATCCTGATTTATCCATGAAAATGATAAAAATGTCATTCACTTATAAACTATTTTGCTTCTCTTTCTCTTATTTGATGATTTGGCTCTCCCTTTTCTTATCTGCCATTCATTCCACCAATCTTCTTCAACCTCAAGTGACGGCTACAATGAAGCGTCTTCTTCAACCTCTATTGCCTCGTCCTCCTCATATTCTCAAATATGGTGAAGATATCGACAGTGATTTTAACTATCGTGTTGCATCTGAAAGTGGAGTGGGTTGGATGATTTGACTTTGTCGTTCAAGAGCATGATCCCGGATTTGAAACCCAAGCAAAGGATGCCACTGAAGAACCTTGTTTGGTCGTTGTTGCCGATGTGTCTTCGAGCTTCCCCACTTTGTCGTCGTCGCTGCTCAAAGAGACTTTTGATATTGAAACCACTTTCTATCTGGAAGCAAGAATAAGTATTTGGGTAACCTCTAAACCACGGTTTTAGAAGCTATTTTTTACAAATTGAGACAAAACTCCTCTCATATGTTTACTTCGTAAGTCGTAGAAACTATTATCTAAAAACTAATTCAAACATACATGACTTGGAATATTGAGGCCAATGACATGGCAAATGCCATGGGAACATCGGGGGGGGGGGATGTGTGTGTGTTTGGGCATTTATGTCATTTACTTTTAATTTTGAAAAAGATAAATCAGATATTAATACCTTTATGTGATGATGAATATTTAAAGCATAATCTTGTCCTTTACTATTTTTAAAGTTCTTTTTGTGTCTTTTTCCTAATTATTATTTCTCATATAATATTATCTCTAATATGATTAAAATCGTTATTTCATAGAGTGAAGTAATCCATGGACAATGGTGTTGAGATCACCCCAACTCAATAATTCTTTCATCACTGGGGTGGATAGAGTTCCCACCGGCAACACCAGAAGAAAGTTTTTTCTTTTTTAATATGCTCCCTTTGATTGTAATAAACTTTTTCACATATTTAACACTAAATTTTTTTCTTATATTTAAGACCGGTAATACAAGGTAGTATTTATCGAAATTTAATTTAAATAAAATTATAAAAATTGCAGTGGGGATAACATATTTCGAGAGATGATTAAGAATTCATATCTTTTAGAGAGATTTACGTGTCATTTGCATGGTAAAATACCTTCACTTGGAAATTACCACTTCTTTGAAATGGACTGTGGATCCGTTTTAAAAAAAAAAGGGACTGTAGTGTGGATTTTCTTGCGCATGACATGGACACATGGCTGCTGCAGAGAAGCAAATACCGATTGAACTGTATCTAATCCTCCGACGATGGCGTTTACAGTTTAACGTGTCGAATAAGCTCCCTCGCCAATTTTTCTTGACTCCCTTTTATTAGTCTTTGATAATCTTCTCCGCTCTGGCTTGAAATGTCAATCCTTCACCGAGCAGAAAAGCCATTTCCTCCTACATTTCTGATCAAAAGTGTCGCTTAAGCACTTTAATTGTCCAAATATCTACCGCGATTTGATTTAGTTCCTTTTTCTCCCTTTTCTTCGCTGCAAAAATAATACCAGGGGCTTAATATCTATTTGATCCTGCGGAAAATATTTGTGGGAGAAGAGTGCAACAAAAGGCTAAATGAGGGAGAAGCTGAGCTTTTTGTTGGGTGTTTGGATTTTTTTGTGTGGGTTTTGTGCGGCTAAGTTTGTGGTGGAGAAGAATAATTTGAAAGTCACTTCTCCGAAATCATTGAAGGGCGTGTATGAGTGTGCGCTTGGGAACTTTGGAGTCCCCAAGTATGGAGGTTCCATGATAGGCTCTGTGGTATACCCCAACACGAATCAGAGGGGATGCAAGAGCTTTGATGATGATACTTTGTTTAAGTCAAAGCCTGGAAGCTTTCCTGTCATTCTTCTTGTGGATCGGGGAGGTGAGCTCTTTATTTCATACCTATATGGCTGTTATACTAATCCTTCAAGTGCGATTTTCGTATCATCTGCTTTCATTTGTGGTTGTCTAAGCGCATGGCTTTTGGGTGGTGATTTTGTACCGAATTTGTGTGTTAAGCTCCTCTCTGTCTTTTGCTGGTGATGAATTTGAGATCTGTTCTCCGTTGAATTGTTTTCTATTCTGCCGATGGACATAGAAAGTTAGGGTAAGTTGTTCAGTCAGTTGAATCGCTATCTTAAAGGGAAGTTGAGATTTTTTTTCCTGTCTGGAAACCAAAATCTCTGTAGCTTTTAACTATATGATGGACATGTTTGCTGGAGTTTGCTGCAAGTTATTACTAAAATGTAAATTTGATGTCTAAGATTCAGAGTTTTCGTTTTCGAGTTCCTGAACTGCTTTGTTTTCTTTGAAGATCAGATTGCCACTGTTCAACTATAGTAGAGCCATAATCTTTTTTTTTTTAAAAAAGAAAAACATATTAAAGAGTCTGGCACCTAATTTATCATTATGCTGTTTGTGACTACACAAATTTTATTCAATAATTAGAAGTTCCTCTGTTGAATGCCGCCTCTATGATTATATTAACACGAAGGCTGATTAACATATCCAAGAAGAAAAACTCAACAGTGCTCCCCTCCCATTCTTGTAGATTGCTACTTCACTTTGAAGGCCTGGAATGCACAGAATGGTGGAGCGGCAGCTATTCTTGTTGCAGATGACAGACTAGAACCATTGATCACCATGGACACTCCTGAAGAGGGGTCTGTGGCAAATGATGAATATGTGCAGAAGATTAATATTCCTTCTGCCCTTATCAGCAAATCCTTGGGGGATAGCATCAAGAAGGCTCTGTCAAGTGGAGAGATGGTTACCATAAATCTTGATTGGAGTGAGACACTTCCACATCCTGATGAGAGAGTTGAGTATGAGTACTGGACGAATAGCAATGATGAGTGTGGACCAAAGTGTGACAGTCAAATTAATTTTGCCAAGAACTTTAAAGGGGTAGCTCAATTACTTGAACAGAAAGGTTTCACTCAGTTTACCCCCCACTACATAACTTGGTATTGCCCTGAGGCATTTATCTTGAGCAAACAATGCAAGTCTCAGTGCATAAACCATGGGAGATATTGTGCTCCAGATCCTGAGCAAGATTTCAGTAGAGGATATGATGGTAAAGATGTTGTTGTTCAAAACCTACGCCAAGCATGCATCTTTAAAGTGGCAAATGAAAGCGGAAAACCTTGGAAATGGTGGGACTATGTGACAGACTTTGCAATCCGCTGTCCAATGAAAGAGAATAAGTACACCGAAGAATGCTCTGATCAAGTTATCAAATCTCTTGGTATGTTGAACGCTTATCTTTTGCATTAACTTTCCAATAGGCTTACTCTATTTTTTTTGTTTTGGAGGATGTTATTTTTTTGTCTGCCTAAAATGTGTTAATATCAGCTGAAAAGCATGAATGTTATAACTTTCATATGTAAATTGTTCAGTTTTCTTGTTGTTGATATGTTATCTCTGGGCTTCAATCCTAGTTCAAATGCTCAAGCTTTGATGTAAGGGAAGAAAAGCTCAAATTTGTATCGTACTGATAGAAATATCTGTTATCATTCTCAGATCCAGCTCAATAATGTTGTAGCTTGCTATAATTCTTCTTCTTGCATGATATCAATTTATGTGCCCTTTGTTATCCTTATAATGTTTTGGCGAAATGGTTTATTACTCAATTGAATCATTCAAAGCTGTAATACCTCAGCTCACTTTCTTTAACCTACTTTGCAGGGGTAGATCTGAAAAAGATTAAAGATTGTGTTGGAGATCCTAATGCAGATGTTGAAAACCCTGTTCTCAAGGCTGAACAGGAAGCACAGGTTGGCAATTTTTAAACGCAAACTTTTCTCTGCTTCTCTTGTTGGCTTATTCTCATAACAGGGACATTCTACTTCTTCTGTTAACACTTGCATTTTCTTCCGCCTCTGTTTTCAGATTGGCAAAGGCTCTCGGGGTGATGTTACTATATTGCCTACTCTTGTTATAAACAACAGACAGTATAGAGGTTTGAGCCAGCTTTCCACACACGCATGTTTAAGGCTTTTTCACTCCATTCTATTATATATATTTATTTATTTTGGCTGTTAACTGCTTTTAGGCAAGTTGGAAAAAGGAGCAGTTCTCAAAGCAATCTGTGCAGGTTTCCAAGAGACCACCGAGCCAGCTATTTGCTTGACTCCAGGTCCTCTTCATTTCTTTCAGTTTTTAACTTTCCTCCCCAAGCATAGCCTCTCCTACAAAACATATGAAGAGATGAGATAATGAATCATTTTATCTCTGCTGTCGTGGTTGTTGAACTTTTATTGTCTGATTGCTTCAAAAATCTCAATTATTGGTTTCCATTAACAAGCAGCCCCTGGCTTAGATTGTAACGGATGATGATGTGAATTGCGTGATTGTACTTCTATGGGTGAACTCTTAGCGTTGGAAACTTTTTATTTTGGTCCTTCTAAGAAATTTAAACTAAAAGGGAACTTTGCTGACATCCCTAACCAACGCCTTCCTTGATCTTTAGGAGAAAGATAGAAAATCCCAATAGAAAAAAACCCATAGGAATGAAGAAAGAACGAGGAATTAATCAATGTGTATTTAGAATGTAAAATAAAAGGTAAAATGAAAAGATTATGCTGGTTTGCAATTTTAAGATCTTGTGGACAATAATTGTCTAAATGTCATAAAATTTATGGGCTATTTTATAAAATCTGCATTGTGATCTTTTGGTGGAGATTTTTTTGGTTGCATTGTTGGTGGAGATTTTGTATGTGAAATGACTGACTAAAATTGAAATTTACATGAGCTAATGATCTTGTTGACTACTGTTTACAGATATGGAAACAAATGAGTGTTTGGAAAACAATGGTGGTTGCTGGCAGGACAAATCTAATAATATCACTGCATGCAGGGTATTTGGCTAACCCGACATTCTCAGGATCATTTTCCAGAGAGAGATTCTTATTACTGTTTATTTTGTACTGGGTTTGAGTCTTTTAAATTTAACCATCTTCCATTCTTTTTAACAGGATACTTTCCGAGGAAGAGTGTGTGAATGCCCTATGGTTCAAAATGTCAAATTTGTTGGTGATGGATACACACACTGTGAAGGTAACTTGTTTTAAGTTTGAACTTAGATGGCTTGCTTTGTTCTTCATGCAAAATATGAAGTAAAAAGGAGACAGATGCATATATCCTGAATTTTTCCTATTAATAATCATGTGCTGATTATTGAAATGATACATTAGCCCTTGATTGAATGTTGGTAATATTGTGATTATTATAGATGATGCAATATGACGGTTCAAATTAAGCCTTCACTATGCCAAGAATACAACAAAGGCTGAAAATTAAAGCCTCATTCATAATTTCCCACCTACTTTCTTTGTGTCTATTTCACAAACCAGTTGAATTTTTTAACAGCCTCAGGAACCTTGCGCTGTGAACTCAACAATGGAGGTTGTTGGAAGGAAACCCGAGGTGGTAGAATGTACTCTGCCTGTGTTGTAAGTAGTTCTATGCTTCTGGGATCTTGTGCGTGCTCGTACTTTTGATGTTTTCTTCTGTTTGAAAGAATGTTGGGGCGTGGGGAGTGAGAATGATGTTAGATATTATTTGTCCCCTATTTTCTTGTTTATTACTTGACTATGCAGGATGACCATACCAAAGGTTGCAAATGTCCACCTGGATTCAAGGGTGACGGAGTTCACACCTGTGAAGGTAATTACTGTTGTAAATTCAGCTTAACTATTTAGTATCCTGGCAAACACATAAGCGTGAATTATCTTGCTTGGTGGATTATTGCAGAATGGTTGAATGCGCATCCTTGTGTAGTATGAGTAGTTTCATGATGCTATTAGCTAATCTCTGATATAAACTGTCTATGTTTCTTGTACTGACTATTTTCCAGATGTGGATGAGTGTGAAGAGAAGTTGGCCTGCCAGTGCCCAGAGTGCAAATGCAAAAATACCTGGGGGAGTTATGAATGTAGCTGCAGTGGCAACTTGGTCCATATGCAAGAAAGTGACACGTGTATTGGTGAGACTTTTTTGAGTTTAACAATCTCAATCTCACTAGTTTCATAACGGTGCTTTTTTGAATGGTTTAGCACTTTAGCTTTTCAGTACAGTCATCTAATAGACAACAGTATGATGGAAAATGCAACTTTGCATGGTGAATTGATAACACCCTGATATATTCATTCTGTAAGATCAGTGTCAAGTTTTCCCTGGGAAAGAGGCTTACCTTGTTTTAGCCTAAATTTTAAACTCTAGTATAAGATTGTCCAGTTTATTTTATTTATTTCCCCAAACTTACAGGATGGTGTCTTGGTTGTGTTATAGATACTCTGTGTATAGCTATTGAGATTTTTGTTTGTATAATCTATACATATGATATACTTTTATTGTTTTCAGCGTTCCTAATCTTGTATCTGACAATGTGACTTTTTTTTTTTTTTTTTTTTTTTTTTTTTTTTTTTTTTTTTTTTTTTTTAATATTCTTTCCATATCTTATAAAAACAGCTAAATATACCTCTACATTGACCACCGGGGGTTTTATTTGGATGATGATTTTCATCTTGGCTGCTGTTAGTGTTGGGGGATATGCGTTTTACAAGTACAAAGTCCAGGTATGATTCTTTCAGACTTGATTGTTTTGTACTATAAAAGCAGGCTTTTGTTCTGAAAACACAAAGTGCAATTATTCATGTGTTGGCTATCAAGTTTATTATGAACATGACACGGAAAAACTTTTTGTAACACAACATCACATGGTTGCTTCTATCAGAAGAGATTCTCTCTAATCTAGATGTTATTATTTTTAATTCAGGAACTTAATAGCGAATAAGTGGGTAAATTTACATAAGCTGTGTCCTTAAATTAATAAACCCACTAGGCAATCATATAAATGCTAGCCGACAGATATTTTGTTATAGAAGAATGAGCTCTTTTGAGAGGGAGAAGCATTTCAGACTCAGATAGTTGATAACTTGAGCACAAGTTGTCTTTTTGTTTGTAATGTTTTCCATCTTCTTTTTGAAGTCTTGTATGAATATATTATATATCTTCTTTAGGCATTGACATGTTAATTAAAATTTTCTGCAGAGCTATATGGATTCTGAGATAAGGGCAATTATGGCCCAATATATGCCCTTGGATAATGAAGCAGAGGTCCCTAATAATCCACTTCATCATGACATCTAGATGATGAGAGCTGGGTATCAAGTATGAATGCTGGGAAATCATCTAAGGGTGTTTAGTTTAATACTAGTAGGTTATCAGGCTTTACAACTTGAGACTTCTGTTATTATCCTTGTAAATTTGAATCTACGTCTTGTCCTTACAGTCTTGAAGCTCCAAGCGTAAAATAGATGAAGGCCGGCCCAAGCCGTTGCTATTATTAATAATATCCTTGTATATGTTTTTAACAAGCCAATTTTTTATCAGATACAAGTTAGTTTTGAGTCGACGTAGTGAATTATAAGACATGATGGCGTGAGAGCTTTTTTAAAGAATCATTTAGCAGTAAAATTAAATGCATTCAACATGAAAGAGGACAACAATCTTAACATTTACAAACCTGTATGCAGAGTAATAACCCCATCCCAAATTCAAATTTGAAGCCTACTTTTGGTGAAAAGTAGAGGATTGAAGTAGTGATTATTTACCAAAACTCTAATTTGTTTCAGCTACAAAAAGCTAACATCAGGTATCCAAAACATTCGTCTAAGAATTAAATAATGGATTCACAGGCATAGGATTTAACAAAAAGTGAATCCATATCCATTTGGCTTATGTTTCAAAGGTAAAACGAAAACGGAGTCAAGCGATTAGGCAAAGTTTGATAAAGTCAGATGAAAGAAGGGATTACCATCAAAGGCAAACAGATATGGTGGGGGCGATGTAATCTCAAATTCAAATGAGGAAATAAAACTAAAACTAGGAATTTTGGTGCTTTCTCTATATAAGTATAAAGATATTCTGTCCAAAGGGCGTTAACAACAAAATTTCAAGAAAATTATGAGGTTAGTAATCAAAGTTTCTTATAAGAAACAAACTATGTAAAAATTTATAATCCCATCAGTCATGCAATGCCAATGTATGAAAACAATTGTCCGTTTAAATTTTTATTTTTAATGTAATAATTAATATGAAATACCTAAATTTTCTTTTTTTCTTTTGTTTATTTACATACCCCTTTTTTTTTTCAAGAATCATAGGACTCAAATTATCAATATATCGACTTTTTCCTTTTAGCAGCATCAAAATTTTTAGTATAGGCTAAAGGAAATCCTTACTGAATGTAATTTGTAGATAATTTATGGATAATCAACTAGATTGTTCCCTTTTTTCCGGCAATCAACTAGATTGTTCTTGTATTTGGTGTAACTAAAAAAATAATTTTTTTGTTTCAGTAACATTTTCTTAAGTATGTTATTAATTATTTTTTGTTTATGTCCTTGGGAAGCAATTGTTAAAGACAAACTCAAACCTAGAATTGTCAAACTTGAGTTTACACTTGATAGAGAGTCAGTCAAGTTATTTGAACTTAGCTTGACTCGAGTTAGAGCTTGGCCTAGAGTTTTTCAAAGCATTTTATCTTTAAATCAAACTCGAGCCAATTATGGTTAATTCGAGTTTATGTAAGGCCGAAAGTTTTCACAATATTTTAAACTTGAAGTGACTCGAGCTTGATCTTGAAAACACCAGTTAGAGTTTGAGGACTTAAACTTATTTTTAGATTAAAGAAGTCCTAAACTCGAGTTAATCACTTAATGACTCGAGTTTCCGCGATCTCAAAATGGTTTCAAAATGTTATCACGAAGCTCATTTCAAAAGAAGATATAAACTCAAGTTTACGCCAAATGACTCAAGTCATACACTTGAGTATAACTTTCTAACCTCCAGTTTCAATCTTACAGAGACATCTTCATTTAAACTTCAAATCTATTTTCAAAGAAGATGATAATGAGACTCGAGTCTAGAATGTTAAACTCGAGTCTTGCACTCCAATTTACCTAAACAAACTCGAGTGTAAAGCGTTTCTGTTTTGAAATCACCATGTCCGAATTTGCAAAATCTCCTTATATAATTTGTATACTTCATAATATCTCTCATTACTATTCCTAACTATGTTTAATCAATTTGTTAGTGAGTTTCAGATGTTCAAATAAATGCATAACATAAGATTGAGCAAGAAGCAAAAGATGATGTCAGAGCATTAAATGCTGGCCCAGATAACAAAGCACGATTTTGGCAAAGCATTCTCTGAACATTTCAAAGGTTTTAAAGTTCTCTTTCCTCATTTAGATGCCAGATCATCCAACGGATATATTTCAAGGAATGTCTACAAGAATGTTTGGACACTTTGATAGAATCAAAGCAAGATTGAGAATAAACCTGGTTTCAACCTAATAGCTTCATTAATGGTTCCAATGGCCACATTATTGTCTCCAACGGTCATTAGATGCTTCCAACATATATAACCTAAAGCATTCAATTCTCAACAAGAACCAAGAATACATAAAACAAAAACGATCAAAGTGTTACTTGCATTTATTGTTTTCTACTCATCTGTATAGTATCTTCTGATACTTTGAACTTTAGTGTTTATTCAATCTGCTCTTTTAGAGAGTTTTATTTCTGATTATTAAATCATTGTGAGAATCTCAAGTCGTGGGACTTGAAGATTGGGTTATCAGTTTACAATTTGTAAGGGGGAGTGTATCCTAGTGAGAGGATAACTTTCGAGTACAGAGTGTGTAACTAATTGAAGTGATAGTGAAACATCCCAAAGTGTCTGGGGACTGGACGTAGGTCAAGAGTTAAGGCCGAACCATTATAAATCCTTATGTTTATATTCTTCTACTCTCTTTCTCTGTTTGCTCTGAGCTTATACAAAAAGTTTTTAAATCCCCAATTCACCTCCACTCTTAGTGATATTCCATCGTCTACAACAATAAAGATAATTAATCATGAATCTATAACGTTATTTATTTACTTTCCTTAATATCTCTAAAAAAAATTAATTGGGTTTTATATTAAGGTTTGGAGGAAGTATTTTTTTCCCCTAAAATGTCATGATTAAATTAAACGAGCAATTGTTTTTTTTAATATGTAGGTAGTTATGTACTCCTTCTATATATATAGCTATGCCTGGGATTCAAGTATATGTTCTTCTTCTTTTGTATAGGTGGTTATAAATGTTATGCAATTGTTTTAAAATATGTAGGTAGTTATGTATGGGACTCCAATACATGTTTTTCTTCTTATAGGGTAAGGTCACTTACCACCTCAACTAATAACTTATTAGTAAGTTGTTAGAACTTAAAGAAATTAAGAAAGAAAGATAATCTAGAGTTAGGATCTGTAAACTCTAGCCAGTACACAATACACAATAATTTCAGATAATATTCTTCACACCTTCATAAAACATAGTTACACATATTTATAAGGGTTAGTCATCATAACTACCTATAACTATCTATAATAACTGTTGTACATATAAGATAACAATAACTACTCTAAAATAATAATAACTTCTCCTAAACATGTGTCTTTCTTCAAAAGAGGACACATGTATGTGTAACTATGTTTTATGAAGGTGTGAAGAATATTATCTGAAATTATTGTGTACTGACTAGACTTTAATATTCTGGCTCTAGATTATCTTTCTTTCTTAATTTCTTTAAATTATAACAATTTGGTATCAGAGCGGTGAATCTTCGAACTTGTTAGATACCATGGTTAACACTTAACACATGAAATTTCTCTTATGAGAACAATTCCCCATTACACCCAAACCAGAACCCAGAAATCCCACCCAATTCCAATCCTCAGAATGACCCTACTGTAATTATGTTGCAACAACCATCACAAACGCAACCGGAGTCCAATTAGCAACAGCTGGCAGCCATTCTTGCACAACTGAACATGATGAATTCATAAATTAACGCTTTAAAGAAACTGAATACACCAGCAATGGGTTATGGAGAAACAAACCATAACAATAGAGATACTTACGGTGAAAAAGATGAAGTGGATATGGATAATTCTTGGCCAATTTGGTCCCTTTAATTATTTTTTGTGTTAGACGCTCTTCGGGTAATAGTTCGTTGGTAAATCTGCACCTTAACCCTAAAAATATTAGGTTACATGACAGCCACGATTATAGGTTGCATATAGATGTTTTTTTATTATCAAAATATACCAAGACATATGTCAAATAATTGAAATTTGTTAGAGAAGGTTAATTTCTTAATTAAAAATTTATATTTCAATTTTTAGTTCTTAAAAATAATTATAATTTTAAGATCTTTATTGAAAAATATTTTTTTCCCTTAGTCCTCCTCCTAATTCTCATTGAGAAAACAATGAAGTTACATCACTTACATGCAAAATGCTTTCCATTATAAATATTAATAATTGACGGGAGTATGTAACTTTTTTAACCCTTGACTGTTATTTATTCTTGGGAAAATCTCATTTAGGTCTTAAGAAAAAGAAAATCTATATAAAATAATAATAATCCCAGTATAGATTCATCTATAAAAAAAGTCTTAGTGTAGTTTTTCTATAGAAAAAGTCTTTAAGGACTTCAATAATATAGATTCCAAATGTAAACTTACTTTTATTGATATGGATATGTGAGTATATTGATAAGTCATTGAGTGATCATCGACAATCTCATATATATTAATAAATATATGTAGTTAAATTGGCAAACCATAGTCATTGATAAACCCATATATCTTAATTAAATCAACTCTCATTGACAATGATAAGTATATATCACTATATTGAGAAATTATAGAGTGGTAAATCAACTAAACACCCAATGATAAATATACGTGAATATACATATCATATGAATCGGTCATGTCACTTAAATTCCTAAAACTTTTTTATAGAAAAATCTGCAATGTGAGATTTTTTATATTCCATAGTATCTTAGTGAGATTTTCCTTATTCTTTCCTCTCGTGCTTTTCAGGCCAACCTGCGCACAATCTCTCTCCCGCTTTAATGGCTTCTCCACCTCCGAGGCTTCTTCCAATTTCTTATTATTCCCTTCACATTCCGCCTCTTCATAATACCTACGTCTCCAATCGTCTCTTTCTCTTGCTTCCTCCGTTTCCTTCTTCTCCTCCTAATTTCAACCACCCCTTTTGTTCCTCTGTTTCATAATTTTGTTCCTCTGTTTCTGTGTTATTCTTCAAGTTCGTTCCTTGCTTCTTTCACATAACCCATAGCTACCTCCTTTGTAGTCCTAGAAGTTGGATACCGTAAGCTTCTGCCTCTTGTGTGTATGATGCACTTCTTGTTGTTTCTTCTCTTTCTTTTTGCTCCAGTCACAGTACTTTCCGACGACCCAGCCTTCAACGACGACGCGTTGGGTTTGATTGTCTTCAAAGCTGGTTTGCAAGACCCGAAAGGTAAACTTTCTACTTGGAACGAAGATGACAATAATCCCTGCAAGTGGGCTGGAGTCAGATGTGATCCTACAACCAATCGGGTCTCTGCCATTGTGCTTGACGGCTTTTCTCTCTCTGGGCACATTGATCGAGGGCTCCTGAGATTACAGTCCCTTCAAATTCTCTCACTTTCCAAGAACAACTTCTCTGGGTCCATAAACTCAGATCTTCTTCGGCCTGGGAGTTTGCAAGTTTTGGACTTAAGTGAGAACAACCTCTCTGGGTCTATACCAGAAGGATTCTTCCGCCAATGTGGGTCCTTAAGATCAGTTTCATTTGCCAAAAATAAGCTTACTGGTAAGATTCCTGATTCCTTGAGTTCTTGCACCTTGTTAGTAACTGTTAACTTCTCTTCCAACCAGCTAAATGGGAATTTACCTTCTGGGATATGGTTTTTGAGACAACTACAGTCACTCGATCTGTCAAATAACTTGCTGGAGGGAGAGGTTCCTGAGGGAATTGAGAATTTGTATGATTTGAAGGAGTTAAATTTGCAGAGGAATCGCTTCATTGGAAGGCTTCCTGGTGATATTGGAGGATGCATGTTTTTAAAGTCACTTGATTTGAGTGATAATTTTCTCTTTGGGACAATTCCTGAGTCAATGCAGGGACTCAATTCCTGCACATCCCTCAATTTACACGGGAATTCACTCACTGGGGCAGTTCCTGATTGGATTGGAGAATTTAAAAATCTGGAGAGGTTGGATCTTTCAGCAAATAGATTTTCTGGTTTGATTCCAAAATCAATAGGCAATCTCAACTCGCTGAATAAATTAAATCTATCCAGGAATCATTTTACTGGAAACTTGCCGGAATCAATCGTAAGCTGTGTTAAGCTTTTGGCTCTAGACATCAGCCAAAATCAGTTAGAAGGGCGTCTTCCCTCATGGATTTTCAGGATGGGCTTACGAAGTGTTTCACTTTCAGGGAACAGCTTCAATAGCAGCAATTATCCTTTATTTACCTCCACACCTGAATCTTATCATGGTCTTCAGGTTTTGGACTTGTCGTCAAATGCGTTTTCTGGCGAACTTCCTTCTAATATTGGGGGCCTTAGTAGCTTGCAAGTATTAAATATGTCCGCCAACAATAACTCTGGTCCTATTCCAGTGGGTATAGGAGACCTTAAATCCTTATACATTCTTGATTTGAGTGACAACAAACTTAATGGAAGTATTCCCCCTGAACTAGAGGGGGCTTTTTCACTCAGTGAACTGCGGTTACAGAACAACTTCCTTAGTGGGGAAATTCCAGCCCAAATTGAAAAGTGCTCTTCGCTAACAGCTTTGTAAGCTCTCTATCATAACTTGACGTCAATGATTGGTATTTCTAATTGAAAATTGCGTTTTCTTTTTGTTTGATGAATTTTATGTCTCATTTCAATTGAATGGTACAGGATTCTTTCTCATAACAAACTTACCAGTTCAATCCCAGCCGCCATTGCAAACTTGACTAATCTTCAGTATGTGGACTTGTCATGGAATGAACTCTCTGGAAGCTTACCCAAAAATCTCTCAAATCTTTCCCACCTTATATTTTTTAATGTCTCTTACAACCACCTTCAAGGGGAGCTACCAGTGGGCGGTTTCTTCAATATCATCTCTCCCTCATCTGTCACTGGCAATCCATCCCTATGTGGTTCTGTTGTCAATCATTCCTGCCCTTCAGTCCATCCCAAACCTATTGTCCTAAACACCAATTCTTCTTACTCCAACTCCAACTCCTCCTCTCAAAACCATGGTCATAAAAAGATCATTCTAAGCATTTCTTCTCTTATTGCTATTGGTGCTGCTGCTATTATCACTGTTGGTGTGGTGGCCATTACTGTCCTAAATGCCCATGTTCGTCATTCAATGTCTCGTTCTGCTGCCCCATTTGCTTTATCTGGTGCTGAGGACTATAGTTGTTCTCCCGCTAATGATCCAAACTATGGCAAGCTTGTTATGTTTTCTGGTGAAGCTGGTTTTGATGATGGGGCAAATAATCTCCTAAACAAAGAGAGTATAATAGGTCGTGGTGGGTTTGGAATTGTTTATCACACTGTCCTTCGAGATGGGCATTCTGTTGCAATCAAGAAGCTTACAGTCTCTGGATTGATCAAGTCACAAGAAGACTTTGAGAGGGAAGTGAAAAATCTTGCGACAATCAAACACCAGAATCTTGTGGGACTTAAAGGGTATTACTGGACTTCATCCTTGCAGCTCCTTATTTATGAGTATCTATCCAGAGGCAGTCTGCATAAGCTCCTCCATGAAGACGAGCATGGCAGTAACATGCTTTCTTGGCGACAAAGGTTCAAGATTATTCTTGGAATGGCAAAAGGGTTGGCTCATTTGCATCAAAAGAATATAATTCACTACAATCTAAAATCAACAAATATTTTGATTGATTGCTCTGGTGAGCCAAAAATAGGAGATTTTGGCTTGGTGAGGCTTTTGCCAGTGCTAGACCATTGTGTTTTGAGCAGCAAAATTCAAAGTGCACTTGGTTACATGGCCCCTGAGTTTGCATGCCGGACGGTGAAGATAACTGAGAAATGTGATGTGTATGGTTTTGGGATCCTGGTTCTTGAGGTGGTGACCGGGAAAAGACCGGTGGAATACATGGAGGATGATGTGGTTGTTCTGTGTGATATGGTAAGGGGTGCATTGGAGGAAGGCAGGGTGGAGCAATGCGTGGACAGGAGGCTTCTGGGCAATTTTGCTGCTGAGGAAGCAATTCCTGTGATTAAATTGGGATTAATTTGTGCATCGCAAGTGCCTTCAAACCGCCCAGATATGGCCGAGGCAGTTAATATATTAGAGTTGATCCAATGCCCTTCAGAAGGACAAGAGGAATTAGAATGAGTTTTTAGTTGTAGGATTGAGAAAGGCCATATATTGCAATACCTGGTGAAGAACAATCCAGTTTGCTTACCACAAAAAGCTCAACAAGCAAGAATGTTCGTCATTTCTTTCCAGAGCTGTAGGTTGTTTGGTTTTTTCCCGTTTTGTTTGTTCAGCTAAGTTGTATTACTGGATTATTCTTCACCAGCTAAATATTGTCTTCATCACACTCTTTTGCCCATTGTACTGATTGCTGTTTTTGAACTCAAGTGTTTGTTGCATTTTAAGGTTTTCTTTTGAGAAATTATAGCTACTTATGTACTCCTCTGTATATGAAGTCGTAGGAATTCTCAAGTGCGTATCATATACCCCACCACTTGAAATACTAATTTTAATCATTCTTCTTTGATTCATTGCACAGTGTGCATATCAGAATTGAAGTATCCATCTCACATGGTGCTGTGCTGTTATGAGATGAGGTATTGGAAGTGGGAGACACGAGAGAGAAAAAAGAATAGTAGACAAAGGAAATGGAGCTTTTACTTTTGCTTTTTGGGAAAGCGAACGAGAATTAAATCAAAAAAGAAGGCGGGGCGTAGAAGTAAGTGGACGAAATGAGAGCACATAAGAATGAGATAACAAGAAAAGACAATATAGAATTCGTAATAGTAAATCTCAATATTCATGTACTATAATTCATTTTAAACTCCATATCAGCGGGTGAAAGGGGTCAAATCTTTGGCCAAGGTTATTAAAACCGGGTCGTTGAACCGGTCGGGGGTAGTGGGTTAAGGGTTAGTGGGTGGGCAGAATAAACAGGGATCAAACCGGTGAAAGTAAAGATTTTATATTATTAATATAAAATTATAACAAAATTAACTTCCTTTAATGGCTATTATCTTCTGGTTAAAAAAATATCTTATAACACTAAATATCCATTGAACAAAAGGGGGTCATCAGGGAATTGTCATGTCACTTCTTTTCTTTTACAAGTTGCAGCAGTCACGTGATGTCCTTGATAAAAAAATTCAGATTTCAGTCAGCTTCTCTCTTTCTTCTCTTATGTTTATCTCTTTTGTCTATCTCTGTGTTTTCTCTCCGTCTTTGGCGTTCACGTTAGCGTTCAACACTTCAACCATGGCTTTTCGATTGGTCTCACTCCCTCTGTCGCACCGGATGTCCACCGTCGATCAGCGCATCTCTGCCATCGTTGATATCTTGTGACCTCCCTCCTCGTCGATCTCCGGCGGTTTCTGAGGGGAAAGAAGTCGTGGTTGCTCCGATTCCGGTGACCTCTATACCTCGCTGCTCCTCTATTCTGTTCATCTCTCTGTGTGTTCATCTCTTTCTTCTTCCATGTCGAAGTTGTCGAACAGGGAAGCTTCACTCTACGTTAAAGAAAAAAAAAAAAAAAAAAAAAAGAGAAGCTGACCCCGGTTTCTGAGCTGGATCGGACCGGTTCCAGGTCCGGTTCGACGGTTCCCGGTCAGAACCGGCCGGTCCGGTCCGGTTCTGATAACCATGATACTGACACAGAGAGAGAGAGAGAGAGAGAGTAAAGTCTTGTTTTTGGGAACACTAGAAATGCAGTGATAGACAAGTTAATTAATGCTTGGATTAGAAGTAAAAGAAAAATGGAACGATTTGGGTAAAGTATTAAAGAAAAGGGAGCATGAGATGGGATTTGAGAGACATAAATGATTCTTAAAAGCACCGCCAACTAACCAGCTTTTACAAATGCCAACATTTGGTGCCCTGCATTCCCATCCATTCCATATTCCTTCCAACCAAGCCAGCTTTTCATTTTCTCTAAGACCATTTAGATTTATTATAAAAAAGTTCTCAATTCATCTGCAACAACGGTAACAAAAAAGTAAAACATAGCTTAGATGGCACAAAAGGACATCCACTGTCCACTACTACTAGTACTAAAACAGAACATAACATGGTGGTACTACGTAGTTGATTGGGGGCTTTAGATATATAGGAAAGGTGTTGGGGGATATGATGAGCGGAGACAAAATGATGGAAGGCATATTATATTAAAAGAGATCTGCATCAACAAGACAACAACAAACCTCACTCTTGGGCCTTTTCTGTCTGTGCACGCCTACGTTACCCACTCATTATGACGCCACCACCCACTTCCCCTTAGTTACAACACAAGCACACATGCTTTTAAAATTACTGAAATTTACTGTGAGAGATTACAAATTTCAATTTCAAGTACTAATAGAAGGTAACATTGAATTCTCACCAACTGCTTCCGACAAGGCCAAAAATGACGACCAAGCACCTCCAATTGTAATTTTTAAGCCTACGTTTTGCTTCTAACCAGCTAATCATGCTCCCCCTTTGCCTTGCTTCAAGTTCAAGTCATAAATAAAGGGCGTCAGGGAAAAAAACCTATATATTTTATTTGAAGCCTATGTTTTTAAACAATTACTTGAAAGTTTCTAAATCATAGCAATTTTACCCTGGTCATTGAAAACTCTTTGCTGTCGTGCCCCAACGACGTTGAGATAGGAAAATACCTCTTTAATTTTCTCTTCATTGCACATAATGTTGTCACCTCTTTAATTTACTCTAATTTTTCAGATAACATGCATTTTTTTTCCAAAAAAAAAACTCATTTTTACATCTAACTTTTTTTTTTTTAAAAAAAAAATGAAGTACATGAACATGAACTTACTCAATAAGCATATTTGGTCAACTAACGAATAAACTTAACCTGGATAACAATCAGGGTAGAATTGCTACAATTTGAAAACTTTCAGGGTAATATTGCTCCTGAGTGAAAACTTTCAGGGCAAATTTACATCTTTAAACTCAAAACAAAAATGATGTAAATGACACAGGACTGATAACTCAACATATTTGGTCAACTAACCGTCAAACTTGAATGAGATAATGGCCAAGGAAAAATTGCCACGATTTTAAAATTTTCGGGTAACATTACACCATAAAAAAAAATCGGAATAAAATTGTCCCCACTTTATCAACTCTCGGGGCACAAAATAGCTTTAAATGCTTTACCAAAAAAAAGTTCTTCTATCCTTTTTTTTTATTATTAAACAGAAGAAGGCCAGGGCCTAAGTTACAAGCAAGAAAAGTTACACAGAGGGAAAATTAATCCCAGACACTCTTGGTCAACCCAAGATTTCAAATAAAAAGGACATTCTCTTGAGACATCCGTCTTCGAGATACCCAATTTAGCTAAAACATCCGCTACTCTATTAGCATCGTGAGGGATAACTCTATATTTAATCTGCCAATCTAGCCTTGCCAACTCTCTAATCCTTATAACCGTAAGGCTCACAGACTGACAAGTAGAATCAGCAACTAAATTAATGACTTCCTTTGCATCAGATTCCACCAATACATGTTTCAGGCTCAGATCATATGCTAGCCGAAGGCCCTCCAGTAAGGCCCATTCCTCCACTATATTAGATCGGCAATCACCAATGGCCTTAGTAAAACCAACAAGCCATTTCCCAGAACCATCACGCAGCAGCCCCCCACATCCCGCTCTAGCATATGCTCGAACCATAGCGCCATCCACATTCAATTTCCACCATCCAAACGGTGGTCTCTCCCAGTGAACAGATTGAGAAATACATGAGCTCTCAAAAGAACCGACACAGCCAAGATTTGTAACAAATCTATGCCAAGAACTCAGAATCACAGCCGCAGGGTTAGAGGGTTTAACAAGAGAAACATAAAAAATACTCAAATTCCTCCACTCCCAGAGTTTCCAGATAGCTACCCCAAACAGTAAATCCCAAAAATCACTGGAATTATTACCTAGTTGCCTCTTGAGATTTAAATATAACCAATCTCTAAGATTAGAGGAAAAAAAGACAGATACATACCTGCTCTGAATAAGAGAAAGCCACATATTTTTGGCAAAATGACAATCCTTAAGAATATGCAGGATATCCTCTACACCCAAATTGCAAGCCTCACAAAACGAAGAAACCTGTGACCACGAACTCCGCCATAGATTCGTAGGAAGTTTGTTCAAGGAGACTCCACATAAAGACTTTTATCCTTTCAGCACCCCTCCACTTCCATATAACTTTGTACAAGTTGTCCTTAGAGTAAGTAGCATTCGGCTCAATCAAAAAATATGCGCTTCGCAAGGAAAAATTTCCATCAACCGTAGCGCCCCAAGCCATAACATCATTACCAGAATTAACTCTAGGTGGCTGAATAGACCTGATCCGACGAAGATCAACAGGGCACAATATATCAGAAAGAAGCTGAAGGTTCCAGTATCCATCCTTCACTCAATCCACTACAAAGGACGATTCCTCCACCGCCGAAAGGGGTCTAAGAACAAAGTCAATAAATTTAATACCCTCCCCAACCCAACAATCATTGAAGAAACTAGCCACCAAACCACTCCTTATCAGCCACTGAATGCCTTGCTCAACAACATTTTTTTGAGAGCTAATAAACTTCCAAATCCTGGAATCCCCAAGTCTACAATTCAGCAAACTTTCATCCTCTCTCCCCATGTACCTATGGAAAAAGATATCAACCCATAACTTGTTGGATCCCCTAATAAGGTTCCAAGCTAACTTCACCCCACAGGCTTGATTTACTGAGGATAGTTTCCTAAACCCCAAACCACCATATTCCCTTGGACACGTGATTCAATCCCAAGAAATAGGATGATAACTCTTAGAGGCCTCATTATGACCCCAAATAAAGCTTATTTGCAACCTTTCAATTTCATGGTAGACACTGGAAGGCAACCGAGGCACTTGCATAGGATACAAAGGAATAGAACTAAGCACTGACTTTGCAAGCATGATCCTCCCGGCTATAGAGAGACTGTTAGATTTCCAAACACTAAGTTTAGATCTGACCCTATCAACCACATATTGAAAATCAGCTTTCCTTCTTCTATTTTGAGTAAGAGGGAAACCAAGGTATCTCCCTATTTCATTAGAAATCTGCATATGAGAAATAGCTTTTATCCGAGATCTAACATGCATAGGAACTTTAGGGGAAAAGAATACAGAAGATTTACTCTTATTAACCCTACCACCTGATGCTACCATGAAATCCTGCAAGCATTCATCATACACTCAGTTTGCACTTCCATAGCCACCCCAAAGAGAAGGAGATCGTTTGCAAACATAAGATGAGACACATTAGGGCCCTCATTAGACACAAAGATTGGTTTCCAGCAACCATTGGCAACTGAATCACAAATAATATGAGAGAGCTGATCCATACAAAGCACAAAAAGCAACGGAGAAATAGGGTCTCCCTGTCTAAGACCCCTAGTAGGGGAAAAATACTTAGTCTGCGATCCATTCCATAACACATTATAAGATACAGATAAAACACAGGAGATAATTAGATCTACAAAAGCACAATTAAACCCAATCTCAAGAAGAATCTGCTTGAGAAAACTCCAGCTAATTCTATCGTAAGCTTTTTCAAGATCTATCTTCATTGCCATTAGCCCACGTCTACTTCTATTCTTACTCATAATATGTAGAAGTTCCTGGCCAACAATAATATTATCCTAGATATTCCTACCTTTAATAAAGCTAGCTTGGTAAGGGGAGATCAACTTATCCATAACCCCTCGCAACCTTAAAGCAATGACCTTGGACACACATTTATAATGCACCGTACATAAAGAAATTGGCCTAAAATGGCTCACCAATTCAATATTCTCCTTTTTGGGGATCAAGGAAATAAGCGTTTTATTAGCATCAGTAAGGGGCATCGTACCTTGGAACACCTACTTGACAAATGCACATAAAGTTGGACCCACAGTGCTCCAATTAGTCTTGTAAAAGATGGGAGGAAAGCCATCCGCTCCAGGAGCCTTAAAATTGCCCATAGAAAACAGACCAAATTTAATTTCCTCATCCATCGGGGTACAAGCAAAACTCTCCAGCAACAAATCGTCGAGCTGCGGGAACTTGGAAGTGGTATTCAAACTTAAGGCACCCTAACTCGAGGAGCAGTAAAGATCCTTGAAATGATTAACAACCATACCTCTGAGCTCCTCTTCATCATCAACCCAAGCACCACTCTCGTTTCTTAACATAGACACCTTATTTCTCCTTCTTTGGGTTTTAGTCTTCAAGTGATAGTATCTAGTATTACGATCTCCCATCGTAATCCAATCTGACCTAGATTTTTGAAACCATTTGATTTCTTCAATATCCAGCAGTCTCTCCAATTCATCATGCAATTCAGTCTCCAGAGAGCATAGAAACTGGGAGCGAGGGTAATCACAGGCACTTTGGATCCCCTCAAGCCGTTTCATAATTAAATGTATTTTATCAACTAACCCAAAAACATTTTTGTTCCATGAAGCCAAGGAATCCTTCAGCTTACCTAGAGATTCATTGAGATCCCCCTCCAACGCCCAAGCTCCTTCCAGGAATTCTTTAAACTGGCCATGCCTCAGCCACATTCCTTCAAAGCGGAATGGACGGACCCAAAAAGTTCTTCTATCTGTTTGGGAATTTGGGTCCTTATTGTTCCTTATTTTCTGGAGGGAAAAATAATGCTAAAAGGGCTGAAGCCCAAAACAAATACCGAAAAAGCTGAATCGACCCCAATTGTGGGCCTCAAGAGAGCGTGTCAGCTTCCCTCTGGTTTTGAGAAAACCATAATAATTTCCTCTGTTGCAAAGAGAGTCAATATTATTTTCTTGAGTCCCAATGATTTCATGCCCCCAACTGCTATGCTTTTAATTGAATAATACAAAACATAATTAAATCCCCACAAATCGCAACCCATTATCCATCCACTCCTCATGACATTTCTTCAATGTAAATATTCCTGCAATATCTTGAAATCATGTTTTATGTGCAAATCTTCAAATAACTAATTTGCAAGTGTGTGTATATATTAAGAAAATTAATTAAGTTAATTATTAATAAGTTTCCAAGCACATGCACCCAGCAAACCCTGTGATTTAAGGATGAAATTGGCATGCACAGCTTCTATCTTGGCACAATAAGGCGGGACCGTCCTTTAAAAAGACTTGAAATCAATCTTCAATATGCGGAAGAGTCATCCATCACCATCAGCGACACGAGGAATCCAAATTAAACCCAACAAAATAAAAAGGGACAATATAACCAACACGAACAACTGGTAGAACCCAATGATATACATGTTAGCTCCTGTAGTTAATTTACACAGTCCTTTTTTCTCAGGTAAAGGCATTCCCTAATACGCGTTCTATTAAACTACAACTGCAAAAAAACAAGAAAAACCAAAAGTGTGAAAACCAGTATATTCCTTCTTTTCTCTATTTATTAAGATGCCCAGCAAGAAATGCCCCACCGGCCACCACAACAAAATTCGTCACGTCCTCCCAAAGCTCGGATCGCACTTGGTTTCTGCAACTCCACCTTCAATTCTTATTCTCTTTCTACATTTGACTGTAAATTACTAATCATCCCAGTTGTTCTCCCATCCATCTCTGTTGGATGATCTAGCAGTAAGGCCGTTTGCTGAGATGCTTCCTGCATGAGCTCTCCCAGGTGATTTCACAGCAACATCTTCGTCCCAGTTATCATCCCAATCCTGATCCCAACCTTCAGCTACCTCCACATTAGTGGCTGAAACAGACTCAGGCAGTGCCATCTCAAGCTCTTGATACGGTACCCCATCATGCCGCTTCTTCCTTAACTTGCAGAAACCCCATGTCCCTCCAAATATTACAACTGCTACAATGAGGAAGTACGCACCGTTTACTGGTGTTAAAACTTTCTCATAAGAAGGAAAACGGAAGAAAATCCCCGCTTCAGGGACAGGAGTGCTCAAGGGAAGCACACATTCCCATTTTCCAGCACTTAAAGTCAGTTGAGTAATTTCACTGCTACTTACAGAGACATTGATCTGAAATAGAAGAGTACAAAAAGGGTAAAGCGATCGTATGTGAAAATGAATCCTTGAAAGTTGAAACAGCAAAAGTGACTCCTGGGTCATCAGTTCCTTCCCCAAATCCTTTTGTGGTATCTTCTTCAAATGTTTGATGACAATTTCAAACAGAAAATAACTTTGCCAGTGATGCTGTCCACAACACCAGCCTTTCAGTTTCCAGTTTAAAACAAAATCCACATTCCAAGCGTTGTTTTGTAAAGTAAGTCCCACAAAGTGATCAATGTGACACAGACTGTAACTCAGATATGCGGGTTTAGCTTCTATTTGAAGAGGTATAGAGGGGAATAAAGGAAAAAGCACCTTGATAAATATATTATTCCGGCAAATAACATAAGTGCATTTAGTACAGTATAAATCACAGATATCTACCTTTTCGTTTCGGTGTTCTGCAATCTCAATGCCTCCAATATTCATTTCCTTAAGCTTCACTTTAATGATGCTATCGCCTCCATTTTGAACAATTACAACCACGTATTTGGGCTCTGGTCATTTGTGTTAGTAACATAAAGGCGAGTGAGTTCATGTTGTTATTTTTTTTTTCCAAATCTAAATTATTGATCAATATTCTTTCATTAATCAACAAACAACATACAATATAAACTTAAAGTGATGCATACAGCACTTGTGCTTACTTTGTTGCTATAAATGATAAACAGAACTGAAAACATGCAAAATGCACATAAACGGTCATAGTTCTGAAAGCCACTCCAGATCACACTGGCTGGTCAATGGGTTGAACAAGGAACGACCAAACAAGTTCAATCTTATAACTAATATATTAAACACCAGTGTGATCACTTTATAATAGTCCTGACATGGCTGATTGACAGGAGAACTGATCTTACCTCAAAGGGGAGAACAGGCTCCACTATCTTGCAGTTATAAGACCTATTTACCTAATTTGATTAGATTTATGAAGTTAGTTAACTTGGTTAAAATGACATTTTTTTAAAAACACCCTAATGATCTCCCTTAATTCCCTCGATCTCTCTTACTTGATTATTGTTGAGGGAGCATTAGAAGAGGTAAATTAAGAAAAGATTGACAAATATAAGAAATAAATTTTATATTTAGGATCAAGACCAACTCCCAAATGAGATCATATATTAAAGACGGACGGAGTGTTATATTTATGATTTAATCTTTCTATAAAATTTTTCAATGCTAATAGATAATAAAACACACTCAACCGTCAAGCATAAAATGCGGATAACGTGCATCAATCATTAAGAAAACATTGCCACGGATTGTCACTGCATGAAATAGACACGGTCAATCACAACCTATTGCTCTACCCGAAATGGTTGAAGTTTCAGGAATATATCATTAAAATAACAAGTAAAATACTTCTGCATGCCCTCTATTTGTGAGTCCACAAGAGTAAGGTTCCTAAGGTAAGGCACACCCCAATGGCAATAAGGCGCTGAGGTGATCCCCTCTGACTATATTGATTACCTTTACCCTAAAATGATCTAAATAGGCGCAGAAGATCATATTTAAACTCCCAAGTGGGCCAGAGAATTTACATGCAATTTCAGAGTGTTAAACGAGTTAAATCTTAAAGCGTTTATGTACAGTCATAAACTCAAGCCAGTCACACAAACAATGCTAAGATGAAATAAATAATAGACCAATGTGCCTCAACCAAAGCAGGACAAAATGAATTACCACTTTCAGAAATGCAAGCAACTATCTGCCCTTCATCTGTGCATTTAGGGATCGGGTGATCGCAATTCTCAGAGGTGTTGAACTGTGAGAAAGTTTGGCCATCCTTTTTCTTTCCTTTTTCATTACTCTTCTGATGATTGCTGTTGGCTACGAGTGGGGGAGTTGCAGAAGTTGTATTACTATTACCGGATGGTTTCTCATTGTCCGTAGTAGGTAAAGGAGGTAGAACTGGGGGAATAGAAATGTTCTGACTCGCTGGATTCGCTTTCGGTACTGTACTTGGGGAAGGAGGATCCGTTTTATTGTTATTTCCTAACCCCCGCTCGTCTTTGGATCAGGAGTTGGCGACGGAGGATCCTAAAGGCGAAAACTTAATTTATCCCTCGTCAATTTAACCAAAAACTAAAAAAAGAACAAGGAAGAGTAATTTGAAAGGAGAAAACATAAGACGGAGAATAACTGAGAGATTTTTACCTGTGTTCTATTCCTGTTGCCGTTGACGTTTGGATCTGCGCCACCCAGCTTTCTGAATTCCGAACCCAGTGAAGGATGAGAACCACCGAACACGATCAGCAAGAAGAATAACAAATCCAATGATGCATTTCTGGCCATTAGTGATGGAACTCCACACCTCATACGCAAGCGTGCGACAGAAAATCTAACAAAAACATATATGCTGCTCTCTCTCTCTCTCCCTCTGTCTGAATCGCGAAAAGTAAAAACGCCGAGTTCCTATGTGAAGGAAAATGACAAGAAACTCAAACTTCGGGAAAATCACCGGCCGGAATACAAGATCGATTCGAATAAGTTGAAAATCGCGAGAAATCCAAGCTCGCAGTCGATGCAGAAAAGACTTTGCTGAATTGAAAAAAGGGAAGATGATGAAACTGAAACGTGAAAATGGAAAGAGTTGACGGCTTAACGCTAAGTCTGCTTCGAGCCTTCCAGTCGTTTGAAGGGGTGACCTTGGACAATTTTTGTTTGTTGGGTACAGTAGCTTGGACAACTTTTTTTTTTAAAAAAAAAAAAAGGAAAAGGTTGGTTTCACCACACACTGGACATGTACAGGAAGAACGCGTTCCTACCAATATGGGCCTATCAATAATTGGGAGACAAAGACTAAGCATCGCATTTGGGTTTAATAAATGGGCCAACACCGTCATACAGTTGTTCAGCCCAAAGATATAACTTGATATATTATGGTCAACAAAGATTTGGATTTGGATTTCCTACTGCAGCTGAATTCTAAAATTAAAGCATTTGCATTTTGATTTATTAAGTTGTAATAGGTTTTATTTTAATTTGTTTATATTTGGTATCCAGTTTGGGGTTTGTAGCGGGATCCGGATGCTCTCAGAAGCGGCTCTCTCAGCATCCCTCAGTAGCTTTTCATCCTATCCGTCCAATATTTAATCCAAGCGACTAGAAGAAGACATATCATTTATTTTAAAAGACCGCATGCGATAAAAATTACCGCATGCGGTAAATATGAAAATTTTAAAATTAGATTATGTGTGGATTTGCTTATGAGATAATCTCCATCCATTTGTAGCTTTCTCTCCTAATACAATCATTTCCTCTGGGACTCAAACTCTATGTTGGTAATATGTTTTGTTTTAGTGAACAAGAAACATATAGGAGCCCAATGTGGTTGTAGTGACATGGCCTTTCTCAAAAGGCTGTGAGGGTAAATAATGTGAAGAAGCTTTGGAGAATTGTGATTAGGAATCGGGATATGGGTTTGCTTTGCTGATAGAGAGTGACTGCATCATTTTTCTGATATAACAGAGTTTGCGTCCTTGCTTTGGAAGAAGGTGGGCGTGGGTTGCTTCTGCTGTAATAGTGTTGTGTTTCTGCATTTATTTTTGTTTCAATTGTATATTGAAGTCTCGGTTGTAACTTGTAACTGTGGGGCTCTGGTTTTCGTTTTGGCAAAAGTGTGGGAATCATTTTTTGGCAACAGAATCACTCTTTAATGTGTGTGTGTGTGTATCTTGGCACAAATGTTAATGTCTGATACTTTTTTGGCACGTAAGCCTCCTTAAAAGAGTACCAGGAGGAGGAAAGAAACATGATTCCTCTGAAGCAGAACCCAGAATAAAGTGTCCTACATTCCAACTTACAAATTTCATATGTTTAATCCCTGGCTTTCATAGTAGACGCCCAGATTATAACCTTTATGTGTGTGGTTCGTTTTGCTTCAAGGAGGCGTGCCTAATTAATCATGTCGATCTCCAAATACCTTGAAAGGCTAAAGACTAGAGAGAGCCATGCCATTTTGTAAATGCATTAGAAAGTACTACAAATTATGAAGTTTCCAAATTATACTAGTATTCATAAATCGTAAGCAATAAGAAACAACGCCATTTGTCATATTTCCTTTTATGCTCAGGGAAACATAACTTTGAACCAGTATCAGGAAGGGATTGGAATTGGTCACTTTAAGGACAGTTTTGAAGAGGAGTAAAAAGAGGAGGTAGAAACACTGGTAAAAGCAGGAGTGGTGAGGACAATTGAATACAACAGAAGAGGCTTTTTAGTTTCCCAACGATACTTTGCTTCACTGACCACTCCTCGCATCTCTCTCTCTCGAGGTCAGTCGCTGTACTCTTTCCTTGGCTTAAAAAGCCTAGAATGGTGCAATCAAAGGCAACAATGGAGACATCGCCGGAGATTCGCAAGAGGTTCGGGGATGAGCAGAGCAATCTGTTGGACCAGTTCGAGCGCATGTCCTTCGAGGCTCACCTCAACAGAGCCATGCTGGGCCGCAGCCTCTCTGAGCCCGGCCTCTCCCGCCTCTCCACTCTCCAGCCCCTCCTCACTCATCAGGTCAACCAGGGCCGCCGCCGCCGCCACCCCCTCGCCGTGCCTCCGCCGCCTTCCACAAGCTCCTCAACAAGTTGTTCAAACCCATTCTTCGGCGCAACACCAAACCAGAGCCTCCTCCTCCTCCTTCTCCCCCCCAGCATCCCTTGTTTTGCAAGGCTTTCAGCACATCCTTCCGTTTCTGATTTCTCTCCCTTTCTCATCCGCTTTGGTCTTTTCCATCTCATCAGTTAGTTACTGTTTGTTATGAGCACAACACTATACTATAGCCCTTTAAGCGTAAATAACAGTCCTCAGCTACACATAGAATGATACCCTGTATTCAAAACAAGTTGCTGTTATGAATGCGCATATATGCAGTTTCAGATATATGCACACCGGTACTGATCGTGCACGGCGATGATTTCGTCTTCTTATACGTAATCTCTTTGTTTTATTCTTCTCATAGGTCCCCAAACGGGAAAGCGAGGTTCAGTTGGATCAATGTGGTCAAGGTTTACAACTTTCTTAGATACTATCCTCAAAAAGGTTTCTGAACTACATTTCGATTACAAATTAACGCAACGAATCGCCTCTCAGTGATACGGCCAATGTGCATGCCAATTTGCCGAGCTTAATATACATAGGCTGCAAAACTCTGCCTTGGTGTTCAAGAAAAGACAAATCTTTGGGGGTTAACCACAAAATTTATGGGGGAACACTTAAGCACGACTCATGTACTGCCCAGTTCTTGTGTCCACCAATATTTCATCGCCTATGTTTACGAAGAGTGGGACGTTCACAACAGCGCCAGTGTCCAGAGTTGCAGGCTTTGATCCACCTGTCAACCAAATTTCATTTCCGGAGGAGGGTTAGTCCCATGCAGAGATTCCTAGAGGTGTGTGTGTGTGTGTCGAGTCTAAAAGAATAACCATCGTTGAGTCAATCATTAAGAAACAAATAAGTATGTTTAAATGTGCCTGATATTCATGTTTGTTTTGGATAATCCTATTAGAAAGCCTTAATCTCAAGAGGAAGCCTTTCATAACAAGATGTGCTCTAAGATCTCAAAGCACGTCTCATGAAGAAAAAGTTCAACCTCTTGAGGTATAGCTTTTCACTGCATTCTCCCCTATGTTCTGTAACTTAACCATGTAGACTAATGATTTTACTTAGTCTCAGAAGGAAATCTGAGAAAAAAGAGCACACCACTTATAGAAAATTACAAATAATAGTTTTTTCTTTCTTTTAATGATAAGAGATCATCAAATGAAAATGATCTGTGATTTTGTTTAGCATGTGATTTGTTCATCTTGTTACAATGAACTCAACCATCTCCACATATTATAGCTGGCGTTTACAGCCTCTACAATAGAAATTAGATAAATAGGAATTAGTAAATATCAACAAAATGGCATCACCTTGGGCAGTGTCACCCTTAAGTCCCGGATCCACATCAGCTACAGAGAGTTTTACCGTGATAGGAAGTTCAAGATCAATAACCTGCAACATCAAGAGTTATTTTACTAGAAACAGTAATAGCAGTGACAACATTTTTCTTACCCACCTTTATAAGTAACACAGAAGAAAAAAAAACCATTGTTAAATCTATGCATAAGGAAAGATTTAGCTCAATATGCAAATAATCTTGAATCCATATGAACTACCATGCAAGAACAGTTTCCTCAGGCAGAAAAATAGAAATTGCTATATGTTTTTGACTGCTTATTTGGATTGATCAATTCAATCATATATTATCCAGCAATTTATAGTGATTGAGACCACTTGTCTCCAGAACATTGCTCTTGACATTAGTCAAGTTTTTATTCAGAAAAAGAGAAGTTAGAGTCAGTAAAAGACAAGACTACAGGAATTACTTTTCCATTCCATAACAGCAAATTGCAGTCCATTCCCTCTTTCAGCCATTTCTTTCGGTCTCCAACTTCTGATTCCAAGAGACGAATCTCCTCAAATGTATTCTACAAAAGATTAAAACACTGCAAATTAGACACAGAACATGACTTGGATGAAAAAGTGATGGCATTCTTGGTAGAAAACCAATTTGATTATTCTCCATCATAGGCAATGGTAATATTAAAAGCTGAAAAGAAAATCTAGATACCTAGAATTAAACTATATAGATTCCAGATAATACCAAGTCCATGAAGACAAATTGAGCCCCTTCTTTATATGTGAACTGTTTCGTTTCCTTGAATACATCTGCCTCATCAAGCTGTCAGAAGAAATCAGAAAAACGGAAAAAAATCAAGAGTAGATGTAAACTTCAACCTAGAATTAGAGGTAACAATGAGAAGGAAAGAGAGATGACTCTTGTGATAAAACTGAAGGAAAATATAATGGATATTTAGTATTTCACTGAAATGGAAATTTAGAATGAAAAATGTCAATGCTGCTGAATGAAATTTCATGTCTTATGATCATCAGGGGAACCGGAAGTGCAGAATAATAAAGAACATTTTACCTTAGGCCTCTGAAACTCAATTAAGTACAAGAAATTTTAGCGGAGGGGCACTTAAAATAGTGATATTTGAAAGTTAAATTCAGGAACCCTTATATAACAATGTCAAGTATGAAATTAATATTCATTCCTTCCATCTTATACATGACTCTCATCTCATGCAAGCATGCTGTTCACGAGACATTCCAAGAAAACTCACAGGGGAAAAGAGCATCTGTGAATATACTTGCAATGCATATATTTGTACCACATAGCTTCATCATTTGACACTTTGCCACTCACTTCACTAGTAAATCAGTTTATTCACTTAGCTGCTCTAGATATACCACAGTAGGTTTTTGCTGGTATAATGAACGGAACATATATGATGAGATGACAACCTAGGGACATTGAGAGGGCCCTCAGTCAGTCCTTCTAACCCTCTGCTACTGAAGCTCGCTATGCAGAGCACTAATATCTAAAGCCAAATGAATACCAAATCAAAGCAAGTAGCTTTCCAACAGGTATCTGAGCTTTAACCCCTCCATTCCCAGTCATTGATTTGAACTGATGGAAAAATCTCCTACTAAGAAAAGCCACACGTATAGCTATGTTTTTCAAGGTTTTGCTCAAGGCTCTAGCAATCTTTCTTTCTCGATAGAATCTTATGACTACCATCGCAAGAAACGTAGTATAAAAACCTTTGCAGTTCGAGATATTACCGAACTCCCAGCTCGAAATGTTTTCTCCACAGTGTTCCCTGTTATATAATTTCGCATTTTGGTCCTCACAAAAGCTGCTCCTTTACCAGGTTTGACGTGAAGAAACTCTAACACAAGCCAATAGACAAGGGAAGTTATGAGCTCGAATGATCTGTGTTTCAAGACAATTATATGTTTAAAAAAAAAAAATCAGTTGAAAAGTTAAACTAGACTTTTTTTTTTTTTGCCAGAAAAACTAGACTACGTATACAGTATTGAATTATGCTTCAAATATAAGCAACATAGATTATTTCGAGGTAATCTATAGCTTATCACTTATCAGCACCTTCAACAGAAAGTCATTATATTCTTCTTCTGAGTCCTCAGGCCCCAAAAAGAAAAGAAAAAAGAGAGCCCTGAACAACATAAAGATATATTTAGCTCCAAGTTTTCAATCCTGAAACCGTCCCAATTAGTAGGTGGACTGTGATGTGATCGATATAGGGAGACACAATAGATAGCCTAACCAAGAAAGAGAGAAAATTGAAAAGTAAAAAGGAACAGATGGAAATGATACCCAAGACGCGCCAAGGAGCACCATCAACTTCAATGCTAGTACCCACTTTGATGTCGTTGCTTGTTAAGGCGTAAATCCCTGAAAGAACAAAGGAATACTTGAGATTAAAGGGAAGATTTCTGAATTGAGAAAAAACAGAAAAGGAAGAAATGAAGACTGACTAAGAAATCTAGTGGAAGAGGGCGTCCGATGAAAATGGCGCATTGGAAGGAAGGAGAGCTTGGAAGTGAGTGAGTAGGAGGAAAATGGGGAGGAGGCAGTGAAGATGGAGGAAAATGAAGAGAGCATAAAGGTCGCACCGTCCGCCATGACTGAATTGATGTCGGAACCTCTTTACCTGAGCCTCCTCTTGCAGTTTAGAAGCCAAAATCGTCCCCCGAGTTAGATAAGGAGCGGTTTCACTCACTGGGCCCCTCCCGCTCCCGCTACGACGTAGTCTCGTCTCCTGTCTGTCAGCTCGACTGGGTTGCAGTTGCACCAGTGCTCCGTGAGAATTATTCATTATAACAAAAGATATTAATAAATCTATATGATTAATAATAATCAAAATAAAAAATTATCATGTACTAATGTAATATTGCTTTTATAAATTTGTTATAAATGTATTAATTGATTTCATTATTCAGTCATGAATCAAGTAGGTTGTCGGGCCATTCTTTTAAGGGATAATTGCTAATAAATCTCTATTTGAAAAGTTTTATTGTTTGGAAGGATCTAAATTTATTTTAAATACCTACTAGTCTGGTTGTATTTATAAGTTTATTTTGATAAAAAAAAAAAAAAAAAAAAGCATATTTATAAGTCTAGTTTTAGGGTCGTAAATGAGATTGTGACAATTTTGTCCATATTAATTGTACCCATGAAAATAGAGAAAGAAGAAAAAGTTGAAAAATACCCATTCATAAATGAAGGCAAAATTGAAAATTTACCCCATAATCATTGAGTTAACTATCTTTCCTTGGTATATGTGATTTAGTTAAAATGAACTTATAAATGGACCATAGTGGTAGATCCTTTGGGGCATATAAGATTGAGAATGAAATGACTAAAATGCCCATATCACCCTATCACACCACTTAGATACTCTCGCACTCTCTTCCCTTGCATAACTATTCACTCTCCATCTTTCACAAATCACCATCCACCGGTTGCCGTTCACCCTCCTCTCTCACATCAATGGTTGTCTCTCACTCACCGTCTTCTCCTTGCTTGTCTTGATCATGATTGGCGTCAGAGACAACACCAACAACTATGACAAATAACCTCCTTCAAAAACGGCAATAACGGCTTCCAAGGAGTGGACTATGGTTTATCCTTTCTTTGATCTAATCTGGAATTTTGTAACCCTCTCCTTCATTTCTTTGATATAGTCTCATTAACCCTCTGTTTGACAAATTGATTTGTAAATCTAGATCTCTGTGTTCCATTTTTAGAGGTATAGGTGTGAGTGGCTAGAAGTTTTAAAGAAGAGAGAGTTTATTTTGTACAATAGGGGAAGATGATTTGCACACAAGGGAAGATCATTTGCACTAACATAATTTTCACATTTTGGTTTGATTTTGGAACATATGGGAAGACATTTGCACATAGGAAAGATGGATTGCATACAACGGAAGTTAAATTGCATATAGAGAAGATTAATTGCACATAGAGAGACATATTACACTTAGGAAAATTGTTTGCACACAAGGGAAGATTGTTTGCACTAAAAGAATGTTGTTTGCACAAAGCATAATTTACACATTATGACTTAATTTTGTGGCAAAAGGGAAGACATTTGCACATGGGAAGATGGATTGCATATAACGGAAATTAAGTTACACATAAAGAAAATTTATCGTATAAGGAAAGGTATATTACACATAGCAAAGATGAACTACATGTGGGAAATATCATTTGCACATATAATAATTTGCATATTCTAGCTTAATTTTGTAACACAAAGGAAGACATTTAAACATGGGGAAGATAAATTACATTAAGAGAAGATTTTTCATAGAAATTGCAATTTAGTCATTTAATCCTTATATCTATTCACCCTAAAGAACAAAGATCTTTTTTTAAAAAAAAAAAATTGAGGTACCATTAGACAATAAACTTCTCAAACAAGTCTTAGGCAATTTCCCCTTCTTCTATTAGATTTGTGGTACTTTATTATACTGATTATTTCTTTCTAGAGAGGAAAAAAAAGCCAACTTTTAGTTTGTTGCTCTAAAACTTTGTTTTTTTATATTTATTTATTTATTTTTCATGTATTGATTTATTTTTCAAGTCATCTTTAATATTTGTAATATCGATGTGTTACATATTCATACGTTGCAAGCATCAATGGCTATGCCTTATAATGCATATCTCACGTCACACATTTTTTTACTTGCAAAGAAATCTGTATTTCGTTTGCATTGGCTCTTTATATGCTGAAGTCTGTTTCCTGCTGTGAACTAAAGTCTAGAGAGGACAAGGGGTTGAAAGAACTTATTACCAAATGTTAACCTCCCTAATCATAATCCGCAATGTTTCTTTCATGTCACCCACTGCAATAATAGGCTAGGGGAAGAAACAGAATGTGAGACAAAATAAAAATTCGTATATGTACGACGGGCAACTAATTCAACCCAGCGAGTCAGTCAGGTCAACCTTCCAACTATCTACAAAAGAACATACTGAGGACTGAAAAAGGTGAGAGATCCCATAAAAAATAAACAAATAATTAAAAGAAAAGAAAAGAAAAGAAAATGAGCATTATGGACAATCAAAATCCTTCCACACTAGCCCTCCTGGAGACAGGAAGATGACTTGCGGGATTCTTGGCGATCAAGCTCCCCCAATGAAAGGGTGGAGGAGGAACAAGCATGGGGAGGAAGCAAGAGGGGCACGCCAGACCATCTTGGAGGTGAAATAGATGCTCCAGCTGCTGAAGGCGGCGGTGATGGTGAGAAACTCAGTCTAGGCGCAGGACTGATCATACCATTGAGGCTTGGTGACCTTGACATCTGTATTCTGGAAATTGCTGCAGGCTCTTGCAGTGGAAACCGGCAAGACTGCTTCATATCCTGTATTTTTCTCAGATGCTCAACCACAGTTCTCATGGTGGGTCTTTCTGATGGTTCATTTTGAAGGCATCTCAGTGCAATGTCAGATAGTGTCCTTACTGCTTTGGAAGGAAACCGGCCTTTAAGTTGAGGATCCATGATCAATGACAGTCGACAATCATCTGCCAGGAAAGGCCGGCTCCACTTCACTAAATTCCTCTCTTCTTTGGGGTGACGGCTGTCAAGATTCTTTCTTCCGGTAAGTAACTCCAAAAGAACAATTCCAAAGCTCCAAACGTTGCTCTTTGGTGTTAGCATTCCTCTTTCCAGAGTCTCTAAAGATAGGTTTCCAACAGCCTGTACATTAGGAAATTTATGAACAGAATAAATGAGAACAAAAGTGATGGAACAAATACTGAAGACAGGAAAAAAATAAAATACTAGCTGAACAAGACATAATCCAATGTATTAGAAAAATAAAATACTGAAGTCAAGAACTTGCCGTTGAATTGCTCGAAACCTCTTCCTCAGGAATATGTCCTACACAACCATAACCTGAAAGCTTTGCACTAAAATCTTTGTCAATCTGTATATTGGCAGTTGAAAATTCATTATACATTGCCTGCAAACATGGAAAACGAAACACATAATCAAAAACTGATGTTAAATGGGTTCAAAGAACAGCCTCTTATGAAAATAACAACTTTAACAGGTGGAGAACTTAGCTCCACATTTAAATGTGTCCAAACAAGAACGTTATCACCAAAGGAGCTTCAATTTAACTAGATGAATAAAAACTTTACACCAGACTAAGCCATAACTGGTTCATTACCTGGAAAGGCCCTTCTTCATGCAAGAAAGTAAGACCCTGTGCAGCACATAAAGCAATTTTCATTCTTGTATTCCAATCAATAGGTGGGCCATCAGATCTCCCTTGCAACACGCGGTCCAAACTTCCATGATATAGCCTCTCATAGACCAACATTCTCTGTTCTGAACCCTCACATGCATGAAAACCAAGCAATTTACAAAGGTTTGGGTGTTGCAAGGATGCAATAATATTAACCTCATTCACGAATTCCTTTAAGCCCTGAAAGCAGACAGAAACAGCAAAATCTCAAGTCACTAGCACAAGCCTATAATAATCAATAATTACATTTGACCATACCATGAATAAAGTCATTGAGCATTTATATTCAGAATGGGAAAATAAAACAAATGGGACACAAGTAGGAGTTTAAGTTCTAACAGAGGGGAAACAACCAAGGAGCATAGCAAGCAAAGCAAGGTTCAGACACGATTTATCAAAAGCAGGTGGGATGTAGAGTTCTAGCTAAGCGGAAAGCTTCACTCCATAGGTGCTTGTTATAGTATCCCTGCCTCTTGTGCCCATTGAATTCAAACCAACCAAAATATGAGGCTTTTATTATACACATCATATAAATCCAACAAGTAAAAATATTTGACACTTCATATCTTGAATATGATGCAAGAAATATTTCTCTGTCCTTGGTAAAGAGGCATCTGACATTAAGATAATATCCGAGCAAATTCCAGGCACAAGGATAACAAGAGATGAAAGTAATAAGGTATGGAAACTCAAATACCTGAGCAGATGGATGAAGGCGAGTGACAGTGGCTTCAAACCTCTTTGAACTTGAAGCCTCATCACCGAAAGAAGCTTTAAATATGGTGGAAGAAAGACCTTCTGACATGCACCGATCTGAAGAGAAATTTTGGCAAGCAGCAGAAATTTCTTCATATGTAAAGTTTCGAAGTGATCCGGTAGGTGGCAGTGGCAAAGGACCTGAAGCATAGAGAGGACCACTAGCTGTGCCCGACTTAAAGCTAACCGTTGGCCTTAATGAACCACCAGATTGAGGACATGGAAGAGGTAAAGGTTGTGGACTGGATGAACGCTGCTCCTTTAATGATCCAGCCCAGTAATTTGACTCATCTTGTTCCTCATACTCAACAGATGCCAAAGCATCTTGTTCAGCTGCATCAAGAGTTGATGGAGCAGATAATGCCCGGATTCTACTGTAGGTGATGTTATTAGTGGGTTGAATGGGTTTCACTCTGGTCCTAAAACTAGGAGGTGCAGACTGCAGTGAGGGCGTATGAGTTTGAGGTTCAGGTAGAACTGCAGCAGGTAAATTTTCTTTATGGTTGACCCGTTTCACATTCCTGATCTGCTCGGACTTCTTCTTCTTACTCTTTAAGACTGTAAAACACCCCATCCCGTCAAGAGAGCTTGTCTGTTGTATAAAACTGTGTATTTTACAGAAAATTATATATATATATATATATATCTCAATTAAGTCACTCCTCAAACTTTGTGCAGCTCAGCATGTTAAGAATTTCGACAATTCACAAAATTATTGTTATGGTTTTCTAGTTAAAGAATTATGTGGAATTCCATCTAAGGAGAAAGATTCGATGCGAAGAACTATCTTATGTAATTTCGATTACCTTCAATATGAAGGATACACTTGGTACTATCCCATCATAAAGAAAGGGCAAAGTAATAACGAGAAAAATTGATATTTCTAGAGATGCGAATTAAAAATCGAATTCACACATTTGATTATATATCCTTTCTTATTATCTTTACTTTTATCTCTGTCCATTACCATCACCACCAGCTCCTGCAACCAGCGAGCCTCTCATTTCATGAACAATTATGCATCAGTTGCCAACAAAGCAAATCATCGCAAGTGTCCCCAATAGAAAATCTGATCGACTGATCACTGAGTAAAAGTCCTCTCAGCAATAGTGTCAATCACATTCCCGGGAAAAAGGAATAATAAATTACTCAAATTTTTCCATCCTACTGGCAAATCTTCCCAAAAAAAAAAAAAAAAAAACAATGCAAGCGGTCAATATGCTTTCTGCTAATGAACCAAGCTACTCAAATGCAAGATAGTAATGAGCTTCATATGCACAATTGGCGTCCCAAAAAAGACAAACAACCAAGAGCAGCCAAATGAATTTAGATCCATAATACGATAGAATCTTTACAAAAATCTCTTTATTTTAAGATTAACTATTTAATGGAAGAAATGTAAAGGACTGCTAGTTCAAATGATTTGTTCATACTGTCAAGACTATCGCACCAGAAATCAGCTAAATAAAAGAAAACGGTAAATAAAGCAGCAAACGAACCAAAAAAAACAGACAATAGATCACACCACAAAGAGCAGCCAAATTGGAAGAGAGGGGGAAGAAAAATCAGAGAAACAAAATTTCCACGCCCTACAAAAGCTCAAATAAGAACAATCAAAATGAAAGGAAGAACATCAAGAAAACAAACCTGTGAGGACGCAGTCATGCAAAAAATTGTAAATCAACAGCGGGAAGCAAAATGGATGGAAACTGAAACTTGTGGTTTCGATTCGCTGAAGAAGAATTCCTTATGAAGTCAAATAAATCAGATGTTAAAGGCCGAGAAGTGTTGATTTTTGAGAGAGAAGTAGAGCGAATAATGAAAGTGTAGAGAGAGAGAGAGATGGTCTTTCTTAAAGAGGAAATGTAGCCCCCAACGAGCAGTGGTCAAATAGTAATACTCAAACCTATTGAAACTCATATTTTTAATTAGTGATTAAAGAAATACTAATATCGTTACCAACGCACCATTATGAGAAATTAGAGTTTTACGCATCATTTTCCAATTTATCTCATTTTTAGGATACATTAGCCTGTAGACGCATTTCTGAAAATGCAAATTAAATAGCCATTATGCAATTAGAAAATAAATTATAAAACTCCTACAACTGAATAAGTTCTTTATTTGACTAGAAATCAAATACGTACAAACTAGACAAAGATCTAAGATTTAGTTAAAGCCACAGTCTTTATTTTATTATGAAGATGCATTTTTTTAATTGTAGGGGTTAGGTTGATGCCGACCTGATTTTAAATATGTGGTTGAGTAGAAAAAGGACAAGGATGAGATCAGCAATATAGTAAATTCACTTAGCACATCGATTTTCAACTAAGTACACCTCGATTGTTGTGAGATGTGCCCATCCAGTCAAAGTTGGAAATCTTATATTTTCTTTTTTAAAAAGCATGTTTCCAGTGTGGTCAAAGAGACCCATCAAGACTATTTGACTCTATTCCTCTTCCGTCGGATTTGAAACGGCGAACACATCAACGCCCAACAAGCTCTCGCCCCAACACCCTGGCCCCACATCACCTCATTTCTCCTTACTCCTGTCCTGCATGAGCTTGTGGGTCTGCCACGCGCCCATTACACTCATCATACTTTTTTTTTTTTGGGGGGACTGAACACTTTTCATACATTATACGTGGGCCTCGTTTAGAAAGCCCAAGACCAGTTGGAGGACATGAAAACCCATGCACAAGGTTAGGCCTAGCTTTATTGGGAGGTTTTGGTTGGTTTGACAAATGAACCAAAACAGTGAAACACAGTAACATTCATTAAGAATAAATTTGACCAACATCCCTCTCCCCGTGGGAGTAAGTGGTAAGGAGTTTGCTCTCCCACCACCATATCCTTAGTTCGAGACGTGGGAATGGAGAAAATGGTGTTAGGAGCTCTTCCCCCGCGACCGTGGGCCCAACACGGAACGAAATCCGGATTAGTCGAAACCGAAAGTTCCGGTGAACTGGGTGGAAAACCAAAAAAAAAATTAAGAATAAATTTGGCAGCAAGAAAAAAATTGTAAAGGAGAAGAATGATTTATATGATTTATCCAACTTGGATACTTTCTAATAATAGAGGAATTAATAATAATTTCACAACTCAAATAAGTCATTACTATAACGTAAAACCAATATTAAAATTTCATACAGATCAAATCATGAATGACTGCAAGTCTAAATCACCACATTCACGTAAGTCGAAACATAATTCTTTTTATATATTTACCTCATACACCCTAAATTATGTTATAAAAGTATTTTCTACCGTTAATCCAAACGGACATTAATTGGTATCTCATGGCATGGATTTCTTTTTCTTCTTGCTAACATATATCATGACCAAGAATTGCATATAACTAAAGTGAACACACTTTATTTTTCCAAAAAAAAAAAAAAAAGTAATTTAAAAGTACATATAACAAACTCCTCCCTGACTAATTGGAGGCAATTGACAAACTGGCACTCTCATTTCTTTCTCACAGCTCACTGCACTGGCTACCAGAGAGAATCTATCTAAATTCTAAAATCTCCAAACATTTCTACATACGAAAAAAAGCATAAAATAATGATTGAATGAATAGCAGTAATATCAATAAAACTGATGACACTGTTAACATAATAAATACTCACAGATCAAGAGATTAACTCCCAAACTTGCTTTGCCACATACATTATTCCCATTCTATCCCCATAACTGCCCAGCATGAATAATAGCGAACAAGCAGCTATTGTTGCCATGCAATTGCGAAGGCCTCTCACTTTCACTAGTTTTGTTCTCTTACCCTTGTTCATCAGCAAAACACCCAAAAAGCCCACGCAAGCGAGTAATATTATGAACACTCCCTTCCCATATTTCCTCCAAATAAGCTCAAGTTGAGCTAAGAATGCCAGCAACACCCAAAACCCAGAAAGTATCAGATCCTGCAGTTAAGCAGACCCAGTTTCAGGCCAAAGTGGTTCGTTTGAAAATTGAAATTCAATCTGGGATGATTATATATGATATAAAAATGTAGGGAATCGGTTCACCTTTGTTTGTTGATCGATCCATCCTCCATTGCCAGAAGTGGCTCGGGTGATCGGGGATTGAAATTTATGGATCACACGTAGGAGCCCTAGGCGCCATCGGGGCGCGGGGGTGTGAATTGAGGCGGAAGACGAAGAATTTGCGAAACTTGAGGATGAAGGAGAAGCGACGGAGGGTCCAATTGGGTCCAAAACCGGCAGCTTTGAATCTGAGGGTGAAATTGAAATGGTTGACCTTAGCTCGAACAAATACCCTCCATGAGGAGGTCTGCATTATGGCACACCTGGAGTGAAAGTAGCCGTTAAATGGCATTCACATTTGAACTTGTTTAGCCCACCGCTGATGCTTTTGACGCTCACGCAGGCGGCATAGTTTTTAACCATTTTTCGTATATTATATGGTTGTCGGCGTCGCAACCCGGGCGAAAACTTTTCAAAATTGCCCACTGCTGAATAAAAAAAATTCAGCAACTACGGAGTGTTATTATTGTTTAACTCTTAAAATCTTGATCCAAATCAATAACACTAATTATATATATAAAGTATGTTGGAATATTTTAAAATTATATATATAAAGTATGTTGGAATATTTTAAAATGAGAAGAAGTCTTTGTCGAAAAGTCATGTTCTATAAATTAAAAAATTTATATAAAATGTTGTATAGGGAGTTATAACATTAAAGGCAGTCAAGGTTATGTCCTTTTAGTTTCTAAAGAGCCTGTAAAGAAAGTGTGGTAACTACTATTTAGTAAAATGTTGTATTGGTTTTTAAGAAAACCCTACTTATTATAAAGGTGTGATCATTCGTGAAAGAGTTATTTTAAATAATTTTTTGTTATTGAAATTATGTTGGTTCGAGTAGTTAAATTAATCTAATATATGGTTATGACTTTTAATTGAAGAGATGTTCTTAAGAACCACCACTCGCTCGTAAATATTTTACATCATCACTTCATTTATGATTAATAGAAATCAAATCAAATCTTAAATGACACAACAATAACATATCAAACTCAATGTCTTTATCCTTAAGTGTACATAAAAATAAAGTCAACTTATCACTTTATAAAAGTTATTGTTGTCTTGGTTTGAGTGTTGGGTGTGCAATTCATACTCAAGAGTTTTTATTCTATCCTTAGAAAATTCACCCGTCAATCTAAATTGCACTATATCAGATAGATATAGATGAAGGCGAATTAAACCTATCATACCCACACTTTTGAAGACATATTACTCTACTTTCTTCTTCATATGTTTATTTCCAAATATCTCCAATCCCCAATCTTCCTCCTTTCCATTCATCAGCACGTACAACTCTTCACAATCAGTTTCTAATTCAACATTAGACATTCCAAATCTGTTCACAGCTCTGAAACCTTCTTTCAGTACCAAGCATTCTGCCATAAACGGTGAATATGCAAAGATCTTCTCCCCCAAGCCACCTATCATCTTTCCTTTTCAGTTTCTGCAAATAACTCGTACACCAGTTGAATCAAGAGTGCTGATAAAAGAGCCATCTACATTTACTTTAGTCATACCATTTCTTGGAGCTAACCACTCCAATTTTCTTTCTTTTGCATCCATGTTAACCGAATCCAAATTTCCATTTGTACCCTTATTATCAAAGCACTCCTGCACCAGTTTACGAGTTTCATTAATAACTCTTAAAACCTCAACCTCCACTCCATTAAAAACCCAAACCCACCTTCCCTTCCATATATTTCAACACATTATAGCAGCAGCCGCCTTCCCCTTATCATTCAGACTACTGCCTTTACTAAAGATATCAATAAACCAATGTTATGCCAACTTGCTGATAAAATCAGTTTTTGAAAATTTTAAATTCAAGCAGCAACAAACCAACTTGCTTGAGTCCTTGGGCAAAAGAATAACAAGTTTGTTATGCCTAACTTCACCTTCTGCCTTCGTCAATTACGCCACGCCTCTCTGTCACTCTATATTTAGCAACTGAAGTAATACCCATGTTGTTATTATTATTATTTTTGATATTGAGAAAGTTTAAGTGGAGATAGACACCGATATCCCACCAGGGCTAAGGCATGCCTCCAGGCTCAAAAAGCGCTTACAGATCGCCCACCAACGAAGCTCTCACATCGATCAGCAGGTATCAAACCTCCTTCCTTTTAAGGTGAGGGCCGACGCCTTAACCAACTGTGCCAATCCTCGTTGGCAATACCCATGTTATTAAGTATATTATGATGCCTTTGCTTCCGCCTCCCTGCCCTCATCCATTATTAATTTTAAAGTTGGCAAAACAAAAATTATTAATTTAAGAAGTTTATGAACAATTACTCCCCCGATTTCTTACCAATAGAAAAGAGGAGCGTTTTTTCAGCACATATGATTCTTTCATTTTAAAATATTGCTTCACATGCGAGATTAATTGAAAAAAAGCTTAGATTAAGCCTTAAGAAACAAATAGCAGTGCTCAAAATCTGTCCACAAACACAAATAAGCCACCACTTGGTTTCTAAACGAACTATTTTTCACAGCTTAATCCGAAGCGCCATAGAATCTATAATATTTGTTCAATGGCCGATTTTTATTTTGGGTTTCGTCTTCTCATACAAGGATTTTGTACTCTCACTGCCTTGAAAGATACCAATATCATGATGGAAAATTTCTTTTCTTTAAAAAAAAAAAAAAAAAAAAAAAAAAAAAAAAAAAAAAAAAAAAAAAAAAAAAAACCTCCAACTAAAAGAGAGCCCTCTTACATAGCATAAAATTTGAAGAATGAGCCATGCTATTTATAACTTACAAAAACCAGCAATGTGGTTTCTTATAGATTTTATGTTATAGATATATAGATGAGGCATGAACATAGTCAGCAGCAAAGGGAACGGAATTTGCCACTTCTGTAACGCTCACAGAAACCATCACACCCCATCATCATACAAAAATATGGATCGTGGAATCAGTAATTTAGCAACGAATATTTCACTCTCAGAACAATTTTCCCTTTCTCAACACCAAGCTTCCCACCGGTAACTAACCAATGGCCAGGAGGATCTTGAGGGCCCTTGCTCATTTCGGAAAAGTCTACATACTTCAACTTGTTTCCTGAGATGGTTTCCCTAGAACCAGAGCCTGAGTCATCAGGGTTGCAAGAGTTCTCAGCAGTCACAGTTTTCTGTGACTTGTCTAGGCTATGATCCCACAATGATCTTCGAATTGTGCAGCCAGGTAACTTAGAATACAGAAGTTTCATGTACAATACATTCCGTGATCCAAAATCCCACACTCCAAGCTGTGCACCGGTAACTATGCAGACGTTAGAGAAGTCACCTATGAAGGTTTCAGGGTTCTCAATTGGTGCAGTGCTCACATGAGAAAAGTTCCTCCACTTTACAGGCTCAAACCATCGACTATCTTGTTCCTCAGGTCCCTGCCACTTAGGAGCACCAATAGCTACATGTGTGTCCCAATGTGGCTGAAGGATCTTCGGAAGCGTCACCAAGTGTTGAAGATGAACACACAGCCGATTCTTCTTGCTTCCTTCTAGACAAAGACGTATGCCAGTTACTGGCCTTCGTCCAACTGTAACCTACATCCAGAAAATAGAAGGAAACACCCTATGTAGCCTGGCCCTCCTGGCATTAAATCTCCATAAGGAAATCATCATAGCCACGGGATAAGAAGCCTTAAAACATGTGATAATGCCACAAATGATTCATACCTGTTCCTGGCTGACATAAAGCTTCTGGCCCATTATGCTGAATTGTAAAGATGGACACACAGGTTCCTTCCTCTGGTGACCAGGAATCCTGTCATGCAAAGGAGCCCAAACACGAGGAATCTGAAACTCTAGGAAATACCTTAGTTCTTCAATCGGGGGCTTATCTGTTCACAATAGTCCAGTACATGTAAAATTTATACTATTAAATTAAACTTATTGCAGCATACGGGGAAAGAATCTACATCATCTATGTTAGCATTGAATTGTCCTTACATTCAAGGTAGAGACCAATAGCACGAGTCAAATGCTCCTTTCCTGTTAATCCAGCAAGGAGATCTGTCATAGGGCAGAAAGTCATCTCGATAACATCTGGAGATGCCCGAACAGATTTTTCCCATTTACTGTGGTCTTGTTCTAAATCATCCCCTCCCCTCCGTCTGAAAATGACTGTCACATCCTGAACAATTTGAATAAAAGGAACTCAGAAAGAAAGCTTGATGGTACAAAAGCAGACTAAGACCTAGAAAATAACAATCAATAACGAAATACTTTATGTACATATGACTTCTTAAAATGTCGATGCTGATGCATAAATCACAACCCAGAATTCAACAAATTTTGATTACCCTGTGAAGATGCTAACCAAAATGTCAAAGAGATGAAGGGCAATAATAGAAGGGAAAACAACTACATCATCTTTACAAACAAACAAAAAACAAAATAACAGATTGTGTCATTGTGGCGGGGAAATAAAATAAAAGATGCCATCTAGTAAATAGTTAAGAATTATGCCATTTATCAATCTAAACAGATGGATAGAAAAAGTTGTAACAGTGACTGCCCCCCCCTCCTTAATGCAAGCATGGTGACAGCCTATTACCACTCACAGTGTATTGATTTTTGAAAATTATAACCCCGAAAAAAAAAAAACATGCATGTCATAGTTATTATTATAGCCATCAAATTTAATGTTGTGGTGCAGGAATTGGGAACTGCTTAATTTGGATGTGGTTCACGTAGTCAAATGACTACATAAGACTCCCAGATAGGATAGAACCCATGACTTCATACACTCTCGTGCGTGAAGACACAATAGGCAAACACAATGCCAACTAGCCAAGGTCTACTAAATTACAACTTCAAAAGATATTTGTTTAAACAAATTTAAATATTCAAAAATTAGGCAAATCATTGGAAGACCAATATTAAATAATCTATTGAACATAAATCAGATACCTCTTTCCCAGTAAGATATGGTGCATTTGTAGGTTGAGGGTGTATCCCTTGACTATTGAATGAAAATGGTTCGACACTCTAAAAATATATAAATAAAGTAATCAATTGATGTGCTTCTTGCTACTATGAAGCAGAAGCATTATAAAAATAAGAAAAAATAAAATAAAATAAAAACACAACAACAACAACAACAAAAAAGTAAGAGGAATTAGAGGGGAACTAGCCTTATCTTTGGACTTTGTTTGACCTGAACTTGTCTGGCTATTGGCGTCAGAGAACCTCTGATTTCCAATTTCCTCAATATAGTTCTTCATCTCCAATTTTGACAGAGGTGAAGTATGGTGTTGCTTAACATAAATTACATCTTTACCACCGATGGTTATGGACGTAATGACATGTGTCCCAAAATTTTCAATAAAGCTATCAAAATGCAACTGAAAGTCAGGGACAACTCAAATTTCAAAGCTATTTGTTACTTAATTTTGCAGATAAATTTGTTTGATGTACCTGGCAAATGATGGTGGATCCCAATTGACTGGAACAGCCTTTTTTACATTTTCTCGCAATGTTAAGCGGGATTTCGTAAGTTGAATCTTTGCAAGGGGAATGAAAAAGCCATCTGAAGAAAGGGTTTTAGTGGCCGCTGCATCAATATGTTTCGAACCAGTAAAGCTAAAAGAAGAGTTAAAGCTCCCAAGAGGAAAGTCTCCCGGTAAATCAGCCTTCTTATTTATATATTCCACCATCTGCAACCAGATGACAACAAGCTCCACAAATTAATAAAACTTTGAGCCACTTGACCATTGTATTTTATTTTTACAATAATAACCATTGGCCTTTACTTTCCAGATATGTGCTTCAAAACTATCAATGAACAAAAGGAACCATTTTCTGCCAATAACCTAGCGAAATAATTGAGATAATGTTTCACAAAAGAGGTTATAAATCAAGAACAGAACTATCTCAGTCTACAATTTTTCGGACCTCTTGGAAGCCGCAGACTCCAGAACTTTGACGCCCGACGGGCTCCTGAGTGCTCTTTATGTCCCTAGAAACATCGGGAACGACTAAATCATCGTACAGTAGGAGGTCCCTCGGGTGGTCATCGTCAATCTCGATTACCCTAGACCCTGCCAGTCCTTTACAATAGAGTAACCTAGTATCACAGTTCACATCAAAGCCTTTGCCCAATGCTTGAACAGAGTTGATAGCTGTGTGGACGGCTGCCATATGCTCTCCCATAGCTCATGAAAAAAAAAATCAGCAACCACAATATTTATTTTAGTCGAGGAGAAGACCAGAAGCCATATTATCTGAGTAATCAGAGCGAAGCAGGAGGGTCCATCACAATAACTTTGGGAAATCCCCAGAATGAAAAAACGGGATTTCTATGTTGGAGCTCTTGTGAAAGAGAGAATCGGATGAAGGATCAAATTCATGTCGTTGCTCTCAATTTCCGTTTGCGAAGGGAGTTGACCCAGGAAAAGTCAGGGAATTGAAGGTGATTTCAAGAGTACAGATCTCTGAGCCATGGAAATTAACCAGGTATCGTGTGTGGCCGGTTGCTGCTAGGTAAAATATTGGCGCCTGGGTTTTCTCACAGTAAAATATGTCTACTGTGTACCCGGAAGAAGAGAAAGAAATATGTTGCGGAGGTGAGAGGAGGAAGGGGCATTGACTTGGAAGTCATCTTTTAGTTGTTCAAACACTTCAACCTCATGGAAATGTTGGCATCTGCCGGATATTTTTTCCCATGATTTTTACCGTCTACCTGTGGTCCAAACACGTGCGTGCCTCCAATCCAAGTTTGGATCCCACGATACTGTGCCCACAGTCCGGCAGAGATATTATCGTCTTTTTTTATCATCTCTTATAGTTTTTAATTTACGTCCATTCAATTAATCTAAAAAATCATAATATTACTTTAATTTCTCTCTTATCTTTCTGATCAACCATCTTGATGGAAATAAGAAGAAATAAAAGATAATAATAAGAGGATCTGCTTACTTTTACCTGAAGCCATATATTTTCAAACGAAAAATTACTTGTTTATTTAACATTTCTTCAAAAATATTTATATTATATCCTATGGACCAGTATTGATTAATATAAACTTATATTACTTATAATTGTAACTACTCTTCTTGTCTTTAATTTAAAAATATCAAGAAAGTTAAATAAATAATTTAACTAAAACATATGTGGCATTGATCTCTCCAAAATACTTCTGTGCAACATTAAATTAATAAGTTAGGAAAATTAGTTTTTTTAAAAATGATAAATATAAAATAAAAAGGAAAAAGAAAAGTATAATATTTAAGATCAAAATTTACCTCCAAACTACTAACGTGTAATATTCAAGCCCGGCTTTATTTAAAAGATTTAAGAAGAGAAAGGAACTTAGAAGAGGGAAAGAAATGGAAAGGAAATTTGAGAGGAAATTTTAAAAGTTGAACTGTTTGGTAGATGTGAGAATGGAACTTAAGTTGAGAGAAAATAAAATGTTTGATAGAAAGAAAATGAAGTTGGTTAAGTGGGAATGAGGGAAAGAAATGGAAATGAAAATTGAGAGGAATTTTAAAAGTTGAACTGTTTTAGACGTGAGAATGAAAGCTTAAGTTGAGAGAAAATAAAATATTTGGTAGAAAGAAAATGAAGTTGGTTAAGTGGGAATGAGAGATAAAATACCTATAATACCCCCGGAAAATAAAACCATCACTCGTCTCTCACTCTCCTTTGCCTCACCTCATCTCATCTCTCGCCTCTCGTCTCTCACTCTCTTTCACATCGTCTGCGCCTCTCGCTTCCTCCACCGTTGCTCCGTGCCTCTACTTCCTCCACCATGGTCGTCTTCCTCTTGCATCACACCACCATCCCCAACGCCCTCTTCTTCCTCCACCATCACCTTCGCCTCTCTCCTTCGCATCAAACCTTCGCTTTCTCATACAAGGGGCCTTTTGGTCCTGTGAAATGTCTCTCTCGGGAAGATCCTCAATCCCGCCACTTTCGGAGGGATTTCATCTTCCCACGTTTAAGGTGTTAGTTTCTACATGTTTTTGACGATAACCATTATAATAAAAATAAGTTGAAACATTCAAGGGAAAATCATGTTTTTAAATCTAACTTGAATCATTAGTTTTTGTAGTTTCTGAAATGGTTACCTCGAGTTATATATTAATTGACTCCAGTGAAATGTTTCTAACTTCTTGTGGAAATAGCTTCTGTTTCTAATGCCTCGAGGTTGAACATGTTTTAACTCGAAGGAATTAGTTTGAAATATATTGGGTTAAGGTGCATTTCGCCCTTAAAGATGCGCCCAAGAGCAATTTGCTTTGGTCAATTTTTCGATGTAAGAATTTGCCCTCAAAGTTTTAAAACGGGCATGTTGATGTTGCCCGTCAAAAACCCTAACGGTCAACTAACGTTGACCGTTAGTTGACCGTTAGGGTTTTTTGACGAAAAGGGGCAACATTGCTCAATTTTAAAACTTCAAGCAGCAAAATTGCTACTTTTTTTTTTGGACGTAATGTTGCCCTCTAAAGTTTTAAAAAAGCAGAATGTTGCCCTCTATCAAAAACCCTAACGTTGACCGTTAGGGTTTTTGACGGAGGGGCAACATTGCTCGTTTTAAAACTTCGGGCAAGCAATATCTTACGCCAAAACTTCGGGCAAAAATGCACCTTAACCCAAATATATTTACCTCAAGTTAAAAATGATTTGCCTCGAGTTAACTATTTGAAAAGTTTTTAAATGAAAGTTTTTAACTCTAGTCAATTATGTCTTTACCTCGAGTCAACTGTGTCGAAAGATTTAACCTTGAAGTTTCGCGCTAAAGCTTTTAGACCAACGTTTAAACTTTACATGAACTACCTCGAGTGAATATTATCTTACCTCAAGTCATTGACTCAAGGAAATTTTTTTAACTCAAGTTATATATTCAATTTGTGTATTTCAAAAAAGAAAGTTTTTTTTTTTACTTTTAGATATCAAGTCATTACCTCAAGTCATTAACTCAAGGCAATTATTTCTTAACTCAAGTTAAGCTTTCAACTTCTCTATTTGCAAAAAGAAAGTTCTTGACTTTTGCATATCAAGTCATTGCCTCAAGCCATTAACTCAAGGCAATTATTTCTTAACTCAAGTTAAGCTTTCAAGTTATCTATTTGCAAAAAGAAAGTTTTCGACTTTTGCATATCAAGTCATTAACTCAAGGCAATTATTTCTTAACTCAAGTCAAGTTTTAGTTTCTTTCTTCTTGCGTTTTTAACTCTTGAAGAAAGCAATTGCCTCCAATCAATATATCAAGTTAACTTTTTCGAACCCAAGTTAACTCTTTTCGAAAGTCATCTATATTTAGCTTTTATGGACCCGAGTCAAATATTTTATTACCTCGAGTCATTAACTCAAGTTAACATTAGTTTAACTTGAAGTTAATTCTTCCAGCTTTTGAAATCACCGTCTTCGTAAATCTAAAATCGTTGTGTGTGATTTTATCAATCCTTATCATCACTGCTACCATTCCTAACTATCTCTAATCGGTTTGTTAGTGAGTTTCGATGATTATATTAAAGATTAACAACAAATTGTCATAAAGAAATTTGTATGTCAATGCATTTAATGCAAGTTGCCAAATTGAGATACAATCATGGCAACCATTCTTTTGAACATTCTAAAGCAGTCTCTGCTATTCCATTCAAGTAATAAATGCTAGTTCTCAACGGGCAAAACAAAACAAAAGGAATGAAAGAATGTCGAGACGACACAATTACACCTGGAACATTAATGGCCAATGTGACTGACAAAGCTTCATCTGTCTAACTAGCTATTTTGAAAAGTCACAACGGATAACCTTCAAGCTTCTCCAACAGGTTATTAATGGCAACCAATATAAATACCGAAACATTGAATTCGCCAACTAACCCAAAACTTTGCGCATTCAATTCAAAGTGTTTACAATCTACTTGTTTCATTAGTTTCATTTAATATCTTCGGATATATTGTAGATTTCAATGATTATTATTCATTTGCTCTGTGAGAGAGTATAAACACTTATTTGATTATTTGTTTAGTGATTAAATCTCAAGGTTAAGGAACCTTAAGTGTGGGTGTACGATTACAATTTGTAAGGGGGAATGAGTCATAGTGTGAAAGGATTACAAAGACAGTGTGAATTGTATCTGTATTTTGTGAGTTAGTGAAAATCCCAAAGTGTCTGGGGATTGGACATAGTCAAAGAGTTGGACCGAACCAATATAATCTCTCTATGTCATCATCTCTTTCATTGTCTCTGTTTTTGTCTTTCTCCAATTCACTCGCGAAAAGATTTTGAAATCCCATATTCACCCCCCTCTAACTGATATTCCATAAGGGAAGATGACGTTAGGCGGGAACTCAAGTTGGAAGGAGAGTTGTGCGCCAAAATGTTTTTCTTGGGGAACCCAGTTAAGTTCCCATTCCCTCCAAGTGAGTTCCCTATACCAAACGGGTCCTCAGCGTAAAATGCACGAGGTAAAGATAAAATTGGAAGGAAATAAAATAGTCACACGGTCAAACTAAAAGCTTGGAAGGTACGTCAGAAATGTGGAATTGATGATCTTGAGCGTAATGTTTGAGTCGGGATCGGGATTTTTGTTAAGAAATTGTATTCCATAAGATATTTTAGACTTAGAAATGAAATTGACTTTTCCTATTTAACTGCAATTTAAGAAATCTCTTCAAATTGAACCCATCCGAGATTCAAATAAGCATTATCGGTAAGGTTTTTTTCTACTTCAACCCAGAATGAGTAGTGTCACAATTACTTGCACTTCATTTCCCACAACCATGACATAAATGCAAATAAACATCCGCATTTGCATGCTGACAGTTGAAGCTGCAATCTTTAAAGCCACCATAAATTTCCAAAAATGAGCTATAAAAGTAACCACTTTCCCAAATTTGATACACACTCATGCTGACTAAGTTTTTTATTATTATTTTTCCAACCATGCAATACATTAATTGTGCCTATTTTCCTTCCATGCTCTTCCTCCATGCATATTCGATATCAAGCAACATAAAATGTAAAAAGTGTCCGGAAATGTATTACTCACAGATTATTAGTAAATAATAAATGTGCAAGAAGTCACCTTGTTTTCAATCTATGAATGATAGAATAAGTCATTAAAAAAAGGGAAAGTATAAAGATGAAATGTGAAGTTTATGTGCAGTCGCATTTTACATCAAATCCTTTCTAAAGTGAAAACATGAACGTCAAATATTCAGTTGATAATTTGTCTTATCGCACAATTCTTCATTTGACCATCACACGATCACAAAAACAATAAATGGCAACATAGTAATGAATAGGATATTTTAGATCATATCATCAGAAAGGTGTCTAAACCAATGTGTTCCTTTACAACAAGTACAACTAGATGATTTCAACAGTCCTACCTTTTCCTTACTCTTTCCAAAAAAGGGAGAAAAAAGAGTATATTAACATCATTCTATTTTTTGTGGAACTTGGTTCATCATTTCATCTACTCGTTGCCTTCAATCCACCCACGATTACTCGTAAATGAATTATAATTATGTACTTCATCATGGCAAACCCATTCTCATCTACAACAAAAAGGGGCTGTTCAAAAATCTACTACTCACTGTTAGTTTTTGGTCCTTTTGGAAGCAAACAGTTGGCGAAGAAATCCAAACTTCCCTCTGTTTCGGGCAGAAAACTCAGTTATGGCACCATTACTCGTAGTTGCTGTGGCCTCAGGTTCAGCATTTTCAGGTTCCTCCAAACTAGGGGAGGGCGGTGCAGGTGACAAAGTGAAGAGAAAGGCGTTAAGCATACGGATGATCTGACTGAAGCTCGGTCTCATGTTTGGATCCTCAACCCAGCATGATTGTATGATAAAGGCAAGGTCAGGAGGTATATCTTCTGGAAGGCTAGGCCTATCATGCTGCAATCTCACGCAAAACATGTCATCATTATCAACAAATCCAATCCCTCACTTCCAAACTTGGCTTACAAGTAAAAGGAGGCTAAGAAATTAGCCTGAATCGTTCGATCACAAAGCATGTATGACATGAATAGTGAAGCATAACCGATCATAATCATCCACAACATCACTGTAAAAACTAAAGCAACAATTCAAAAACCAAGAAACTAAAGTCTAAAGCCATCATGTTCACCTTAAAAGCAGCGTAAGCAGCTTGTAAATTAGACACACTGTAAAAACTAAAGCAACAATTCAAAAACCAAGAAACTGAGAGTCTAAAACCATCATTTTCACCTTAAAAGCAGCAGCGTAAGCAGCTTGTAAATTAGACATCCCTTCAAAAGGCATGCGATTCGTTAAAAGTTCCCATAAAACAATTCCAAAGCTGTACACATCAACCTTGTTGTTGTAGTGCTTTTCTCTCCTTGACGTAGTGTCACTGTACTGTACAGCTGAAAAAACATATTATGTCATCAAAACCTAGTGACAAGAACATGCGTAAGCAGCAAGCAAATTCTTAATGCACTTTGTGGCGGGTTGAACTTCAGAAGTAAACAATACCTAATAGTCATTCAACAAATATATGCACTAGTACATTGTTTTACTTGAAATATCTGTAGTAGGTCCATTTATTGAGAAGAATTTTAAAGAACTATGATGTTGACATTGGAATTGAACCCACTCAACCTTAGAAAAGAAACAAATATCATTAATGTTATTACTGATATCTGCTCACAAGAATTGGGGCGATTAAACCAGATATAAGACTAGAATGATATCTGCTCACAAGAATTGTGGCAATCAAACCAGAGGCGAAATATGAATATTTATCTGATCCATAACTAGAATGACTTCTAACTTGTCTGCAGCTTTTGGCAAACTCCAGCATTTCCAAGCTCAAATATCCATTCGTGCATGCCATTGCTGTTCTATAGTACAAGTTCAATTTAGGTCTCTTGTGTGTGTATAACGAATTGTTGTTTGATGAAGTACCAAAATTTATTTTACACAAAAAACAATGTGCCTGTGTGTGACTTACATTGGACATGATGTGCAGGTTAAATTAAATATGACCACTTTAGATTTTGTCATGTCGCAAATGCCAACATCATGATCTGTATCCATGCTTCTTGGTTTATGAAAGAAGATGATAAGCACCAAAACATGCAGTACATCTAGCTACATTTTTGGATATTTACTAGTGAAATGATAATACTAGAATAAAAGATACCTCTGGTGCCATCCAACGGTAAGTTCCAGTTTCAGCAGTCATCATTTCAGTGACAGATTCTTCTCTTGCAAGACCAAAATCTGCAAGTTTTACAGACTTCTGATTTGCCGTAAGCAACAGATTGTCTGCATCATATAAAATTTCAAAAAGGAAAAAAAGAAAAAAGTAGTTAAAGGAAGAGAGTCATACTCACTGATGCTAGAAACTTAATGCAGACCTAGATTCCTCTCTATAACACTAATGTCAGAAGCTAATATGATGAGATGTCACATCTAGAGCAAAATGGCCAATCCATAACAACAACGCTATAAAAACTTGTCACCTGAACTTATCATTATTTCTAACCTTATTATTTCACTTTTTTCACTTTTTCAGAGAGGATAGAAAGTTAACTATTGCAAGAGTCTTGATCAAGTAGACGAAAAGTCAGCAAGAAAATACACCTCACAATGACCGCACTATAACAAAGAACCAAAGTTTGGTCCCCAGAAAAAAAAAAACAAAGAAGCTTGCATCTTTTTCTTTAACCAAAACCAATAACAATGTTCAGTGTTCATAGCAACAACAAAGATATCCGAATAGTGCATAATTGAACAGATCAAAATATGCATGGGCAATGGCATTTATAGCCATAAAGAAACATAATGAAAAAGAAAAAGATATCCAAAGCAAATTTCACAAAGCTTTCCACAACTACTGAACAGAAGTACAGAAGCATCAACTAGCACCCACTGTGACCAAAGAGTTACACAAAACAGTAAATGTGTGACCAACAGAGTATTCATTACAAATATTGCAGAGTATGCAAAGGGGAAAAAAAGTACCAGGTTTCAAGTCTCTATGTATGATCCCATTAGCATGTAGGCAATCCATGGCCCGAGCAACATCAAGGGCAAAGTTTATAGCCACCTGGCAGTCTAATAGATTAGGGCGTATACTAGTCATATATTTCCTCAGTGACATCCCTGGTAACAGCTCTGTGACAATAACCATCAGAGGATCTTTGCAAGCTCCAATAAACTGCAAATATTGAAGAAGTATTCAGGTGCATAATATGAAACCACAAGTCAAATAACTAGACTCAAGTAAATGAGAACCACTAAACAAATAACAGCTTAAGGCACAGCTGTAACAAATTTACAATGTCACTCACCTTAACTAGATTCTCATGATGGACACGGGACATCATATTAACCTCCCTAGCAAAACGATTTTCAAGGGCTGCTCTTTCTTCTGAAGTGCTCCCACGATGCAGAACCTTAATTGCAACAATTTGATCTCCATACCTGGAAATTGATTAGTCTACACCTAAATAAACCAGGACTCTAGCTGCCAGCAAACATTTGGGTGTATACACTAAGTTATAGAACTAATCCATGACTCCAAGCAATATATTATCTTCTGCACTAACTATTGATAGTTACATCAGTAAACAGAGAACCAAATGCCTCTTGACAAGCGTAAGGGGTCAGTATCTCAGAAAAAATAAATATGGACTTGAAAGTGAGAAATTAGACATTTCAAATTAGTCAACTAGGTTATTGAAATTAGTAATATGAAATCACCAACAAAGTTAGCTGCTTCGCGAGAAATTGAGTAAGGGATGTTTTATTGTTTTTAACACCATAACAGGTCTCCTGACCAATATAATCACATGAATTTACAGCCAACAGTGAAAGCGAATTGTAAAATTTCCTTGATTGTGTCTTTGCCACTGACCTTCCTTCATAAACTTTCCCATGAGCGCCTTCCCCGATTTTTGAACCAATGAAGAGTTGTTTAGGGTCAACAAGAAGATTCTCATCGATTGTTAGCTGTGGGGTTGTTATCGATCCATTCTGCCCAACCGATTTGGACTCTAATTCCCCCGAATTCTGCAAGACCGATTCTCCACATTCCCTCTCTTTAGCTCCTCTGTTCCTGTCGCTGTAACTCATGCTGCAACCTTAAACTATACCCGAATTCCTCATTTCAATTGTTAAGTACACAAGAAATACTGCGTTTTTAATTCCAATAAACCCAGCTTCCCCTGAATATGCCTTCCTATATGGACAATAACAACTCCAATGGATCAAAACAAATCGCAATTCCCCTAAAAGCTAATCACTCACTCCCCAATTTATCATCATAATTTTCTTTTTCTCGTCCATAGCAAGGATTTTTTGAAAAAAAGAAAAAGAAAGAAAGGAAACGAAAAAGAAAAAAAAAAAAAGATAACCTTTTCTTTTACCGATGAGACTGAAAGTAATCAAATAATCTTGTTCCTACCCCAAAATTAGCATGTTTCCCTTGCAGTGAACCCTGTTAAGGAAATTGTCAAAGTAAGCTTTGCTTCAGTCAGAAGCTGGCCTTCCAGAGCAGTTCGTCCCAAGAAAACCCATCGAAAGAAACAAAAAGAGGAGGAAAAGAGGAAAAGCAACTTACAATAGACGCAATAAAAAACCTGCCCCAGAAAATATATATCCAAGAGAATCGCCGAAAGCTAGAGTCTTTAAACTGAAACAAGCTTCTGGGAGCTCGTATTTGAAGGTTTTGCAAAGTGCCGAAGTTTTGTGAGTCTGTCGTTAACCCCAAAAAAAAAAAAAAAAAAATTAATTGCAGTGAAGTTTGTGTGTCTACAAGTGGGTTTCTCTCTCTACCCACTGAAGTGCTCCGATGAAGATTTTGGGAGCGCCTGTGCAGACAAGAGGGTTCAAGAGTGGTGTAGAGAGAGAGAGAGAGTGGTGGCTGGGTAATGACTATGAGTTGAAGAGGAAATAAATTAATATTGAGTCCAATAAAAAAAGGACACGTGGAGAGCACGGGAAAATTAGAAGCTTTTGCAGACGCAGCCATAGCAGGCAGCAGCATCAGCGATTTGGACGTTCTTGGCACAGACATATCTCACCGCTTATCTGCTAACTCGTACTGGTACAAAATTTAAAAATTTCAGGCTTATTCGAATTTGCTTATTACTTCTTTTCTTTTTTCCCGATTAGGGAATTTGCTTATTACTACCCTGGATCAATCCATTTTAATTCAAAAAATTAAAAAATAATTACTTAAAATTAGTTGATATTTTTAAAATTTAGTTTATTATTCTTTCACAAATATTTTTCATTAAATGTAATAAGTTTTAGTCCAATTTTATTCATCTTTTCCATTCCTTTCCCTTCCTATAAATACTCTTAAGTTCTCCGAGGAAAAAAATACTCTTAAATTTTAGTTTCTTTACCGTGCATGTTGAAAATATTAATTGTTTCATAAATTCTATAAAATGACTTATAAATTATAATATAGAAATTTAAATAAAATAGAAGTATTTCTTGGTAACAAATTATGGGCATTGAACTATTGAAGTGATCAGGTTATTGATAGACATATTCATATATAGATTATTAATTATTAATAACATTAATTATGATGCAACCCACACATTTGCATACTATCTGAGGTAAACAACTAAACGTGTCCCTAAGCATGAGAAATTGGGATACAATTTATTTTACAATTTAGGTTAAAGTATATTTTTAGTTTTTAAGTTTTATATAAAATATATTTTCGTCATTTAACTTTACAAAATATACTTTGGTTTAAAATTCTAACACCGTTAATATTTGCTAACTAAAACGCCGACTCGATTTAACTCAAGTGATAACTAATAACATTTAATTACACAAATTTTATATATTATTCAATTTACCCATATTTTAAATTTAAGCTTAATAATATTTAATTACCGAATTATAAGACTAAAAGATACTTTATAAAAGTTAAAAGACTAAAATATACCCTCATGTGAAACTTAAAGCGACTAAAAGTAGATTTTAACTTACAATTTATATAATTTTCATATACAAATTACATTACACAAATCAAATATTTATTTGAATTTTACTGAAATTATATAAATATTTTTCTATTTGAGTACATTTTGAAAATAAAGTATATTAATTAATAGCCTTATAGCTTAGTAGTATGGATGTTGACTGAAATTACCTAGTCTTGTAATTCAAAAAAAAAAATCAAAATAATGAGGTTGTATAGCACTATTAATTATTTTTGAAAACAATTGAGGATATTTTCCTACACTGCACATCATCTAAGAAACAAGTTTCTTTATTATAGGTAACGAATATAATAAATGCATCTTGTTATTTATATATATATATATATATATATATATAATAAAAAATTATATGAAAGGATTTGCCATAGAAATAATCATAAACTTGGGTTAATAGAGCAGTGAGTCGTATATGAAAAGTACTGTAGAGCAGAATATTATAATATACATATTCCGATTAAACGTTTATCACGTGGGGTACACTCGTGTGGTGGTTAGCCAATGCCTTTAGCTGTCCTATTCGCTCCACGTAATTTCATCTCGTTTTTATTTAAAAAGTATTTTGATATTTTCCTGCACAAACTTTTAAATGATAAAATATTGACAAATCTGATTTATTCTTTGCTTCTTTTTTTCTTTGGCAAAAAAACACAGAATATCCCACGAATATAAAAGTATCAGACAACATATATTAGTGCCTTAAAAGTCAAAATCCCTGAGTGGTGGACGCAACACACGTTCGTTTGTTTGAAATAGTTTGTTTCAAACCGTGACTTAATCGTAATATTTTTAATCGTGATTTACGGTTTATAAGAATTTATATAAATAAACATTTTTGAAGATCATACACATGATTTCAAAAAAGAAAATTATTAAGTTAGGAATTTCACAGTTTTGAAGTTGAAGTAAATATATATAGAAAATTATTTTATAATAAAGTGAGTGAAGCAGTTAGGAAAAAGAATGTGGTAATGGAAATTAAAGTGAAAGGTGGATCACAGGCTTATAGATTCAATCTTCTGATCAAATAGTAAGTCCCTGTCACAATCAGCATCTGATATTTGTGTACATACCGTATTGACTCAGGCTCCCTAAACGCTTATGCTACGCTATTGACTAAATGTTGATGAGTGTGTGTGAACAGGGGCGGAGTCGGATTTGATGTAGGGGCGAAAATTATAGAATAGAATCTAATAGAGTTGGTATTTAAAATTGTGAAAATTATAAATTTGACCAAAAATTTTAAGAAATTATGTTTTTACCTCATAAATGTTTCAATATTTTCATGGCGCCCCCTTCGCGGACTTTTTAATAGGACTAAATTAAAAATATCAAATATTTATAGCTAAAACATAATCTCTCTTAAAATTCTTGGTCAACGCTGTAATTTTAAAAGGCACCCTAACCCCTAAATCCGTTGCTGTGTGTCAATATTGTTACGTACTGTTCACAGTTTTTTTTATTCAACAAGAGTTCATATTTTGACGCTGATAAAAAATTGATTCACTATATAAAACTGTTTCATGTCAAAGTTAAGTAGCAGTATTTATTGACTTAGCTTGTTGAATTTTCATGTTTAAAATACAAGTATATTTTTTCCATGCGGGTGATCGATTCTATACACACTAGGCTTGTTCACACTAGCTACTAACATATTTGGTACGCGATAGATTCAGAAGAAAATATTTTTTGCAATTTGATCCACAAGAAAAGGAAAATTGAATTGAATTGGGTGGGTCATGAAATAAAAAGTAGAAATAATGGGGCAGAGGAGGTAGTTTACCAAAGAAGTTTGGGACATGAATAAAAGTAAACAAGATTGAAACAGAGGGAGACGCATATGGCTGAAAATAATGTCAAGAGTCATGATCAGAATATGAATGGGACAGCCGACAATTAAATAAAATATTGAAGTAATATAAATGATTGGTATAGATGGATCTGAGAGATATGAGTAGTTAGTTTAAGAATGAAGAATATTCATGAACTTCACCTTCACCTAACAAGCCCTTGTTAGTTCATCTTGGGAATAGAAAAAATTGTGCTGGAGAGTTCTTCCCCCAACCGTAGATCCAACACGTAAAAAACTGACAATAACCAAAGATTCTAAGAATCGATGGGATTAAAAAAAAAAAAAAAAACTAACAGTCCACCACGTACATCTTTTTTTCCTCCCAAACTTACAAACAATATGAATTTCAGTTGTTGTTGTTGATGACGATGATTAATATTATTATTAAAATGAATTAAAAAAATTGGAAGAAGAGGGAAGGGATGAATAATGGATAGGATTCAAAAGAAACAGGACCACTAATCATAGTGACTGTAACATACGTCGTAGGAAGCAGAAGCACACGTGAAGGCCCAGATCTTGCCACCCGTCTTCTTATCTTTCCTCGCGTCTTCCCTTCCACTTCTTTTTAAATTTTAAATAAACATACTAATTACTATAATATTATTTTTAGTGTTGTTCTCATTTAATTTTAGTTTTTCAAATTTCAAATTATTAGTTCAAATAGTAAAATAGTATAGTTTTTTTTTTTGCTCAAAAAATAGTATAGGTTTTTATTAAGTCATCAGGACTAATATTTTATACAAAATGATAACAAACTCAAGATATTAAAAATTGTTTGACTTTTCCCCCACAACCAATCCCATCACATTGAGGTATACGTCGGTTGAATTTCGATCCTAAATATATAACATAATGTGTGTGTATGCTCTCTCTCTCAGCACAAGGTATTTTAACTTATGTTTCTTTCATCTTATGGGATATGGGAAAAGGAGAAATGAGGAGGAAAAGGGGAGTGTAGTTAAAGATAAGAAGGAATTAAGCAAAGTGGTGATGGCAAAGAGGATTAAAGGGATGTCACAAGAACAAGTTACGTGGTTGGTTCTGAGTTTCTGACTTTGCCCAAAACCAAACAAAAAGAAGAACAAGAGGGAATGTGAGTGCGTGAAAAGGTTGATAATTATCGCATTGGGGTTGCTGCCCATTTCAATCCCTAACTCTTGCTTTCATCCCACACACCTCACTAACCCCAATTTCCTTTTTTAATAAAGCTTCTCATTTTTTATTCATCTCCATACTTCCTCCTGGCCCTTATTATAAGCACCAACTAACTTTTTCACAAACCAATAAAAGTAGTTAAAGTCAATAAAGTTGTCCCACAGTAGAATCTAAGTAATTTTCAATATTACTCATACTAATCATGACTAAACTCTAATATTATATTAATTATTACTCTTACTTACTACCTTTATTAATTAAAGTGGGACATTAAAAAAATAATCATCATTTAATCGTTGAATGTTAAAGCATCTTATAAAAAAGATCAAATAAACTCGATAATGGTGGTTTATAATAAGCGGCAGAGAGTATTTATTAAGACCTGAAATGCACTGAATGAACTGTCTCAGTTCGTAGGCCGTTCATCTATTTTTTAATCGACACGGGCTAGCTCATGCCTGTCAAATTCTTATTATTCTTTGTGATAAATGGGCTGTGTCAAACTTTTGTAGGCTTGAATAGGCGAATAATACATTTTTAAATTGAAAACTCAATATGCAATTGCACTTCCACTACATTAATTTCTCAATATATTTTACAAAAAAATACCAATAATAAAGTACCATAATCCTCATCATTTCTAGTTGAAAACCACATATGAAAACAAATAGTTTGTGAAGTTCTCAATCAATAAATGAATTAATCTAACAAATAATAAAATGTAGGAGAGGAAGACTATCATCATGCTGCATTTGAATTATTATCATCTTTATCATATTCACTTGAGATGGTTGAAGCTAGAGTTGCGGCCTCTTCCTCTATAAAATCAATTTAACCAAATGGTATTCGTTAATTTGTAATAAAAAGATGAAACCACACAAATTGAAAATGCTACTGAAATTACCAATAATAAAAGTTGTTGTCTAATTAAAATTATCAACATCAACCCTTTTCATATTCGGAGGATTTGTAGGTAGCCAATTTAAGTATATATGAGTATCTCAAACATAATGAGCTTCTAAAAATATCTAATTCGATATATATAATCATTTGTTCAATATATACACACACACAAGATCACCTGATTCCTTTGAAAATTTATCCCTTTAGAAATTAAAGTTATGTAATACACACACACACACACACATATATATATATATATATATATTTTATTTAAATATATATTTTATCTCACATACGTGAGATATAATTAAATTGATATGGTGGGCTCCTTTGACTTAATTTATACTTACATATATAAAAAATATATACTATACAATACATACAGACACTTTGAAGGAGATTTTTTTTTTTTTTAAGGTCGACTCCAGTGACCCTCAGAACCCATCCGGATTACGGGTTGGCCCCGGGTTTTTTACCCTCGAACTGATTGCTTTCTGTCTGGTTGGCTGCTTCCGCCGAATGGCTTTTGGCCCGGGTTTCACAAACACACGGCAGGTAGGTACGTGCGCTTGAGGGTGAGCCTGTAGCTTGTTCTATTTAGCGCACAAGCCCGCCTATTTAAGCCTACATGGAATGATTTTTTCGGGTGGGCTAAAATTAACAATTTTTCACTAGACCTAAGTGAGCTTATTGGCCATGGGCACTTATTCAGCCTAAATACTTACCACCATTTAATTAATTAAGACCACCGGGTTCTGTAATTTTGAATTATTCCCTTTTAGGGATTGTGGCCTTGTGTCTTCCCCATTTCTTAATTCTTAACCATACCCCCCAAAAATTCCATCTAATTTCATCCCCCATCACATTATATTATTTATTCCTCATCATCTAATATTTTCACACCCCACTAACACAATACATTATATAAAGACCTTCTTTTGTTTTAAAAACATACATTTCCTCTTGTACAAAATAAAAGTTGCTTTTAACCACACCACAGTAAAAAAAAACGGTTTACTTATTAATATGTCTTAAATTAAAATATGTCTCACCTCACAGGATCAAGACGCTACACACACATATTGCCAAAAAAGATGCATACATATATATTTGGTATAAAAAGGGGGCATTAGCCCAATTTCAATCCTGTATTCACTCTGTTCCGTGGATAAAATACACCCACATCATCCCTATACAAGAATCTACTTACAGTCAATGAAGGACTATAAAAAATAACTATTATTTCCTCATGTTTAGAACTAAAATTAGCAAGTTCATCGGCACAACAAATATTACAGAGTATACATGTACAATCTTAAACTTTGAAAAAAAAAAATCAAAGCCATATGTATCTCTGACAGCAAGCAAAAACATCCTCCTCCTCCACCTTCATATTGTTTAGTAATGCAACCACAACAGTAGAATCACATTCCACAATTATATTATGAAAACTATAATAGCGTGCCAATTCTAAACCAAAAACACAGCCCATAATTCAGTTTTGATAGCGGTATAATATCCCAATTTTCTAGCTAAACCTCAAATCCACTTACCATTACTTCCTCTAATTAAACTGCCCTAGCCATAATAAGTTCCCATCCTTCCTCATTCACCATCCCTCCAATCCTCTCCATCCCATATACCATTACCTTAATCATCTCACTTACCTTTATTTTCTCTTTCCTTCGACTAGCTGTCTAGTACACTTCCCAATTAGCTTCTCACCATCATCCAATCATCTATCATACCAGAAATTTATCCTCTCACCATTCTCCACCTCCCAGTATAGATAACTCACCACTTTCGGCCAGATTCTAACCAAGTTCTTCCATAACCTCGAACCTGATTTCATCAAAGTAGCTTCCTCATTCAAGTCCTTATTTCTCCTATACTTACCACACAGAACCATTGAGCATAAACTTTCTGGTTTGGTGATTGTATTCCACGCAACCCTTCCTAGCAGTGCATCATTCATTGCCTCCAAATTCCTTAACCCAAATCCACCATTTTTTTCCCCGTACAAAGCAAGTCCCGACTCATAGCATATATTTTCCTCTTCCCTTTCTCATTCTTCCAAATAAAGATTCTCTATAACTTTTCCATTTGTTGTCTCACACCTACTGGAATACTTGAATGCTGCATATAGAACACTGACATCTAATTTGTAATAGATTGCACTAAAGTAAGTCTCCCTAGCCAAGGACAAAGTTTGTTTCCTCCAACTACTCAACTTACATTTTATCAATTAAATGTTGAAACTTCCTCTTACTTCCACTGCCAGTCGTCATATATGCCTCCAAATATCTCCCAAATCCTCCATTCTTTTAAACCTCGAATACACACAAATCTCATTCTTCATTCTTTTGTCTACATTCTTTGAGAAATATAGGCTAGATTTTTGGACGTTAACTTTCTGCCTCAAGCATTCTCCAAACTCATCCAAGACTCCCATCACCTTGCCTATATGATCCAAATCAACTTTGCATACTAGCAACAAATCATCTGCAAACATTATATGTGAGATATCAATACCATTTCTACCCATTGTCATTGGTTTCCACTTGTTGATTGAATTAATTGCTTTCACTATTTTCCAGCAAAAACATTTAGGAACAATTTCATTGCACCCTCTCCAAGCAAATTATTTCAAACTGCCCAAAACTTTATGAAACTTCACAACACCCCTAAGGGTAAACTAAAATTAAGTTTATTGGCTGAAAAGACAATTATGCCCTTGTCTTATACATGGACGAGACATTTTCACATGTATCTTGTACATACACATATTTAACTTTTAAATTCCAACATGTGTCTTATAAATAACATGTATTCTCTTAAATATGCTCATCGTCTTGTACATGATCGAAATAGTCTTATAATTTTACTTATTTGTCTTGTAAATAAACATATTTGACTTATAAATTACACGTGTCTTATAAATAATCATATTTGACTTGTAAAATAAGGGCATAATTGCTTTTTCACTCACAAATTTTAATTTTAGTTTAGATCTAGTGGGTGCAGTGAAATTTTAGAAAGTTTTGTGGGCTGTTTGAAAACAATTTTCTACATAGGGAGTGCAATAAAATTTGCCCAAAAATTTAGGTAAGTATGGTCCCTGGACTCGTTAGGGTCAAGGGGTTCGAAATAACACTTATAAAGCGTATTTATATATCGCTCACTACCAACAGCATTCTCATATTGAGATTGAACTCATAATCTCATAATTATGAGGCAACTCTTTTACTAACTGGACTAAGCTTTGTTGGCAATTGCTTCCCACTTCTATGTACTCACTCATTTTCAATTTACTACTAATGTTTAGTGGGCCCTGGGCTCTCAGGCTCACATGCTTTCCCCCCAAATTGATGAGGCTCATACTTGAAGCCCAGCATCCTCCAAATGAAGAAGTGGTCCCTCAATCCTTGAATTGAGCTCCTGTCGTGGCCCAACATCGTTTTGTAGGCGGCCTACCTCCACTATGCATTTCATCCCACCTTCTGTCCCCTCACCTTTCTTCCTCTTCTTTAAAAAAACAAAAGACGTGTAATTAAGCACTAGAAACCGTTAAATTATAGGCGGCCTACCTCCACTATATAATTATTATTTGGGTTAAAGTGTAATTTTATTAATTTTTTTTTTTTCTGAGGGGTGTCTGGTATAAATAAGTTTGGAAGTGGGAAAAATATCAATAAATAAGTTAACACGCGCTTAATTCATTAAAACCGTTAAATTTAAACAAATGTATCTGTTAAATTATAAGAGAAGAAAACTCTAAAATAAAAATTGAACAGTTTTGGTGAATGACAGTATAACACCCTTCTGTTCAATCTCTCTCTCTGTTAAGATCCTTCTGTTCCAGCGTGTAACATTCCCTCATACTGCTATTACAACATATATGCTCAAGAAATCCTATTATTTTCACAAGAGACGATCCATGTATTTTTTTGACAGTATAGTCACGTATTCTTTTTAAAAAAATGCACGAGTTAATTCTGAAATCACGCATTTAATTTGTACTTTGTTGAATTAATTGTTACGTTGATTTTTGCCAGTGAAAGAATAGAATCATATATCACAGAAACGATGCTTGCAATGCATGCATGCATTTCTTATCATAGATGACCAATATGACATTGAACACGCACGCGTGCGGACAAAAAACATATTGATTCATTGAGGAATTAATTGAGACCACTAATTTAATGAGTTAATGGTTGAAATGTGAATCATATTAATCTATGAAGGATGAGAAATAAGCAGGCTAGCCTCCTGATGAGTCAGATCACCATCACCATCACCGTTTTCATCCTCCCGCGCGGCCAGCTCCATGTGAGCCTTGAGAGAGGGATGGCTCCAATCTGTTGGAAGAAATGCAAAATCATCATGCAGAAGCAAGACATCTGAGCAGCCACCATGCCATACCACAACCCCACAAATCCAAAGTCACACACAAAGCTGGCAACCACCGCCACCGGCAATCCTATCAGGTAAAAAGCACACAGATTGATCCTGGCCCCCACATTAGACGCGATGTCCCTGATAATATCCCACACGACACCGTTTGAGGCCAATTCTATCTCCCAGCCCCAGAAGTGGAAGCGTTGTTCTTACCAGTTCCACAATCTGTGTCTCCTTTGTGAACATTTTCCCCCAAAATTCCCTCACGCTCACCAAAAACACAAACGCTAAAACCCCAAACGTGAAAGCCGTCAAAACCCCCACAATGGCTGCACACTGAGCACGAGACGCTTCCCTGCACCTATTGAGTGCCCTATTCTTGTGGCCAAAGCTAAGCTCAGAGAAAATGGGAACACGTACAACAACCGGTGGTCTGAATCAGGATTCCCATGGTTTACGGTGGTCTGCGGGTTACTGAATAACCCACACAGAAATATCATTATCTCATAGTACCACCACTCCAAGCACACGGAAGCACAACTATGCAGAGCCAGTCTCAACAAGGGCTTCAACTCTGAAAGCCTGTGAAAATGGGTGCTCCGGCTTCCCACGGCTTTATTGGTTTATCGGAAATAACAAGATAAATGAGCAAGCCCAGGATCATGTTGAGAGAATTCAGACCGGTGGCTAAAGCAACCCCTTTGACCCCTAACTGCAAGGACACAGCTAGGAAGTAATTAATGGGAATGTGGAAAATGGCTGCAACAGAAGCAGCTAGGGTGAGAGGGAAGTTCAGGTTTTGGGATCTGAGGAAAGTCCTTAAAGGGATTAAGAAGGCTTGAGCAATCATTTCGGGGATGGAGAAGATGAGGTAGAGTTGGGCGGTGTGGGTGACTTGTGGGTCCTGACCAGCCACAGAAAGAGGGGTGAGATGTGAAGCCATACAAGCGAGATGGGGATTGAAACGAGGAGGAGTAGTAAGAGAGTTCTGTGAAAGGTTTGGGGTGAGAAGGGGCCATTGTTTGGAGCCAAAAGCTTGAGAACAGATGGGGTCCATGCCCATGGTGAGACCCTTGAGCACAGAGTGGGCGGTGATGTTGGCGAAGCCGAGGTCGAGAGAGCCGCCGGCAAGTTCAACCTTGCCCTGTCGGCCCAAGAAGATGATGGAGACGGCGGAGCGAGAGTACATGACAAGGCTTGTCACTATTATGGGGGCTTACTGTCTTTGCCAGCCACCCTATCTTCTTTAACCTGCATGCATGCATTTCAATAATGTTAAATATGTATATGCATGTTTTCTTACTGTTAATTACCAGTTTGCGTTTAATTAGAACAATTCGTGAACACAGACAGAAAGAAAGAAAGAGGGTAAAACCTGAGAGAGAGAAAGGCAAATGAAGTAGACTGAATCTAGGAGCAGCAGAACTGCTTTTTCTAGCGGCTTCAAAATCACATTCTTTATTATCACCATATTCTGAAGCCACGGTCGTATCTACCTCCACCTTTGAAATCACAGACTCACCATTTCTGATTCCTTGAGATTCTGGAGCCAGTGCACATGATGCCGTCTGTTTTCAGATTATATTATGTAATTTTAAGAAAATAAAAGCACGATCATCATGATCAGTTTCGTTCAACAACACAAAATGCATGAAAACAAAACAAACACTCCCTTAATTTCCCATTCCCCAAAGGAAACATACATAGAACTTGATCAGAAGATCAAGGAACTTGTTATAATCTTCGAAACGTGTAATTTAAATTAAAAGAGATACCATACAAAAAATTGAATATGACACAGATAAAACCAAATTAACCTTGAGACACACACATGTATGGGCGATGCAAAATCGAATAGGAAACACTACTTACCGTCGTTAAGGAGTTAATTAGAGTTTGGGGTATCAAGCTCTATATACGGGACATATACGGCATTGCAAAAACAAGATGAGAAGTGTGCAGCGCAGAGAGGAGTTTGAACTTTGGAACTTGCAAACAGCGCAACAGAACCAAAAAACTTTATATAATCATCACATATCATATACGCTTCTCATTAATTTATTAATTGTCTTTCGCTTAAAATATTATACCATTTGCTGTGAGTGACCACTCCACCTTTATCATTCGCTCCATCCATTTTTTCCTTTTCCCTTTTTCTTCTGGCCCTTTTTGTTTAACTTAATCTTAGTCTCACGCAAAGAAAAAAAAGAAAACTAATCTTAATAAAACTATGAAGATTAGCATAGTAAAACCCAGGATATATACAAGTTTTGATACTAAGATCAAAGTATTAATTAATGGTAAGAAAGTCGTGATAATTGTATGATAAATAGTTTTTTTAAAGCTTGCATTGATTTTAACAATTTCTTTTTAATCAAATGGTAATTGATTATTGTTTTCTCTTACCTCTTCCTTCTCACTTAAAATCATTAATTCTTGTATCCCATGAACATAATGCTTTGTTTATTTAATTTAATTTATGCACACTCCTTATAAATTACCTTTAGTTTAATAAAGAAAGATATATATAGAACGTATGGTTGTCTAATGAAATTAGTTAAGAGATTATTTTTATTTTAGATTCTATCTCCATTAAAATATTTTTTTTCCCTTTAAAAACTCAAATATGGACTATACAAATTTGATGAGCTTTCCTACTAAAAAAATGCTCAATAGGGAAACAGTTCCTGTATGTTGTGTGTGAATGCCCCTTTAACTAATTTAGGCTGCATTTGACGAAAATTTAAACTTTGAATTTGCAGGTCTTAGATCTCAAGTGGGGTCTGTAAGTATATATAAATGCAATTAATCTAATTTACTCCTATGAATTAAAGACAGCAAATTAAAATCTTGAATTAAGAGCGGAGACTTTCAATATATAATTAGTACTTCTTCTCTCTGTCCCTAATTATAAGTTTCAAATAACCGACAGTTTTTAAAATAAAACAGTTAAATTAGTTAAAAGCATTAAACATGTAATTTTTGTTTTAACTACGCCTTATTTATAAATAAGATTAGTTGAGAGAAATCATAAATACAACAAATATAGTCAAGGGTAAAGTTGAAAAAACATAAAAAGTACTTTGACAAACCTAAAATTAAGCTTATATTTTGAGACGGCATATTCTTAAATTTGTTTAATATTTAGGATGAAGGGAATAAGTAAGAAATTAAATTTACCAACTAAGGATTTTGAATACTGAAGGCAATGAAATTATTAAGCTTTAGCTCCTTCAATAGTTAACGTGACTACACCGTGGAGACATATCACATAACAATATATGAAGGGTATATGTTGATTCGTTTCAAATACATATATCCTATTTGGCCGATAATACTATTCTGCCTAAATATGACATGCTTTATAAGACAATTATAATTGTAGTATAAAATTGAAGTAGTAGAATTTGGAACAATCATTTTATACTCATCAGCGTTGACACATGATTCTTCCAAGATGGAAATTTCGAATTAAACCTGACCCGCTGGTGCTGGTGCTGGTGCATATCTATTTCAAAGTCATTTTCTGTGTGCCCGTATTTTGACCGAACCAAATCTTTTTGTCCGTTGAGAGGGTACGTTTTGGAATATAAAATCTATCTCAAGTTGCTACAAACAAATCTCAATTTAAATCTGGAAAAAGAAATAAAAACTCTCCAAAATCCAAACCAACTACACAAGAAGCTCACAGCAGCACAAAAAAGGAGATTCCGAGATTCTCTTGACACAAACTGATTATGCATATTATTTTTTTTTTAAAAAGGTTATATTCATGATCAAGACCGTTATATAAATATATATGCAATGGTAACATCTCTTCTAGACTCGGTTTAATGAAACCATAATCAAACCTTAATATGTTATACCTATATAAGCCAACAACCATTTAAATTTGAAAACGTTAATTGATTGTGTTTTGAATTTAATTTCTATAGTATTCTTATATAATTTAATATCTTAAAATTCGATCCTTTATCCATTCGAGAATTAATCCTAACCTAAATTAATTATAAAAAATCTATCTCAAGTTTTGTCAATTGAAGGAAGTAAAAGATTATAAAATTTAAACGACTCTTGTTCGCTACCTAAAGTCAACAATTATGGATTCTTTCTTTCTTTTTTGTGTTCACAGCATAATAAATGGAAATATGAGAACGGATTGGGTGAGCCGGGGGCCTGTGCATAATTTTTTCCAAGTGAGCTGAAGAGGATAATGATGAGCTCGATCTTTATTAAGAAGTGAAATCCCTAAAAGGGTGAACCGTCAAGACGATAATTAATTAAGAAGTGCTATACTCCGATCCACGAAATTAATATATGCCATTTTAACTAATTCATAATAACTCAAATATGGTAGTTAACTCATTGAATTCTACTTAATTTGATTTTTTTCCAACTTTAACTATATTAAATGGGGTATTAAAGGGAAGAAAAATAATATAAAAAGTCATGTATGAATATTAATTACAAGGAAAAATTGACAAATAAACATTATAGTTGATCTCTAATTGACTTATATTGTGCATGAAATCATTTTTCAAAATCAACGTACATTATATTTGTATCCGTGGGAGTATACAAGATTAAAACACATGAATATTTTCTACTTTGGCATGAGACATTAAAGAAAGGAAATACTTCCTTTAGAGAGTTTGTCTTAAAATATAAGTTTCATTTTAGTTTTGTCAAATCATTTGTTGCCTTTTTTTTTTATAACTTTACCCCAGACTATATTTGTTGCATTTATTGCATTGTCTCCCACTTATCTTCTTTATAAATATGATAAAGTTGATAAAAAAAACATATTTATTGCTCTCAACTAGAGAGGAGTAGTATTTAATTAAGGCAAGTGTATATACTCACCACGGACTTTTCTCTTACAGTAAGAAAGACGATCAAACGACACAGGTTTAGACGTGTTGTTGATTCAACTATGCTTGAGCTGGATAATGGATGCACTCATGCACTAATTAATGCACCAAAAAATATAGTTCAAGGTGACGAAAAAGCTCTTGCTTTTACTGATTAATTCAGTGGCTGTACAAGAACTGAAGAGAATCACATGGTCATCCCATGAGACGTTAATGTCTGCTAGGCTGTTGATCTGTCCTTCGTGTAACTCACTGAGTATATTCTCTAATACTGAAACGTGTTGTTGATTCAACTATGCTTGAGCTGGATAATGGATGCATTAATTAATGCCCCAAAAATATGGTTCAAGGTGACGAAAAAGCTCTTTGCTTTTACTGATTAATTCAGTGGCTGTACAAGAACTGAAGAGAATCACATGGTCATCATATCCCATGAGACGTTAATGTCTGCTAGGCTGTTGATCTCTCCTTCGTGTAACTCCTGAGCATATTCTCTAATACTGAAACATAATTATTTTACAGGGCATATGTGCAAAGCTAAGGAGAATGACGAAGTCCCTTGTATGATGATTGATGGGGGCAACATTAATGTCTGCTATATGCCGTTGCTGATTTTCTTCGTGTCAAAAGGACCAGCCATTTGCCGAATCACAAGCTCTGGTTTTAGCCTTAATTATATTCTCCAATGCTGAAACATTATTATTTAATAAAGATGCTTAGAATCTGAAATGTACAAATTAAGTATATAATGGAAGGATGTATGAAGCATGGCTACTTCAAAAAGGGTTCTTTTCGGGCAACATGCTTCGGGTAATGTTGTTACTATAATAATGGTATATGTATTTTTTGTATTCATATACACATAAGCAGGGGTATTTAAGCAAGAAGGAATATCCTCCCTCCACTATTAATTAGATAAAAGATTAATTTATTTTCAATTTATATAACACAATGAGTGAAATAGTCATCAAATCAACGTCTTTTAAGAATTGTATCATTATTGGTTTTTGAAGCTCAAACCATGTTTATCCTCGCAACTAGCCAATATTAGTTTTGGCTTTTTAATTTCAACCACACATATGTAAAGCTTTTTCACCACCATACAAATATACTTTTTTCGCCTTATTATACAAGCACCAACAAGAAGTTCGATTTGGTCCTTTTATAAAGTACTTGTTTGTTCCCAATGAGCAATGATTATTTTTTTCCATGTTTGCCCCTAATTAATAAAAATAGTGGGAGAGAATAATTAATATAATATTAGAGTTTAGTGCAATTAGTAGGGGTAATATTGGAAATTACTGGATTCTGGGACAATTTTATTGACTTTAACTACTTTTATTACCATATAATGGTAGCTTTATAATAAGCGACCGTATGAATATATATATATATATATTGCACTGTTTCACTATTTATATAGAAGAACCTCTTTGGTGTGAAACTAGCTAGCTAACTAGAATATGGGACAACATTGTCATGATGATGACTGCTTTAAATCTTTCCACCTACGCAGGCATAATTAATTCAGTTCATTAACTGACTGGAATATGTTGATTAACAAGGAATTAGCCTTTCAATCAGATCCATTGTTAATTTTTAATTGGGTCACAAAGCTTCAATTATATGAGGAAACCCAAAACCAAATGATGGTTGTTTATGCTTATAGGTTTGCTTTAGCTGAATAGCTAGCACCTGCCTATATAACATGTATGTCATTTGTTAGACAAACTCATCAAACTAAGTACACCCTATATTGAACCTCATAGCCAGGACGACAACATATATATAGGGGCATTCTGCTTTCAAAAACGTAGGCTTTATTATTAATAAATAGTACAGCAACCATTTGATTCACTCAAAACCATATGTTTAGGATATAATGTCTCTCTGACACTGCTTAATTATTGTGTCCATGTTTCCCAACATAACTTGTACACACAACTATATATTTACCATATTCAGTGACATTACTGATAAATTAACATGTTTCCAAGCCAATAAAAACTTGATCCAGTTGGTAAGAAGTTAACTTGATCATAACTCACAAGATTATGGGTTTAGATAAGCTCCCTACTGCCAATATGAGGACATTGTTTGTGGCTAATATATAAATTTAAGTCTTAAAAGCATCTTCGACCTCCGCAACTCAAGTCATCTAAATTTTTTCTTCTTAAGAATAGCGTCTTAGACTACATGATCTCAAGTCGTCCCTGTGCCTCTAATTATTGGGAGGGGAAACACTAATTATTGGGAGGGGAACACTAGGCCTAGGATATTAAGGATTAAACCCACCCTAGCTTTGATGAATGTTTTTGTGACCCACATGGGTTACAGCTTCGTCTCTGTGCCTCTGATTAATGAGTACCTTTCATGTCATATTCTTTTCAAGCCTTATTATCCATAATGTACGTTTGCAATAAATTTGTTGGTCATTTTTATGAATTTTTTTCTTGTTCAAACCATGCCACCATTCTCTTAAATAACCATCTACTGTATGCCATCCAAAATATTAAAAATGAATAAGGTGTGTACTTTTTGATGAGGATGTTCCGGTGGGATCTTGACGTTTAAAGAAAGGTTTTGGCTGGTCATTAGATGCAAGCGTGGGTAGATATAAGATAAATACTGTGCGCGCGTGTTTTGCAATATGTACTAATTAATAATCTAATACATCTTATATATTTATTCCTATGCTCATACTGTATCTGATCAATACATGTCCCTTTAAATATTATTACAGTTGTCTCCTCCTTTGTTTTCCCAGATGAATATTAAAGAAAAAGCAGTTTGATCGTGTTAATGTGTAAGATACTCAATATATGAGCAAGTAGGAGAGAAAGTGTGAAAAAACTTTCCTGCGAGAATTTCAGATAAAATTACACATGTAATATAATTCCGACTCTTTAATGAACTAAAAACTACTGTATTACATTTACAGACGAGTACGCTATATAAAATTACAAGTTACTACTCTATAAAAAGTTGGCCACCGAACACATTAGTGAGCTCAAGTCGGGCATGGTTTGGGGAAATGAAAGCAAACATTTGACAGATCTAAAGTACACGATGGAAGTGAAAATAAATTAGATAATAATATTGACCACCGAACACGCGCGTTAGTCTGTTTGAGGGGAAAAATAAGAAAAGAGAAGAGGGTAGTCTTGTATGATGTCAGTGATGGCGTCATACAACATTCGAAAGGTACAAGGAATCTGAGTGGGGACCAACTAGATATCCAATGACCGACCATCCACTCATTTTCTATTCTCTCGTACTCTTTACCCTTTCTCCCTGCTAAAAATAAAGATTCTTCGTTACAAGTCTGACTGCAAACCCTCTCGGTCTGTCTCTCGATACACACACACACACACACACACATATATGAACAAGTGAGGCGTGAATGGTAAAGTGATTGGGGAGGCGAGAAGATTAAGGTTGCCCAGAGATGCGAGAGCACCACTTGTCCAACAGCAAGGCAGCAGCCAGGAGGCTTGTTTCTAAAGTATGTATGTTGATGAGCATATATATATTATATAGTGCTTCTTCATCCAAATCCTCATATATATATTTACATCATCATTACTCCATCTTCTTCTTTTCCTTTGGACCAGTCTCTTTTATTTATCATATATATCTCCTTCTCTGTTTCTCTTTAAAGCTCATTCTTTATGTTCTTGAAGCAGCCTAGAAGCTATTTTTCCATCCCTTACCTCTCAAAAAGTTTTCAATTCACAACTCAATATCTTTTTACAACTACATGCATGCATGTGTTACATCTATCTGCGTTTACCTTAATACGTGTTCTGTACAGCTGTACTATCTTCTTGGAACAGATGACAACTACTGCTGCTGAAATCACATCAGTTAGTTAGCCTAACTAATAAATTGATCCTTAAACACACTTGAAGGAACTTTTCAGCCTCCTCATCAAGTTAATTGGTCACGAACTTGTGGCTCACCAGCCATTGTACATATATACATGTTTATATATATATATATATATATATATATATATATATATATATATGTATATGTATTATCAGGGCGGAGCAAGAATGAAAATCAGGGGGCAACAATTATAGATTGAAACCCATTGGAGTTAGCATTTGAAATTAGAGTGGAAAATTACGACGCACCCCAAAATTTTGGAAATGACTTATTTAAATTTCATAAAATTTTCAAAATTTTCAGTTTAGTCCCTTTATGAGATTTTTAATAGGGACTAAAGTGAAAACATTAAAAATTTTTACGAAGCTAAAACATAATTTCTGAAAATTTGGGTCGAATCTGTAATTTTAGGGGGCGGGGGGCCACCCCTAGCCCCCGATTCCACCCTGTGTATTATGTATGTCGTATGAAAAAAAAATTATATTATTAGAGTACAAATTAGTTAGATTAATTGTTTTCGTTAGAGAAGATACTAGAATAATTAGTTTGTATAGTTGTCATTATTAAGTCTATATAAGGACACATGTACTATTGCATATTGGTTATGAATAATAATTCACAATTTTCTATTTCTCTTCTTAATTGCTAAGTCCGTATGGTATCGTAACAAGAAATTAAAGTCATCGACTTTTGTTTTCTTTTCAAATTTTGTTTTTAGGGTTCTCTCTCACTTCGTTTTCACGTCTTTGCCTTTTTCTTCCGTAGTGAACGATGGCTAAGGAATCCATCTTCCTCTTCTCTCGCTCGACAACCAATCGGCATTTTGCCTTCATCTCTTGATTCACTTCACAACCTATGCATTTATAGGCTCTTCTCGCAGTTTCAGGATCTCAAAGGGGCTCTTGGGCTGGTCTTTTCTTTCCGCTTAATTCTCATGAAACTCAATGCTTAGCGGGACTTGATTGGGCCGGGATGTCTTGGATACATGACGCTTTTTATAATTGGCTTTTGTGATTTTCTTGATCATGCTTTGATTACATGGCATTCTAAAAGCAATGACTATTTCTACCATTCTTTAATAAATATCATGCATTAGTCACAATACGCTAATTACAACGGCTTTGTTATTCGTCTACGAGATTTTAGTCTTCCTCTTTCTAGCCTTGCATCTTTGTAATGGCGATAAACAAAGATATCACGTTTAATCCTACTTTTCATAAATGCATAAAACATTTGACATATTGATCAATATCACACATTTAAGCTTCAATAAAGGATTATTTCCACTCCTTCCTATCAAATCTTCAGCATCACCTATCGAGCATATTTACTAGCCATCATCGCTCATTAGGACACTTTCGATGTTCTAACTATTGATGCCAATTCTCCAACTTAAGGGAGTATTAGAATATAAATTAGTTAGATTAACTGTTTTTTAGTTGGGGAAAATTACTAGAATGAATTAGTTTGTACAATTGTCATTTACTGAGTCTATAAGGACACATGCTCCTGCTTATGCATATTGGTTATGAATAATAATTCACAATTTTCCATTTCTCTTCTTGTTAAGTCTGAATATATATACCACCAAAATGATTTTGTTGCAACTTACAATACATTCAGAGTTTATCAAATGACTTTGACGAGGAAACCATTATTATTAGCTACTCTAACCAGCAATCGCTTTGCTGCTTTTTACAAAACTCTCCTTTACGCACAAACCTTGAAAATGGACGCATCTGTCCCATTTATCTCCACATGATTCCAATACGTACGTAAATGGAGAGGGTTGAAATTTTAATTTATATATAGAGCAGGCAAGAGCATCATTATGTACATTCTGAAGAAGCCAGCAACTTGATGATGAGGAAAAAAAGGAGTAAAGGCGTTGCATTTTCTATATATATATATTTGATCTGCAACATATATAAGGAAAGATTTTAATTTAGAGAATTGCATAACATGAGTTAGCATCTTCATTCTGAGTTTGACCGCACGGCACGTTCCTTGGATGAAGAGATTTTGTTTCCTTATATGCATTGTCGATCACCATCATGTTGTTGGCACTTGACGTGAGTACAAGCTTTTCTTTAATCTTGCCATTACATTTAAAATGACGGATTCTTTAAATCAATCCCTTATTAGAGAAGCAATTAAGCCAACAAGAAATTGTCTATATTAAGCAAAGATTCTTTCCTCTCCGAAACCTATCCCTATTTCCCCTCTCCAGTGCCTTCGATCCAACGCCCACAACTGTCATCTAAATTAGAAAATCTAGAATACCAGGGATACAAAAACAAGTTGTTTTTTTTTTATATTAAAAAGCTTTGCGTTTCGACATCGGCCCCACTTATCCGAATTATCATTGAACGCACTCCAAAAAACCAAAGCAAAATAAAGATCCGCTTCTTTAAAAATGATAGTAAATCAATTGGCCCAAACATCAGTTGAACCTGTTGAGGCCCTCAACAACACGTCGGTCCACTTAACCAAGAGCTTTCTTTAAATTTGTCCCTCTCTTTGCTTTCACCCCATCATTTGGCGAGCCCAAACAACCAACTTGTCCAATAACCACGTAATGGATGATAAGCATGTCTTTATACAAGAGCGAGTGTTTAAAAAGAAAGAAAAAAAGACATGTTTGAAAATAGGAGAATGACATATAAATACCATACGAAATTTCAAAACTCAAAGAAATTCATTGATTGTGAAAGGATTCCAGGAAGGAATAAAAGAGCAATAAGGGATATGAAATTTTTGAAGAAAAGCGTCAACTCGTTCTTCACACTTTCAATTTACGTAATTCTTTCATCATCTCCCTCATTCCGATGTTCTTGAAATTTCATGGCCACCGTGTCGCCACGGAGATGAAGCCCACCCCGTCGCCGCCACATGCCTCCCCTTCAAAGGAGCGGATTTAAAAATTAGGTGGGGCAAAAATTACGTACAGCATTACGCTGAGTCAACATTTGAAATTGCAATAAAATTAGCAGCAATCGACCCACAATTTGCAGACCATGCATTTTAGCCTCATAAATATTTCAATATTTTCATTTAGTCCTTTCTATGAAACTAATAGCAGGAACTAAAGTAAAAATATTGAAACTTTTACAAGACTAAAATATAATTTCCTAAACTTTTTGGTCCAATTCCCGTAATTTTAGGGGCCGGGCCACCCCTAGCCCTTGATTCCGCCCCGCCCTTTGTTGCCGTCGCCGAAAGCCATCTCGACCTCCACGAAAGATTGTGAACAAGTTCTAAGATTGATGCTGGGCGTAACCAAGAAAGGTTCCGATTCCAAATAAATCAAGTTCAATTCTTCAGCTTGATGGCGGTAAACCATGTTGAAACCTGGGGGTAACACAAAGCCGACAAAGGTGAGGCTTTGCTTTGATTTTGGGTTGTGCTTCGGGATTTCACAAAAACCTAAAGAAGTTTGTTTTTGGTTTGATTTTTATGCAAATTTTAATCGCTGGGACAGTCATGCGCTTTAATCTATCATTGGAAAAAGCGGCGAAGGAGAGAGATTTAAGAAGAAAGTCAATAGTAAAACGAGCTTTGTGAAAAATGGGAAAAATCAAGTAATGAACAATAAATGAGTTTGAGGAAGAAGAAGGTGAACAATAAATGTGACATTTAACAAAATTCATAATGAGATTAATAAGTTCATGAATGGGTTTAACAAGTCTTGTAATGGATTTAACAAGTTTATTCTTCGAGTGTTAACAAATGTGGACAAGTTCATGTAGACTTTTATTATTTACTATTAACAAGTCTTGTAATGAGATTAATAAGTTCATGAATTGGTCTAACAAGTCTTGCAATGAGATTATCAAGTTCATTAGTCGGTGTTGTTAGGTGAAAAACATGTTTAACAACACCGACAAATGAACTTGTTAATCCCATTAAAGACTTGTTTATAGTAAATAACAAAAGTCCACATGAACTTGTCCACATTTGTTAACACTGACGAATGAATTTATTAATCCCATTACAAGATTTGTTAAACCCCTTCACGAACTTGTACTTAATCCCATTATAAGACTTGTTAATAGTAAATAACAAAAGTCCACATGAACTTGTCTACATTTGTTAAACAATTAATGAAAGAATCTTGTTAATCCCATTACAAGACATATTAAACCCATTCATGAACTTGTACATGTTAATCTCATTAGAAGACTTGTTAATAATAGTAAATGACAAAAGTCCACATGAACTTGTCCAATAATTGTTAACACCCGACGAACGAACTTGCTGAACCTATTACAAGACCTTTAATTAAACCCATTCAGCGAATTTGTTATTCTAATTACGAATTTTGTTAAATGTCACATTTATCGTTTACTTTCTTTCTTCTTCAAACTCATTTATGGTTCATTATTGATTTTTTTAGCCTCTGAGCTTGTTTTACCGTTCACCTTCTTTTCATCTTTCTTTCCTTCCCTTCCAACAATGTACGTGAGTCCAAATTTCAACAACCACGATATCCCAAACGATTAAAATTTCATAAAATCAAACCGTAAAACAAACTTTTTAGGACTTTTGTGAAACCCAAAAGCACAACCCAAAATTAAAGCAAAGCCCCACCTTCGTCGGATTTGCGGCTTGCCCCGATCTCAACGTGGTTGTCGCCATCAGCCGAAGAACTCGATTTCGCCGAATCGAATCTTTCTTGGTTCTCGCGCATCGAATGTTGAACTTGTTTACAATCTTCCGTGGAGATTGAGCGGCTTCGACTACAACAAGGAGTGGCGCATTAGCCCACATGGTGGCTGGTTTCATCTCCATGGCGACACGTAAATGGGCCATGAAATTACGAACATTAAATGAGGGAGTAGAGAGGATGAGGAAGAATTACAGGAACACACAATAGTGTGAAGCGGGGTAGTTTGGAACTTTTCTCCAAAAAATTTCATATCCTTTTCTCAGCCATTTTCACAAGTTCAAAGAGTTTCCTGCTTAAATTTCATAATACTACGACATTCTCCTTTGAAAATATCTAAATGTAACTATTTTTTGCATTTTGCAGCTCTCATGATCAAGTGTTAAGAAGGCAATGCAAGTGAGAAGGATGAGAAAATAAGGAATGAAGGAAGCATGGAAGAGGAGGAATGATGAAAAAGGAGGTTCCTTCATGAAAGCTAATTACACCTTCCACCGGGTCCCGCCTCTGCTAAAAGCTTCTCCAAAAGCTTCTTTCCTCTACTCAATCCTCCTTCCCATTCCCATTTTCCCTTTTCTTCCCATCTTCACCCTCTCACTCAAACAATGCCCATCTCCAGCTCCAACCACCGCCTGCCGCCGCCTTCTCCCATCCCCAGGGCCAGAGGCTCGCCCGGCCGCCAATGACCCCGCCCACTACCTCGACAACACTCTCCACTGTCCGGAGCTCAGCCTCTCGGAGTCTCGTCACATGCTGGTGCCGGCGGAGATAGAGTACCGATCTCTGTCGTTGAGGATGGATGCGGTAGTGAGATCGGCCAAGGAGTTCGGTGCATTTAGGATCAGAGGTCATGGCATAACGGCGCAGGAATTACGGAAAATGGAGGAAGAAGCACAAGAGGCGGCCGCTTGGAATGGCGGTGATGTCATCCCCTGCGTTCGTTCTCGTCACGGTACATTGCAGTTCATCGCTTCCAAGTCTTTCGGCCTCCATTCCTATCCCAACTTTTGGTAACCTCCACTGTTCTCTTCCTATTTATAAACTTCATTTTGTTTACATTGCAGTCTATTTAATAATCCATCTTATCTTGTCAACAATTTTTGCAAAGCTAAATTTGAAACTTCATTTTCAAAGAAAACAAAATTTGTCAGAGTGTGATTTATTTGGCAGAATTTGATTTGTTCCCTCACTCGTCTAGTCTTGTATAATATTCAGAAAACACTTGAAACTAGTGCTGTAATCTTGTATAATATTCAATTATGAACGTATCATTGTGTGAAGCTAGCCGTAAGGTTCATGAGTCATGACTGAAGAGTATGGTTCATCTTATTTTATGTTTTGTGCATATTTATGGACGTCACTTTGTGGGTGAGCATAAAACCTTGGGACTTGGAATGTCAGTGAGACACAGGCCGGAGCTTAATTAAACTTTAGGCCCCTACTTCACGGACACCGCGTACCAGAATGAAAGTGTTGGCTCAATTTTCTTTCTTTTGAAATTTCTTAGCTTGCACGGTCCTTGCATATTTGGATTGTCAGAGTCTTTTAACCTCATAATGTCGTAGAAAGTAATACCAGTTAAGAACCTAACAATCAAACATTGTGTACATGTGGATTAGATGGAGGAAATTATGATAATTCGTAATCTTACATTGGCTCATTAGACCTAATTAACAAACTCAAGCAAATGCATACATTAGTCCCCCACTCCACCCTGAGAAACATCAATCCAACTAACACGGAATTCCTTGACTCTGTGTGAGATAAAGGATTCCAATGGGGAAAGTGGCAAGCAGAGCAGATAGCATAGTGGAACAAGTGAGCGGGGCTCTAAAAGAGTTGAAGCAGAGGATTCAAGACACAGAGTGGGTTATTAGCTTGTGCAGGCATCCCCACGGCAAAGACAACCATGACACAGACGATTATGCTCTCCGTTTCTACCTTCCCTTGCAGCAATGCATATTCTATGTCCAATCCGTAAGAGGCCCCTTATCCTTTGACGCCGGTCCCGACACTATCGTCGTCACCCTCGGCAAACAACTCCAGGTTCATTACTTCCTTCTCCTTTATATATCTCTTTAACTTCCCAAAATGATGATCAAGGAACTAAAGGCTACATATATAACTTAACTAACCAAACATGTTGCATTGTGGATATACATACATACAGGAGTGGAGCCACGGGCAATTCAAAAGTGTTGCAGCAGAAATGATATTCATGTCAGGCTTCCACACTAAGCAGGCCTCTTTATCCCTAGAGCTTAAGTTGTTCCGCAGCTTCAACAATTCTCACAAGATACTCTCCTTATCTGACCAGATCCTAATTCTGCTATTCTTTTCGTTCTTATACAATGTCTTGTCACTTGTCTTTTCTTATTAATTCATTCCCTATATGTATCACAAAATGGTTTCATCTTATCGGTTGTGTGGTCATGATTCAGTTCGCCAGGACCAGGTGACACCAGTTTTGGCCCTTCTCATTCATTTTCTATTAAGCCATTGTGATGTACAGTTGAGGTGTGAAGTGTAAAGGTTGCGGGGTTTGATTAAAATACAAATTATAACTTGATTTCTGATCCACTTGGAAACATGCGGAGTTCTTTGTTGTATGCACATTTCTTGTTTAGCATCAGAATGATCACACACAGACACACACACATATTGCGTGCATTATAAATATACTGATTAATGATTGATTATATTGTTACACCGCCCGCTCTAGCGGATTTTCTGACCTTGAGATAGGAATAATTTGGTGCTATTCTAATGGTGTCAATGCCATGTTGTCAAAAACACAAAAAATCTATATATTAATTAACTACGGGAAACTATATAATTTGCTTAATTCTTAATTTGATTTTTTTTTAAAAAAATTGTTTTCTACATAATCGTATAAAAGTTATGATAATCAAGATAATGTCCCTGTGATGATGGAGGGTGGAGAGAAGAAAATGATAGATTTTATTTTATTTTTTCATGCAAGAAAAGGTTAGAAGATTGTTTTCCCCTAAGCATGGTATCATCTTATTGCGTAATCGTGTGAAGACTGTCGAACACTAATTGTGAATACATTCGGTATGATATAATTATTTAGATGGGCTTTTTGGTTTTGATTTCTTGCTGCAGGGGCCATGCTCTCCTCCTCTCTGATTTGATCCATCCTTCCAATAAACAAGTAATTTTCATTCTTCTCCTGGAGAATAAGGCTATGTTTTTATTTTTTCATGCAAGAAAAGGATAGAAGATTGTTTTTTTC